>PVKB01002201.1:0-90024 GCA_004027205.1 Ctenodactylus gundi | reverse complement strand
GACTTCAGACTGGATAATTTATGGACAAAAATGTACTGATCACAATCCAGAAGCTTTGAAGTATAAGACCAAGATGCCAACAGATTCAGAATTTGGTGAATGCTTGGTCTTTGCTTCAAAGATGGTGTGGCTGGAGAAATGGCACAGGGGTTAAAGCACTTGCCTAGCAAGCACACGGCCTTGAATTCAATTCCCCAGTACCACATAAAGCTGGGTGGAGAAGCCCAGGGGAGAAGAGAGACTTTATTTTCCATCACCTACTTCCTTCTCAAGTAGACATTTGCACTGGGACACTGTAATGGGCACATGCCTGTGCATGTGTGTATTTGGAGGCAGGGAAGTCAGTGCAGAGCTGAAGTGGACTGTCATAAGCACATGATAATGTCCAGCTTTGAGTGTAGCCCCTCAGGAGCTGTGGTGCTTTGGAGACAAAGGCTACCCTGATTTTTGTGGGTTTTTCCTCCATTTCTGTGCTTGCCAATAGTTTTTCTGTTCTGTGGACCTGCTTTGGGGACCAGTGGCTCCTTTGGGCAGCCTGATGAAGGGGCTGAAGGTGGAACCCCAGTGTTGGCTGGGAAGGAAATGGGGGGAGGAATGGGACGAAGTGTGGGAGAAATAGGAAGCAGCTGCCCTGGTGGGCTCCACTCTGAGGGTCGGGGATGGGGTGCTTCTGCTCTGGTTTTGGGCCACCTCCTTTCCCAGTGACTGAAGGACAGCAAGATTACAGAGACTAAGGAGGCAGAGTTCATCCAAGAAGCAGTGCTGAGCCCAGGCTGTAGTTGACACCGTCTGGAGAGTGGGTGCTTAGAGGGTTAAGAGGTTTATGAGCCAAGCCGCAGAAGCAACAGTGGAAGAATTTGGGTAGGCAGTCTGGCTGGCTTGTAGAGGGCTGGTGGTTAGATACCCTCACCCTCTCCAGGGGCTCTGTCTCCAACGTGCTGCTTGTGCCATGGTCCACTCAGCCTGGAGAGCCTGCTTCACACCCCACTTGCACCTGAGAATACAGCTGCCTTTCTACTTGGTGTTCAGGGGGGTAAGGGGGAAAAGACAGCTGGTATGGTGGCACATGCCTGTAATCCCAGCACTAGGGAGGCTGAGACAGGAAGACAAAAAACTCCACAACCTTTCATACTTCCTGAGAGTAGCAAAATGTGAGTACTGTAAACAAAGTTTTAAAACAAAAAATCAGGGGCCTGAGGAATGGCACAGTGATTAAAGTGTTTACCTTGCAGGCACAAAGCCCTGGTTTGGTGGTGTATATCTGTAATCCTAGCATTTGGGAGGCTGAGGCAGGAGCATTGCCTTGAGTCTGAGATCAGCCTGTACAACATAGTTCAGGAGCAGCCTGCGCTATAGAGCCAGACCCTGTCTCAAAAATAAATAAATAAATAAATAAATGTGTCTTTATTGCTGTGGTATCATTGGCTCACCCACTTACTTATAGACAGGATCTTGCTCCATAGGCCAAGTTGCTCCTGAGCTTACTTTGTAGCTCAGGCTGGTCTTAAACTCCAGTAATCCTTCTGCCTTAGTTTTCTAAGTGCTGGGATTACTCCTGAGTGCGGTGTGCCACCACACATAGCTAATCTTTTTGTGGTGTTGGTGAATTGAACCCAGGACCTTTAACAAGCTAGGTAAATGTTGTAACCAATGAGCTAGTCTCTAGCTAATTTTTTTTTTTTTTAAACAGGATCTTGCACTGCAGTCAGACTAGTTCTGAATCAACTATGTAGCCCAGGTTGGCCTGGAATTTATAGCAATCTGCCTGCCTCAGGTTCCTGAGTGCTAGAATTACAGGTGGGCACTACCACACTCAGCTATTATATTGTGCTGGAAGATTCAACCTGGGTCTTGGGCCTCATGCCTCATGCTTCCTAGGCAAAGGCTAATCACTGAGCTATGCACCCAGTTCCTCTCTGGCTAATTTTGATGTGGTGCTCAGGGATCAAAACCATGGCCTTGTGCATGCTAGGCAAGCACTCTAACCACTGAGCTATTTCCCCCAGCCTTCAACTTCTGTAGATAGATGTATGTATGTGTGTGTATATTTATTTACATATATGTATATGTAAATATATATATATATATATATATATGTATGGTTTTTTGGGGGGACAGGGTTTTGCTCTGTAGTCCAGGTTGGTCCTGAACTTGTGTTGAGCCCAGGTCGGCTTTAACCTCACAGCAATCCTCCTGTCTCAGCCTCCTGAGTTCTGGTATTTTAGGTGTGTATTATGTATTATTACTTAGGGTTGGGGGGATAGAAACGGGGCCTGTTTCTTCCTAGGCAAGCAAGCTCTCTTATCACTGAACTAGGCCCTTAGCCCTCCACCCCCAACTATTATAAGGGCATTAATTTCATTCTTCAAACACTCCATTTCTTAATTCTATCATGTTGAATATTGGGTTCCAATGCACAGATTTTGGGGCAATATCAATATTCAGATCACAGCAGAGACTGTGAAGATTTAGGGACTGAAAGACATATAATACGACTTCCCCAAATACTTGAGGTGGATAGCTCTGCCTTAGGGAGGAAAGCTTGCCTGAGTTCTGGTGGCTCAGTGCTCAGTTGGACTCTGGCCTTAGCCTATACATTCATTTATTCATTTTAAACTTGGAGCATATTCTATTTTTAAGAATGTTACTCTTACAGCATTTTATTTTTATCTGTCTATCCTAGAGATTAAGTTCAGGGCCTTCATACTAGTTGCTGGATTATATTCCCTGCCTTTTTATTTATTTTTTTGAGTCAAGGTCTCACTCTGTAGTCTAGGCTGGTCCTGGACTCTGTATGTTGCCCAGGCTGGCCTTGAACACACAACAGTCCTCTTGCATCAGTCTTCCAAGTGGAGGGATTACAGGTGTATACCACCACCTCACTCAGTTTATGTGGTGCTGGAGAATTGAGCCTGGGGCCTTAAATTTGATAGGCAAGTGCTTTAAGTACTGAGCTGTGCTTCCAACAGTTATTCTTGATTTCTGAGACAAGGTCTTGCAAAATTGTTAAATTGCTCTGGCTGGGCTCAAACTTGGAAACTTCCTGCCTCATCTTCCCAGAGTGCTGGGATTATAGGTGTATACTACCCTGCCTGGCTTTATATCACTTTAGTAATATTTTTATAACTAGTGTCAGGCTTGATTATAATTGATACGTTCATTCTACAACTCATCACTCATGCAATAGATACTGTTTCAATGTTTATTACCTGTCATGATACAGATAGTCCCTGGTTTATAATGGTTTGATTTATGATTTTGTTGACTTTTGATGATGTAAAAGCAATACACATGCAGTAGAATCTGTACTTGGAATTCCAAATTTGATCTTTTCCCGGACTAACAGTTTTTGTAAGATGGTTCCTTGAGACAGTGGGAAGTGTCACCTAGCCACAGTTTCCAGGCATCCATGCAGCCAAGGAGAGTAAACAACCAATGCTCTAGTGCACGGCATTATTAAGCTATGATCTTTGGTAGGGTAGGGATATTAAAACATTTTTGACTTACAGTATTCTCAACTTGTTATAGGTTTATCAGAATGTAATCCCTTTGTGAGGCAAGAACTGTACTAAGATAGTAACACAAGCTAGAATGATTCCTGGGCCAATCATCTCTGACTGGTGTCACTGGACAGGATCTCAGGGGCTCCTTTTAAATGAGCAAGGGAACCCTGGCCCACCCTGCTCACAGAATAAGTTTGCTGACTGGCATTACACAAGTGTTAGGACTAGTCAATAAGGGGATCAGGAAAGATTTATTTAAAAAGGAGAGTACACATTCGGAGTGGAGTGCAGATATTTAAGGAACTAGGTGCACTTCTTAGAGCCAGAGTTGGGTGTATTTATGGGGTAGAATTTTCGTGTGTGAATCCATTGAAAAAGGGAAAGTAATTGCAGAATGAAAAGCAATGGCTTTTCCTAGGAAGGAGGCTAATGGGGCAGTCAAAGTTGATGAGAACTGTAGGAACTGAGATATCTCTAAGATGGGTTAACTTGGTCTATGGAATTTCCCCATTTAGTGGCTTAGGATGTACACCATTTCCATGTTATGGAAGCTCAGATATATTTCTCTCCAACCCTTTCCCCTTATGTGGGATCAAATCCAGGTCCTTCCTCCGAGCTACATCCCCAGGCCGTTTTTCGGTTTTGATTTTGAGACATGGTCTTGCTAAATTGCTGAAGTTGACCAGGCTGGGCTTGAATTTGCAATCCTCCTGCCTCAGCCACTGAGAGTTCTAGGATTACAGGCCTGTAACGCTGGGCCTGCCAAGCTTTTTTTTTTTTTTTCTAACCAGTGTAGCTTCCTGAGGGTGGGGACTGATAAGAGGAAGCTCAATTTAGAGGTGAAAAAGCTCAGACCCAGAGACCAGTTTCAGGCTACCTTAGGCATTTGCTTAAAGAAAAAGGCCTGTTTCCTGAAGCTGCCTTAATCAAAAATACAATTTTAAGATGATGATTTTTTCTGTTTCTTTTAAAATTTTTATTTCTCATCTATCCTATCCCAACTGTTTTACTGTTTTCCCCAGTATGCCATGGGAAAATAAGTTATTCCCTGTCGTTTCCTACCCAATTGCCAGGGAAATGCTTTCTACAGCCTTTCTTATAAACTGACATGATCTACACGACTATTTTCCAGGAGCTTGTTGTCCCTCCCTCCTGCCACTAACAAAGGTTTCCTTAGTGGTGGTGAAGTTAGTTTCTACCTGGTGGAAGGAAACATCAAGAGGATAAACTGAATTCTGGAATACAATGTATGGAGAAGAGAAAGGAACTCCAGAGATGGGTTAATTGTTGGTTCTTGGGGAATACCTGCCATTTAGAGATAGTTTGTTTATATTATCCTTATTTCCACTGAAAAATAACCAGGAGTCACGGTCTGTGCTGTGAGGGTAGCATAGAGTACCCCATTTTCCTATTCAGATTTAACATGTTAAGGCATGGGGAAGGTGGTATACTGGAAAATAAGGCCTAGAAAGCATCTGAATCAAGCTTGAAGTCCCAGTTCCATCACTTCCTATGTACAAATTCTTTATTCTCTTTGAGTCTCAGCCTCCTGTCTTTTATTTTGTGGTACTGGGGACGGAACGAAGGCCTGCACACTGAAATACATCCTCAACCCATTTTTTCAGTTTTGATTTTTGAGACAGGTTCTTACTAGGTCTCTAAATTGCCCAGACTGGACTTGCATTTGTGGTCCTTCTGTCCCAGCCTCCAGAGCTCTGGGATCGCAGGTCTGAGCCACTGGCCAAGCTTCTCAGCCTCCCCGTTTATTTAAAAAAAAAAAAAGGTGACAGCTATAATCTCAGAAAATTATGAGAAGTAAATGAATGTGTAACACCTGGCACATATAAGACATGCAGTGGTTGTACTGAATTAGAACTACGGGTGACTTTTAAACCGTTTTTCAAAAGTTTACACAATTCACAGTTACATAACGCAACTGACTTGATCTTTTTGCATGACTTTTCAAAAGACTATTTCCTGGGATTCAGTTTCTGTCACAAACTGAGTCACAATAGCTTGATTTTTTATTTTTACCTCCCACTCTCTGGTTTCTTTGGAGGATCCTTCCGCTAGGAAAAAAAAAATAAGTTAGTGTAAAATCAAAGAAATTTCCAGGATTCTACCTTGGAAGCAAGCTCATTCACAAGGCTATCTCATTTAGCTGTTACTCTCTGCCGCGGAAGGACACAAGGAAAAAGAATTCGGGGAGTCGAGCAGAGCACGCAAGCTGGTGGGCGGGGTTTGCAGACCGCAGGAGGCGGGGTCACAGCTCAGCTGCAGCGGTAGCAAGGCGGCTGCCAGAGGTTTTGGCAGGCTACTATTGGGCGAGGCTGCGGGTGACGTAATAGCTGCGCTGTCACCGGCTCTGCCGGTCGCTGCCGCGTTTGCGCAGGAGGAGCTGGTTGGCGTTGTAGCCGCCTGGAATTGTGGGGGTTGTGTCTGCCCCTCGGCTGCCGAAGGTAGGGGCGGTGACGGGAGGGCCGCCCGGCCCTGGAGCTACTTGGGGGTGGGGGGGGGCTCGGGCCACTGCCTGGGCCTCCTCCTGCTGGCGGCCTCGGCGCCTTCCCCGTAGTGTTCCGGGGCCTCCCTACCGTCTCAATAACGAGACGCCCGTTTGGGCCCCGGCTGTTGGCCCCAAGGGCCGCGTTGTCTTTTCCACTTGGCTCCAGTGATCCTTTCGGCGCAGGTCACGGACCGTTGGGAGTCCGAGGTTTCCTTAGCTGCCCCTTTTCGTTCTGTCTCAGTTTTCCCATATCTTGGCCAAAGGAGTAGTGGATAGGTGTTGACCTTTTCAGCCTTGACATTTGCGTTCGTGGCGGAGGCCTTTTGTCTTTAATGCTGTGCTGGTGTGTTTCCAGTCATCAAGGGAACTTGTGCGCTATTCCTGGGTTTTACATCTCTGCCTGCAGCTTCAGGTTAGATGGGGTCAGGGGGAGGGCTTCTGCACCCATCTCAGGTGGTTCTCACTCAGATGGTCCAGGAATCCTCGATCTGAGAAACTGCTTCCAAAGGCAGGAGAGAATGACTTACAAGAGCCCTGGCAATGGGTTTGCATGCAAAAGGCCAGAAATTGGGAACTACCCACGGAAAAAACTTGTATATATGTACGCATGACTCATGTAAGATCAGTTTTCTAATAAATATATTAAGGGGCTGGAGGAATAGCCCAGCGGTTAAACCACTTGCCTACCAAGTTCAAGGCCCCGAGTTCAACTCCACAGCACAACATAAAGCTGGGCGCGGTGGTGAATGCCTGCAATCCCAGCGCTCCAGAGCCTGAGGCAGGAGGATTGCCGTGAGTTTGAGGACAGCATGGGTTCCATAGTGAGTTCAGGACCAGCCTGGACTGTAAAGCGAGACCTTGTCTCAAACAAAGTATATGTAATACTTGGCTCTAATTCAAATCCAGTAGACGTTCTCACCTCAAAACAACACTACAAACTACTTGAAAGGGTAGAAAGGGTTGGATTAACTCAAAGTAGACCTCCATATTTGCAAATATAAGATGCTGATGTGTTTGCAAATAATGACAATGTTTTGTCAGTGTGAAAGCGTGTGTGTGTGCATGTGCATATATATATATATATATATATGTGTATATATATATATATATATGTGTATATATATATATATATATATATATATATATATATATATATGCATGCTCTCACCTCACTCTAAGTTCTTTTATAATATAGCCAGATTTGGGAATTGGATGAATTCTTAATGGGAGGTAGAGCATAATGGTACTAACTTTGGTGTTTGTGCAGTAGCAGTTAATCATGGCAGTTCTACCCTGGCCTTCTAAGTGCTGGGATTATCAGCCAGTGCTACCATATCCAGCTTATCTTTATGTGCGGCTGAGGATTCTAACCCAGGGCCTTGCACATGCTATGCAAATTTTTTAATCCCTGAGGTACACCTCAGCCCTTGGTCTATGGTTTCAGTTGAGTTCATGGCTATTGGATTCTTAAGATGGTGTTGATACTGTAGATTTATATTTATTTTTCTTTCAAGCATTCTGTGGATTTATTTATTTTTGAGATAAGGTCTTGCTCTATAGTCCAGACTGGTCCTGAACTGACTATGGAGCCCAAGCTGACCTTGAACTCACAGCACTCCTTCCTCAGCCTCCCAAGTGGTGGGATTATAGTCATGCACTGCCACAGCCAGCTAAATTTTTATGTGGTACTGGAGAATGGAGGATTAAATCCAAGACCTTAAGCATGCTAGGTTAGGACTTTAGCCACTGAGCTACCCCCCCAGGCCCTGTTTTGTTTATTTATATTTTGAGCCAAGCTTAGTGGCACAGGCCTTTATTTTCTATTTATTCATTTATTTTCTACAGGAATGTCATGTGCTACCACACCCAGTCTTTGGGGAATCAAATCCAGGACCCTACACTTGGCCAGTTGGCCTGGCAAGTGCCGTTTACTGCTGAGCTAC
Source organism: Ctenodactylus gundi (assembly GCA_004027205.1). Classification (NCBI taxonomy): domain Eukaryota; kingdom Metazoa; phylum Chordata; class Mammalia; order Rodentia; family Ctenodactylidae; genus Ctenodactylus; species Ctenodactylus gundi. The sequence continues at coordinate 82,075 of PVKB01002201.1, read as the reverse complement.
TCCTCCAACCCCTCCATTCCCCCCATTTATTTTTTGAGACAAGGCCTACCTCTGTAGTCCTGGCTGGTCCTGAACTACTATTCATCCAAGGCTGGCCTCAAACTCATAACAGACCTCCAGCCTCAGTCTCCAGAGTGTTGGGATTGCAGGTGTGCGCCACCACACATGGCTATTTTTCGTGTTGTGCTGGAGAATCGAGTCCAGGGTCTTGTGAACACTGAGGAATTACTCTAACCCTTGAGTTATACCTCAGTCCCTGTTCTGTGAATTTAGTCTGCTAATTAATATGTGTGAAGTCCTGATGATTGGCAATAGACTTACTGCTTCTGTTTCACAGATGATGGAAATAGGGAATATGTTAGTGGGCATGTGGCAGCCAGGAATTAAAAATTGCCTGGTACTTTGATGTTTGTTTTCTGCCTTTTCCCTACTGTTTTCTGAAGGCTATTTATTACTTTGCCTCTTTGCTGAGGCCAACTTTGAACCCTGGTGTGATTCATTGGCAGGAGAAAAGGTTAATTAAATGAAACTGAAAAGCAACAAGGTGGATTTTAAAATATAAACATACCAGAACTTAATCCTCCAGTGTTGCTCTCCTTAGGGTGATATGTGGAGGTCTGGACTGTCAGGGGCAGGGGTGATACTACCTAAGTGATAAGGCCAAGCAGTTTTGAAAATCCCACCTTTGGGCTAGGTCTGGTGGTTCAGGCTTATTATCCCAGCACTCCAGGAGGCGTGAGGCAGTAATCACAAGTTCAAGCACATCCTGGGCAGTTTAGCGATTTAGTGAGACTCTCTCAAAATGAAAATAAAAAAATGGGCTGGGGATATAGCTCAGTGCAAAGACTGTGGGTTCATTCTTTAGTATCAGAACCCCATAAAATTAAAACCAAAAACCCCTGCCTTTGTAATTGTCCTTGGAGACATGTTGGAACCATATGTTAGATCCATCTCAACACACGATACCATATATTTTTAAAACTTCAAATGGTGTGGTTAAGCAAACTTGTTACCTGACTTCAAGTGAATTAGCAGTTCTTTTGTAGTGGGCATAGCAGAATTTTTTTTTTTTTGGTAGTACCTGAGATCTCTTAGGCCCAGGATCTTCACTCTAAGCTATATTCTTAGTCCATTTTTTGTTTTCTTTTGAGACATGGTCTCACTAATTCACTCAGTTGCCCAGGCTGGGTTTGAACTTGTAATCTTACAGTCTTAGTCTTCCAGAATTCTGGATTACAGATACCCACCCCATCCCGCCATAATGGATTTTTGGAGAGTGTTACACATTGAGTTTTACTTTTGCATCTAGTACTTATTAGCCATATGACCTTGGACAGGTTATTTCATCTCCTGGGTTCAGTTTTCCATATAGGACCAATACATTCTTCAAAGAATGGTTAAATGAGGCAATACATATGAAAACTCTTGGGACACAGGAATGCAGTAAATATTTCATCCTCAAAGAGTAAAGATTTGCTTTTAATAATCAGAAGAACATGGCAGTCTCTAAAGAGAAGTTGTCCCTTTTCCCAAATAGGTGGGTGCCTCCAGTTCTTTTTTCATGTTTGTAGGTTCATATTCTGACATGTTCTTCCTGCCTGTTGTCTTTTTCTTCATTTTCTATTCTTTCCTAAGTGAAGCTGTACTGCAGAGGCTGTCTGCCAGTCTCTTAGAGTAAGCCTCTTTTCAGGAGAGCTAATCTGAACATTCTTACAGTGCTAGCTCCTTTGCTGTGTATTCCTCAGGATTTTTCTCTGGGGCACCAACTGCTGTTTACATCGTGCTCTGTAGCACAGGCATCTCTAACTCCTGGATTTGGTGTCAATTTGAAGACTTTTCCTTGTGGAGCTAATCTCTCTTTGTGAGTGAGAACGAACAGTTTATCCTTCTGAGTTGGCATTAAGCTGCAAGCCTTTGTCTTCTACAGCAGAGAGCTTCATATTTTTCATTGTATATGGTCTAAAGAGGGAATATCTTACCCTTTTCACTTACCTTCACCAAAGACTTAACTGTTGAATACAGCAAGAGCAGACAAGCCTGTTGCTATTCAGATAAGTTGCTGAGTAAATTTCTAGCACAACAGTAACTGAGTTTGTCTTTGGGATGAAACTCTTCTAAAAAAAGATTCAAGATGCTCAGACAAATTTGGGAAATCCATGGAATATTCTTGATCTACCTACAAGGAGTTTTTTTACCTGGCATTCTCATTTGTGCAGATTTCTGCCTTGGATGTAAAGGGAGTCCAGTAGCAACAGACCTGTGTTTGGCCTAGACGTGTAGTTTCTTCAGATGTCACTAGGAACCTCATACACAAGGGTACAGTGTGCTACCTGGCTGGCTGACCAAGCCTGCCCTCATTGTCTTTTGATTTGGGTTGATAAGGAAGGGGCATAGTTGATGCATGAGTAAAATTCTGTGCCAGGGCCTTAGTGGTCAGGCATAGAGGGCTCTGAAGAAAAGCTGGGCAAATGGAAAGTGCAGTTCTATTGCAGGAATCTGTTGAAATATTGTGAACCCTTCATGATATTTGCTGTATTTCTAGTTGTTACCCCACTTGTGACATAGGAGCACTTTTATTGGTCTTTCTCATGAGAAAGATGAATAGCCATTCTAGCTTTTTATGGATAGGGGATTTCCCAGATGTGGGGTGTTCAGTACCAAATCTAAGAAAGTCCAAGGTGAAGAGAGGCAGATTGGTCATCCTACCCCTCACCATTAATTATGCAGTTAGCAGACATGTTGCTCATATACTACTGACTGGGTCAGCCTTTTTATGTTCATCTAAGCAAGTGTTTCTCAGTGTCTTGTTCACGATCACACTGAGAACTTTCTATTACCTTCTTCCCAATGGATTTGGTTTTTGAGACAGGGTCTTGCTCTGTAGCCCACGTTGGTCCTGAACTCACAGTGTAGTCCAGGCTAGCCTTGGACTCTTGGCAATCTTCCTGCGTCCGCTTCCCTTGTGCGGGGATTATAGCTATGTGCCAACACACACAGCCTTGTGTGATGCTGGGAATCAAACTCAGGGCCTTGAGCTTGCTAATCAAGCACTTTCACCACTGTACCATTTCTCTAGCCCAATGAATTTTTAATACTATAGATATACTGTATATCTGTTTATGTATTGTGGCTCTTTGGATGACTTTAAGTCATTATGACTATTCTCCCCAAAGAAATAATTTTTACCCTCTTTGTGGTGATATCCTATATTTTTTTCTAATATGGCCATCAAGGACTATTGCCTATTTTTTTTTTTTTTTTTTTTTTTTTTTTTTGGTGCAAAAAGGGTGCTTTGTTTAGGAATGAAGGACAGAGGATACAAGCTTCTGTCTGTCACTGGAAGGAGGCCCTAAAGGGGGTTGTCCTTGATTTCAAGCTAGATGATGCACCTGTTGCAAGCCTTTTCAATGCCTTGAACACCACACTACTAAAAGGAGAGAAATATTACCCAATCCTTACGTTAACCTTTTAAGATAGTTGGTATTATTCCCCATTTTGTAGATGAAGTAATAGAGGCTTAGTGAAGTTAATCAAGGTTAAAAAGCTTGGTGCATTCAGGAATCAAACCCAACTTTGACTCTAAAATTGTTTTCATTGCATTATTTACCACTCCAAGAGTGCTTTTCTGCCCCATTCATGAGTCTAGTTATCTTTAGGCCCTCAAGGCGTCAGGCCTCATGGAAGATGACACTATGTGAACGAGGCTGGGTGTTGTAGGGCACAGTTATAATTCTAGTACTCAAGGAGGAAGTTTTCAAGTTTCAGCCCAGACTGAGTAACTTCATGACTTAGCAAGACCCTATCTCAAAATAAAAAGTAAAGAGATGGGAATGTAGGTCAATGTGAACGCCCTGGGTTTAGTCCCCAGTACTCCTCCTCCGCTGCCAATAAAGTGAGAGTAGCCCATGTGGAATTGCTCACTGAGCTTTTTCTAGGGGGGCATGCCTGGTTTTGGTACTCCTGTTACTGGCCTTTTGGGCCTCTTAGGTGGCTAGCTGTAGCCATCTAAGGAAAGGATTAAGCTACTTGTCCTTTAGGAGGCTCAAAGCTGTGAATTATTTCCTCTGCATTCCATTTTCCAGATTGCTAAGCTGTTGCTAATCACTAAGTATGTTTGCCTACAGAGTGTATAACCAAAACATAGTAGTAGGCCTGACAAACTCCTTAGCATTAAGATGTTTCTGGGCACAAATATTAGTAAGAATGACATTTCTGCTTTGCTTACTAATATTCCTAATAATTCAAAGCAAAAAAGTTATTTGTTCCTTTCTGTAGTGATTCCAGATTGTCTTCTCTAAAGCCTAACACCATTAAGAGGGCTAAGAATTCAAGCCCAATCCGAACAATTTAGGGACTTAGTGAGACCATGTCTCTAAAAGGATTATACAGCTTAGTGTGAAGGTCTTGGCCTCTATTCCTAGCACTGAAAACCAAAAAGGGGGTGGGATAGAGATTGGAGGAAGGTGTGAAGAAGAAATCGGGGAGGAGATACAAGAGGGAGATGACTTCTGCCTACCTTCCTCCAAAGAGGACAAGATTACCTTTTAAAAAATTGTCTTTACTTTTTTCCACTAGAATTTGTATTTTTAAGGTATTTCATGTACCATCTGCTTCTCTGGTACCTCCTGAGCTTTTTGTTTTCACAGCTGAGCCTGTTCTGTTGGCCCAAGTGCACCTGGGTTGTGTCTGGTATTTAGCCCATGTGACATTTCATATCCACAGACAAAAGGAGAGGAGTGTGTTTTGGAGGTCTGCTTGCTGGCCGTGTTGTGACTGAGGAAGTCCTTGATTTATGCTTTGTAGTTACCACTTGTTATCATCACAGGAAAGAAGTATCACAGCAGTTGGTGAACTAATCTCCACATCTAGCCACTTCTCTCTCTGCAAGTAGCTCCCCTTTCTGTCTTGTGAGGGGAGTTACAGAAGCTGGGAGAAGAATCTGAGATACATTCAAAAGGTTTGTGAAGAAGGTTGACTGATGACAGTGAGCTATTTTCCCCCCTGATAGGAGTGAACCCAAGGCTTTCTAATTGAGTCATGTCCTAAGCCATTTTTTGAAAGAGAGACTCACTGAGTAGCTGGGCTAGGCTTCCTCTTGTAATCCTCTTACCATTGCCTCTTTTTTTTTTTTTAAACAAGTAATGGGGATGAAGGATGGGGAGAACTTTTGTTCCCACCCCTTTAACTGCCAATTAACTTTTAAATAGACATTTCTTTACCTCTGGGTTTAGTCTCATGCTTAAATGCCTCTAATTTCTGTGAAGCTTCCAAGGGAGACAGCAGCCGTCATCTGACCAATTTCTAGGAATATTAGTGGGCTTTAATCCAGTAGAAGAAACGTAAAGTAGGACAATCAATACAGACAACATTGATCTGTAATGCTTTGAGTGTTGTGGGTAATAGGTATTGGAAGTTTCAGGGGCCAGTACATAAACAAGATGTTTAAATTTGACTTTGTGCTTGTTTCTTCCCCAGTCTCATATTCATCATACCCATGGCAAATTGATTTTTGTTTTTTTTTTTCTGGTTGTGAGAATTGAACTCAGGGCTTTTGCACTGATCTACATCCTCAGCCTTTTAAAATTTTAAATCTTGAAACAGGGTCTCTATAAGTTTCTCAGGCTGGGCTTAAATTTGTAATTCTCCTGCTTCAGTCTCTCAGAGTTGCTTACAGGCATACATTATTGTACTTAACCCTGGGATTTGGGTTTGACTGTATTATTGCAATTACACCTCTATCATTGGGGCCAACTACTAAAGTCCAAAGTCATGGGATTTTGGAGCTAGAAGAAAGTATTGAAGAGGTCTTTGTTTCTTGCAAATATCAGGCAGGGCTGGGTTAGTTCTTTTCCAAGGGATGGCTGTTTATGGTTTCTTTTTGTTTGCTATGATGGGGTTTGAGGAGAGAGCCTCATGCATATTAGGTACATCCTCAACCACTGAACTACGTCTCCAACCCATTTAATGGTTTCTGAGGGAAGAGTCAATAGATCATCTTCTAGTTTATTCACTGCCCAGTGTATGTTTTGCATCAGATTATTTAAAAAACATTTTATTTTTAGATAGGGTCTTAGTAAATTGCAATGGTTGGGTTCACATTTATAATCCTGCCCCAACCTCCCAGGTAGCTGGGATTTATAGAAATGTGCCACCACACCCAGCTGCTACATATAGTTCTTCTGATAACAAAACTGGGCTCCAGAGAAGTGGAGTGGGCCAACTACTTGTTCGTGAGTTTCCAGTGGTAGAGCTAGAATACAAGTCAGGGGACTCGTAGAGGGTGGCCATAGAAGTTACTAGAATTGCTTAAACATTGTAAAGGGGCAAGATGCTTTTGCTGTTAAAAAATCAACTAGGGAAGGAGATTTCAATTTTCAAGACACTGCTTCAGCTATTATCTCACAACCTCTACTGTTGAGAGTTTTGGCTCTCATGCTAGTTTTTCTTCTACACGTTCAAGTGTCTTTTTCTTACTCTTAAAGAGGAAATAGATTTGAAGTCTTCCCATGTATTAGAAACAAATAATTCTCAGGCCAGACTATTGTGTTGTCTGTGAAGAGTGGGGTTGCATGCCCTAGTGGACCTTATCTGGTGATACTCAGCAAGCCTTAAGATGTATCTAAAATAAAAAGAGAAGCCAGGCATTGTGGTGCATGCCTATTACCCTAGCACTCTGGGAAGCTAAGATAGGATCACATGTTTGAGCTCAACCTGAGAAACTTGCGAGACCCTGTGTCAAAATGAAAAATAAAGGGTTGAGGGCGTTGCTCATTGGTATAGAGTGACCATAGTTTTGTCCTCTCTACCACAAAAACATAGCAAAAAACTATTTCACAGTCAGACTCATTTGGGTTCATATCCTGTTATCCATTTAACTAGCTGTCAGATTGTAGTTGCTTATTTTCTCTAAGCCTTAGTTTTATGCTCTGTAGAAAGGAAATACCTATTTTTTTTTTTTTTTGTAGCTGTTAAGAGTTGAGAGAATATGAGCCAAGCATGGTGGTGCACACTTGTAACCCCAGCACTTAGGAGGTGGAGGCAGGAGGATTGCTGTGAATTTGAGGACTGTCTTTAAAAAAAAAGAATTGAGAGAATAAGCTAGGCCTGGTGCCACAGACCTGCAGTGCCAGCACTCTGCTCTGGAAGGCTGAGGTAAGGTTGAAAGTTTAAGCCTAGCCTGCACAACCTAGTGACTTAGGGGGGACCTGTCTCTTTCCACCAAAGTTACTCATTTTATTAGCATGTATTTACATAATATTAAACTTGGGGGACTGGTGCATGTGCACATTCCATTTTAATCATTGTTACTTCTCTTTTCTCTTCCCATACTCCCTTCTCTCCTATTCCCCACGTTCCCCTCCCCTTTCTGCAAAGACTGTCTCTCTTGTTCCTACCATCACTCTGTTATTTTGCTCTTTTACTTTTTTCTTTATACTTTGGATTTCTCACACCAGAGATACCATGTAATATTTAACCTTCTGATTCTAATTTATTTCACTAAGCATAATGGTCTCATGGTACATCTGTCTTCCTACAAATGACTCAAATTTGTCTTTATGGCAGAGTAGTACTCCATTGTTTATATATGCACCACATTTTCTTTATCCATGCATATGTTGATGTACATGCTGGCTGCTTGCAGGATTTAGGTATTATGAATTGTGCCGATAGAAACATTGGTATGCAAGTATCATTGGAATAGACTGTCTTTAACTCTTTTGTAAAGAGATGAAGAAGAGTTATAGCTGGATCAAATGGAATTTCTGTTCTCAATTTTGAGGATTCTCCATACTGATTTCCATAGATTTATATCAGTTTACAGCCCCACCAACAATGTAGAAGAGTGCCTTTTCCCCTATAGCATCACCAGCATTTGTTGTTTGAATTCTTCGTAATGGCCATTGTTACTGGGGTAAGATGGGATCTCAGTGTTGTTTCGGTTTGCATTTCTGTAATGACTAAAGATGCTGAACTTTTCTGAGACAGGGTCACACTCTGTAGTCCAGGCTGATCCTGATCTCACTATGTAGCCCAGACTGGCCTGGAACTCAGCAATCCTCCGCCACAGCCTCCTGAGTACTGGGGTTATAGGTATGTGGCACTATGCCTAGGTCCTGAGGTTCTTTTTGTGAGTTTATTTGCCATTTGTGTTTCTAGTTATGTGTTATTTCTAGTTATTAGTCTTTGGTTCATGGATTGTCTGGCAAAAATGTTTTCCCATTCTGTCTGTTCTCTCTTCACTCTGTTGATGGTTTCCTTTGCAGTGCAGAAGCTCCTCCTACTCCAAGGTATCAAGAAAAGTGTAGAAGGGGTTAAAGCTTTCACTAGTTGGAAAGGGATCTGGAAATGTGGGTTGTCCTGGGGAGAAGCTTTTTAATTCGATAGAATCTTATTTGTTGATTCTTGTGCAGTAGGTGTTCTGTTGAGAAAGTCCTTGCCTGTGTCTTCAAGAGTTTTGCTGTTTTATGTTCTAGCAGTTTCAATTTTAATATCTAGGTGTTTGACCAATTTTGATTTGATTTTGGTGTATAGTGAAAGATACGGGTCTATATTCATTCTTCTCCATATGGATGACCTCATTTCCAAGCAGTTTGTCAAAGAGGCTATCTTCAGTGAACGTTTTTGGCCCCGTTTTCGAAGATTAAATGGCTGAAGATGCCTAGCATTGATTGTTTCCGCATTCTCAGTTCTGTTCCATTGGTCAGCCTGTTTGGTTTTTGTGCTAGTACCATGTAGTCTGTCTGTCTGTCTGTCTGTCTGTCTCTCTCAGACAGGATCTCACTCTGTAGTCTTGGCTGGTCTGGAACTCACTATGTAGCCCAGGCTGGCCTTGAACTCAGGCAGTCTTCCTGCCTCAGCCTCCCATGTGCTGGTATTACTACCATTTGGTTTTTGTTGCTGTTGCTCTGTTATATAACTTGATGTCTGGAGACTCTTTCTCAAATTAAAAAAAATAGATGGATTTATAACACCATATGAAGGCCCTGGGTTCAATCCCCAGTACCTTTAAAAAAAGAATATATGTAGAAAATGCTTCTCCTGGCACAATGTAAGTGCTCTATATTATTATCCATAGTGGATAACATGAACTTTTTTTGTAGTAATGGAGTAGTACCTAGGGCTCTTGCACAAAATACATCCCCAGACCTTTTTATTGTATATTTTGAGATGGGGCTTTGCTCACTCATTAAGTTGCCCAGAATGGGCTAGAACTCATGATCCTTCTCCCTTATCCTTCCACGGTGGTAGAATTACAAGCCACCACACTGCATAGTTAATAACGTGAAACTTTGCAGCTTTCCTGCAATCTTTTTTCTTACTGGCCTCAGTTCACCTTTTCTGCATTTCTCCCTACTGAATGCCTGAGCTAGCAAGCTCTGGTATCCTAGGGATACCAGAGGGATTTTATTTATTTTATACATGGAATTTTATTGAAGCAGAGATTGCTGGTCCAGAGCCTGCCTGCATCTTGATAATGCATTCAGTTTGTCCCTTGCTTTATGATCTTTATGATCATAGCCAGATGTGAAGCAGTTAGCTCTTTAAGGGAACTTTGACTTATGATCCTCTCTTTTTCTGATTTGTATGCTTATTTCTGGTTTTTGTTGAAGGTCAGGAAAGCAGAGTTAAATGCACTGACCTGGGCTGTGTGTTCAAGTTGACTTTCTGAGATTTGTAATGGAGCCAGGCATAGTTGGTGCATGCCTGTAATCCCTGTACTTGGGGATGCGGAAGTAAAAGGATTTAGGATTTCAACGCAGACTGGACAGTTTACCAAGACTCTTGACTCAAAAAAAGGGGGGGGGGCAGGGAAAGGCCTGGGTTCAGTGGCTACTACTCAGCTCCCTTGAAAGTGATTTGTAACTGGTTCAGTAAGAGTGGGGGAAATGACCCTGAAGCCACTTCCACTAGGTTAATCTGAGACTCAGTTTTTAAAAAATCCATGTTGATTGATGCCTATGCTTTAACAAATGAAACAAATAGGTAAAAGCTCATTATTTTGGGGGGAAACCATTCTGAATTGGTAAAAAATAGGAATTAGAGTATTTTCAAGGAAATGCCATTGTCTTAAATTTCTTGGCAAGTCTCTACAGGGTATTTCCTACCCAGTTGTATTGCTTCCTCTGTTTCCTATTACTGTACTAATGAGTATTAAGAAACCTCCTGCTTCATGTTCCTCCAGGACATTGTATGTCACTGTCACTGGTGCATTGCTGATCAGTGAACAGCTAGGCCTGGAAGCCTTCAATGGCGCCCATAGCTGCTGAATACATTTTAAATGTGTTGATTGGTCTTGGTGTTCCACGTCTTTGGCAGTGAATTCATGTCCTACCACTTAAAACCTGTATCATTATTCATGTGTCCACTTTGCTCCTAATAAACTGGTCCACATGGTCCTCTAAGCAGGCCATATCTTTTTGTCTCTCCCAGTTCTTTTCTCCTGCCTAGAGTATTCTCTCCTCGGTAGCCTACTTTATTGCTGCGGAGCTACCTTCTTCAGGGAGCTTTAATACCTCCTCATCTGTATCCCCATAGCAACTCCTTCGTTATAGATTTGGCACACTTATTCTAGGTAGTTATTTGTCTGTTATTATATGAGCTATGCAAGGACAGGCACTCTGCTGTGGAGTATAATATGGACATCATACATCTCTGTTGCATGAAAGAGTACAGAAAAACCTGAGAAATGATAACAATCCTGTTGAATTCCCACTTCCATGAAGCATTCCTTGATCCCAGCTACGGTGAATTCAACCTGCTGTGCTTTGAGAGCCTCTCGAAATGTCCGAAGCATCTGATTCTGTGCCCACTGGCTTAGGCCTTTCTGGAGAGCAGAAACTGAATCCCTCATATCTCTTTGGTTACTTGTTCCCCAGCCGACACAGTACCTGTCACGCAGAGGGTGTTTGACCTAAAAAAAAAAAAAAAAAGAATAAAGAGAGCAGAGATGTAACCCGAAAGCTGTTTTGTGTGTGTGATATGAGGATTGGGCCCAGCGCCTTTGCACTGAGCCACATCCCTAGCCCAATTTTGATTTTTTAAGACAAATTCTCACTAAGTTGCGAAACTACCTGGACTGAGCTCAAATGTGTGATTCTCCTGCCTCAGCTTCCCAGAGTGTTGGGATTGCAGGCTTGTGCCACTAGGCCTAGTTTAACCTGAAAGTTGTTTTTTTTTTTTTTTTTTTTTTTTTGAGACAGCGTCTTGCTCTGTAGCCCAGGCCAGTCCTGAACTCACTGTGGATCCCAGACTGGCCTTGGACTCAGGGCAACCATCTTGTATCAGCCTCACAGGTATGTGCCACCACGCCCAGCTTATGATGTGGTGCTGGGAAATCAAACTCAGGGACTTAGCACTTAACTCAGTGCTTGCTAGGTTTGCCCACTGAGCCATTCACCTAACCCCTGAAAGCTTTTGAGTTCAAGTGAAAGCCTGGCTCTAGTTGAGAATGCAGTCGAGATTTCTACATGTAGTAACATAGGTCTCTTGGGCTGAGTCCTGTGGGACATTGTCTAAGGTCTGTGCTTCTTTTTTCCTTATATTTTGATTACATTGGGCTATGCCAAACAGATTTTCTCCCTAGAAAGATGGGATCCTCATGACTTCTGTGAGCTTGCCCTTTTGTAGAATCTCTGCTAAGGTACAGTATTTTTAAAAATTGAACCCAAGACCTTTGCTCTGAGCTATATCCCTGCCACTTTCTGGTGTTTATTTGACATGGGGTTTCCTGAGTTGCCTGGGTTGGCTTAAACTTGAGGTTCTTCTGCCTCTACCTCCCATAATGCTGGGATTACAGGGCTGTGCCACTAGGCTCACCTCCGCTGAGACAGGTTTGACAGTTGTTCCTGCTTCTGGCTGTTTGAGTGAGGGTGGTGGTCAGGCTGGTATAGCATAAGGTCCCAGGGATCACTCCTATTAATGACATCTTTGATAAGCAGCTCTGGGTGACCACATAAAGCTGAAAGGGAAATATATTTTATAAAATCTTTGCCTAAATATATCCAGCCAAAGGGCAAAGCAGAACAATACTCATAAGAGAGTCTGCAGCTTGACATTCAGGATGATGTCATACCTGCTGGAGTGTCTTTTCCTAGGCCCTCAGGGTCCCTGGCAGGGCCTACTTGCTTGGCCTCACCATCTAGGTCTGAGAGCACTGCTGCCAGGGGACCCATGTGAGGCAGAACACAGTCAATTGGAGTATTTCTTGAAGGGTATATGAAAAACTAACAAATGTTGCCCTTGGTGAGGAGGTATTTGTTAATCTTAGGACGTTGGAGGATGAGGCAGGAGGATTGCAAATCAAGGCCAGCCTGAGCAGTTTAGTGATTAGTAAGATCTGCCTCTTAAAAACAGGGTTGGGATGTAGCTCAGTGATAGTCCCTGGGTTCAAGGATCCCTACTGCACAATCCTACCCTGCAAAAAGAGGGAAAGAAGAACAGGGACTGACTTATTTTTATACCTACCTTTTCATTTTTTTTCCCTTTTCATAGTCAAACCAAGTGCATAGTATGTTTTGGTGCTGGGGATAGAGCCTGGAGTGTTGTACATGTTAAGCACATGCTATACCAGTGAGTATACACCTACCTCTCATTTAAAAAAAAAATCCTAGTGTGCGATCATCTTGGATTTCATTCTGTCCTGGTTTTATTCCTTGTATGAGTTTCTCTGCAGATAGTCAGTATAGACTCTTTCAGAAGTGTCAGTCTTGTCTCCTTGCTCCCTGGGGTGTCTTAGGGTTTCTTACCCAGAGGTTTTTGGACTAACAAATAGGCCTAAAGTATGTTTAGCATTTTATATTCTCAAATTTTACTGTTCATGGAGGACTTTAAATAGTGTTTTATCTGATGCTTTACATCATTCCCCATCCCCTTCCCTTTTTTTGAGGCAGCGTTTCGCTTTGTAGTCCAGTCTGTCCTTGAACTTACAACAGTTCTTCTGTCTCAGCCTCTCAAGTGCTGGGATTGCAGGTGACTTAATGTGGTGCTAGGGAATTGAACCTGGGCCTTATGCTTGCTAGGCAAGTGTACTCCAACTGATGTGCTATTCCTCCAGCCTCACAACATTCTTATTTTATGGTGGTAAAAAAATGAGGTCTGGAGAGACTTGATGACTTTTGGTCATCAAGCTAGTTGATATAGGGCTGTGGCTAATCCAGGTAGCTTTACTTCTCATTTCTTTCCTGTTCCTTGCTCTTAGTTCTTGGGGGAGGGAGGTGGTCTTCTTTGTCTGAAATTTTCTTACATCTGTGGCCTTTGAGCTGTTGCACTTGGGGCAAGAATGACTGGTATGGCCTCTTTTGGCTTGAATCTTATCCTCTTTAGAGCTCTCAATTGCACAGGACTATCCTTTCTGGAAAAAAAGGGGGCAATAGGTTTTTCCATTTTCTGGTTGGGGTAAAACTAAGGCTCCATTGAGGTAATATCTTTTAAGGGAGTTTGAATTAACAGTCTGGTTTCCTATTCTTTGCTGAGAATTATAGCTGCTATTAGGTAGAAGGCTTTGTTTCCAGGTTACAAATCTTTTTAGTAAAGAAGTAAGTGTGGAATAGAATTGGAAGGACTCATGTAGTCCTTAGATATAATTTAATGCTTTGTGTCCCAGAGAGAGTAAACATTATAAAGTGTGCAAGATGAGTTTGGATTAATATTCTGACAACATATGGCTTGGCATGTAGGGCATTCCTGGGAGGCCCTCTTCACCACTCACAGCCTGCCTTTGCCTGGTGACCCCTTCCCACAGGTCTTCTTAGCAGCTGTTATGCACCTGGGTGAATCATCAGTTTTTGTAAGCTTAAAGAAAGCAGTTTTAACTGATGAAAGTTCTTACATAGGAGGCAAAATAAACAGACAACCCTGAGAGACAGTGTATCTTATTTCCCACTTTCTATTAGGTAAACTGGCTGATTCTCACTCTTGGTCTCTTGAGAATATGACATAGAAAATCTCCCTGCTCTTTATAACTACTGCCCCTGAGGTCAAGGGGATGGAAGGTCTCTGGGAGTGCCAGGGAGGCATCCAGCAGTATGGAGTAGGAATCCTTTGTTTCTAAGGACCAAACAAAAATCCTTGGCTTTATCTATACTATTTCTATTTAAATAAGAATTTAAAACTTTCAAAGAGAATTTTGTGCATTACTGACACAGCTGGAAGTGGGGGAGGCTGTATTACATCTATGTGAAGAGCTTGCCCGGGCATGTAAAGGTCATGATCGGATTCTTTTCGTACTCAGCCCTAGCCTGTGCTGTGCCAAAGTTGGGTGTAGAGAGGTACCAGCTGATGGCTAAGTCAGCCTTCCGGGTGGGCAGCTTTCCTGGCCATGTGCCTCAGCTGGTTCACCCAGGATTAAGTTACAGAGTGCTTTCTTGGACACATGAAATTCAAAAGAACACATTAAACCATAGTTGAGTATCTCCAAGGGACATGACTACCACGTTGACTAGTTGGACAAGGTAAGAGCATACATAGCATCTTCCTCTATTGGAAAGGTTAGTTGGGAAGAAAATCAATGCAAAGAATGGTCAAAAGCTTTTGGGGTCATAGCTTCAGATACACCCAAATCTAAACCTTGCACTAGCTGTTAAAACTTCAGAAGCTTACTTAATCTCAGTTTTTTTGTCTACAACTCCTACTCCTCAGCTTTTTAGATATTCAAAGTAAGCCCTCACATCTTTTGTTCTATTTGTTCCCACCTTTCCTTTTCTTCCCTGTTTTCTTCTCCTCACGTTGTTCTTCCAGGGGTATAGCTGTAATTTGACCAGAATGCCCTTCTTCATCTGTTAGGGCACTAGATGTCAGAGACATTTTTTTTTTTTTTTGTAGTACTGTGGATTCAACCCAGGGCCTTTGCAGTGAGTTATATCCTTAGCCTCTTTTTAAATTTATATTTTAGTTTTGGTCTAAGTTACCCAGGATGGGCTCAAACTTGTGATCGTCCTGCCTTAGCTTCCCAGAGTACTGGGATTATATTGATTATATGCCTATACCTCCAGGCCCCGCTTGGAGGTAATTGATTTTTATTCTCTAGGTGCCACCATTTTATTGCCTCAATTAACTGATATTTATCTCTTGTCAGTCAGTTCCAGTCCAAGAATTCTTTCTGGTTAGCATTCACTCTACCATTTTTTGCTGAGCACATACCATGTGCCGGGTCCTGTTTGGCCATGACAGTGTAGTGGTGAATGAGACAGATGTGGTCTCCGCTCTTAGTAACACCTCTCTAACTCCCCCCCGCCCCTTATGTGGGTTACTTCTGTGGATGATTGATCTTGTTTATTCTGTGTTGTTTCATATTAATTTCCTTCTGAGAGAGCAATCTCCATAGATGTTGGGGACAGTGCCTCTTTGTTTCTCATGAGCTTTCCCTGTTGGCTTGCCTGCTTCCAAGTGATGAGAGCAGCACGCTGAGGCTGAAGGAGAAAGCCCAGAGGGTTACTACTGCCTCGGCCACACATGTCCCAAGAGCCTGTGCTTGGCACTCCTGAATGTTCCTTTTCAACTTGCACACAGATTATAGTGTTCACTGCTAATTTAAATTCAAATAACCTTCCGCCCCCTCTCCGCCTTAAAAAAAAAAAAAAAGCCCTGTGTATTACAGGGTAGAGAACAAAGCAAGCCAGCCCTGGTCTCCTGGCAGGATTTGTTTTATCATGTGTGTTTTTTATGTAGCCGCGCTGTGTGTTGTCTTTACTTTAGTAGGGCTAATGTGTAATTCAGGCATATTGATATTCTGCAGTCATAGACTCATGTCTTTCTTAACCTTGTTTGTCATAAATAGTGTGACAGGTACATTTAGAGGATTTGGCTGACAGGCTTACTGATTTGCTTCTGTGCTGTGGGCTCCAGATGCCATCTTGGTCCCTGGTGGGCCCTGCATTAGGAAGAATCTATAGCCAGAATGATGATTTCTCAGTTCCAGAATAGCCTGAGCATAACTCTGTTACCCCCGCCTCTGTCTCTTGCCAGTTTTACTAGCAGTTGGCACAATGTACGTGGGGAAGCAGGCAGGATGGCTCACTGGGAACCATTTATTTGACAACTCCCAGTAAAGTAATGCATTTTTCTTTCCTCATGTGGTGTTGCTGTTTGTCCCTTTGCATACTGAGACTTGTGTATGACTCCTCCAGCCTTCTTGGGATTTTCAACAATAACTTGTTTTTTGATTGTTGTTTTTCCCCAAGTTCTCTCACCTTCCTAGGAGGAGGATGGACGAGTATGCTAACAATTAGCTACCTAGTTGAGCCTCTGTTGCTGGCATTGTGACCACCAAATGTGTGGTGGGTAAGCCCAAAGGAAACAAGTTTCCCATTGCTTCTGGAGCCGGGTACTTGCTACAATTGGATTTAGTGTTAAGAGTCACACTAGAGGCTTGGTTGGAAAGGAAAAAGCACTGAATAATTATTGCTTATGTACCAGTTAAACCTATCAGCCAACAGATGTCAAGTGCAGGGAAAAAGCACAATAATGGTAATATAATGGCATAATAGTTATCATTATAATAATCAGCTGGCATAGCTTTTGATAAGAGGCAGATCCTGAAATTAGTACAGGGGGAAGGGTTAACCTTGAAATATAACACAGCGAATAGGTACTTTTTCTTCTGGAGGTGCTGTTTAAATGCTAATGATTCAGGTGTGGTGTTTCTACCTTCATTGCACATCTAAAAGTCCTGTGGAGACTAGCTGGTGTTGTGTGCCCTGCAGGTACTTTCTGATGGTGTGATAGAAAACATCTTTTGGCTAAAGGTACTCTGGACTGCAAGATTAACATGCCAGTGCCCAGCAGCAGTAGCCTCTGGAAAAGGCAGAAATTTCATCCCTGTGGGTTCTTTGGGAATTTTCAGAAAATCCAGCCTCATACTGAAGTGGCAGATGAGTGCCACTCTTTATGGTGGTTTTTGGTGGACTGTGCTCCAGACCTAGGAAGTGGTAGTGCATTTCCGTTTCATACACACCAATGTGGTGGGCTGTCCTTATGGAAAATAGGCTTTTTTTTTCACAGCTTGCTAGGAGCTGCATTGCCATTTCTCTTTAGGAAGGTGGTGGTGAAGGAGTGAGCAGAAAATGCATAACCTACGAAAGTGTCATTGGGATAGAAGTCTATGGACCTGGGTTTGACACCTGACCTTGCCATTTTAATAACTAGCTGTTGGGCAAGTTATTTAACCTTGTTGGCATTGGCTGCCTGTCTGTGAATGTGCTATTTCTCTTTTTTTTTCATTAATAGTCCTGTTTATAAAGTACCAGTTGCTGTGTCAGCAACTATGTGGTGGTCAGTAAGTTCTTCTGCCCTCTACAACCTACTCTAAACAGTAGAAGGGCAGGAAGAAGGTTCCCATTTCCGTAGAGGGGAATTTTGGCCTCAGAGCTTTACGTGGAGTTCTTTAGGTACTCCGGTTGCTTCTGTGAGCTACTCTCTATAGACCTCCTTTGACGTTGCCTCATCAGGAAAACCTGGGTATTTAACATTGAGGTATATCTCTATTTTAGGAAGCAGTGCATCTACTTCTGTCTCAGACGCCGGTAGGCTTGCCTTCTTTTTCCCTTGGGTAGGTCACTTGAGTAGGTCACTACCCTGCATGGGCTGCTAGTTGTTTGGCTCCATGTCTTCACTGGACAACGGTGTTTCTGTTTCTGCCTGAGCCTTTGCTGTGGACTTTTATTTTGAAAGTTTGGCACATTCAGACAAGGTGATATCTTCTAGACTATTTTTGGCGGTCTGCCAACTGGTCGCTATGGCTACCACCAGCTGGAGGAATGTCAGGACATAGAAAGTAACTTCTACAAGAAATTTGGGAAAGGGAGGAGAAAGAGTATGGTCATTTTGGAAAACAGCTTCTCTAAGTAGAACTGTTTGATTTGGACAGCACTTCATTTCCTTTCTTTCTTTCTGATTTTTTTTTTTTATATACTATAGATTGCATCCAGAACTTTCACACTGAGATACATCCTCAGTCTTTTTTGAAAAAAAAAATTATTTTGAGATAGGGTCTTGCAAAGTTGGTTGCCCAGACTGGGCTTTAATTTGTGATCTTCCTATCTGTCCCTTACAGTGTTGGGATTACAGGTGTGCACAGCTACACCTGCTTCTTTTTGGATGCTTTTATTTATTCATTTATTGTTGGTACTAAGGACAAAATCCAAGGCTTTTATGCTGACCTACATCCCCAGCCCATTTTTATTTTTTATTTTGAAGCACAGTCTGTTAAATTCCTTGGCTGGGCTCAAACATAGAATCCTCCTGCCTCTGTTCTGAATTACAGGCCTGTGCCATTGGGCCCAGTATGAAATTTTGTTCTTTCAATCAGCAAATATATGTAGAAAATGTGTTACACTTAAAGACATTATATCAGGCCCTGACATACATACAGTTGCGACTAAATCAAATATGGTTCCTGCTTAGAATATATTATGAATATAGATGTTAGTCAACTTATAAATCACATATACAGCTTTAGAATTACAATTGCAAAATATATTAAAGGAATGCTATATCATGAGAACATTTGACAGGGATTTGACTTAGTCCTAGGGCTTACGGGTACCAGGAAGGTTTCCTTGATGAAGTGATATGTGACTTAAATTGTGAATTATTTCCTCAGCAAAGTTACATGAGATTGAAAAGTATTTTAGGCTGAAGGCCCAACTTTTGCCAAGGCTCCAGGGGCCATGTGTGAGTGTGGAGTTCTATGGGGAATTAGGAGTGTGGCTAGAGCATTAAGAATAAGGAGAGACTTACAAAACAAGGTTGGAAGGATTGGCAAGGGTAGGCCAGCTCTACCACATCCTGGCATATTGTGTTTACCTGGAAGGCAGGACACCTTGGAAGGGTTGTTGTGAGATTGGATGTGCAGTACAACTAGATCACTCTTTTAGACAGTGCATGGATGAGAGTGGGTGAGGGAGTGAAAATGAAGTTCAGAAAAAGGAACATTACTGGTAAGGTACATGCCTGTAATCCTGGCTACTTAGAATATGAAGTAGAAGGATTGAAAGTTCAAGGCCAGCCTAGGGTACTTAAGGACTCTGTCTCAAAGTAAAAAAATAAAAAGACTGGAGATGTAGCTCAGAGGTAGAGCCCTTGCATGTGAGGCCTTGAGGTTAGTCCTGCAGGGAGAAGGAGTGAAGAAAAGAACATTAAATAGGTTGCTTGGTTTTCTTCAGACTGACCCTTTGAAAATGCATGCCTTTTTTTTCCTGATTCAAGTCCTTGTTAGTGCCTGTGGTCAGAGTTGTTGAGATCACCCGCAAACATGGTCACTCTGCAAACATGCTGGTCCAAGCTGCCAACATTGGACATCTTTCCACCTGTCCAGAAGAAGGCCTGGAATTGTCAGACCTCTCACTTGTTAATACCTGACAACTACAGAGCCCTTTGTGACCTGCTGCGTTGCAGTCCCTCTGTTGGCTGTCACTATTGGATAGAAGCTACTCCTTTTACCTCAGACCCCTTTTAGCCACTGATGCTAGCAACTCCTTGAAGTGTAATTTGCCAAGTTAGGAAAGCCAGCACCTGCTGTTTGTGTAACATTTGGTTCTGGTTGATATAAATGTGTACATGTTCTCTTTTGGCAGTAGCCTGTGTCTGGAGGGCCAGAAATTAGCTGGAGTTGTTCTTACTCTGTAGCCAGGAAGGCTGAGGTATAGGAGGGACCTGCAGTACAAAGAAAAGTGAGCCAGAGTTATATATGCTGCCAGGCTAGATGCTAAGTGTGAGGTAGGCTGCTCTCGACCCTAGACCAGAGTGCTTTCTGTTGGTACTGTGACCTTGCCCACTGCCTTTTTTGATACTGAAGGTGAAGGGACTTCTGTCTCATTGATAATAGAAATTAAAGCTGAGACACGAGCATGATCTTAGAGGCAAAACCTTTAAGGGAGACTTGGGAAGAAGAAAGTGGAAGTGGGTGATTACAGCACTGATAGAGCATGGTTAGGCTGCCATGTTAACAAAAGAGAGGGAACAGCTTTTCTAGGGTTGCTGGGGTAGGTAAGGGGTTGATAGTTTTCCATTGGTTTACGAATGTGGAATCTTTTAGTAACCTCTTCCTGTTGGTGTGGCTACCCATGGTGTCCAAGGGGCATAGAAACCTCTTCTTGGGCTAGTGATAAAATTCAATGGTTAAAGCACTTGCCTTGCTAGTGCAAGGCCCTTGGTCTTGATTCCCCAGCACTACCTGAGCCAGGCTTGTTGGTAAATGCCTATAATCCCACCATTCGTGAGGGGAGGATTGCCTTGTGTTGGATGCCACCCTGGGGACTACAGAGGAAGATCCTGTATCAGAGCAAACAGCAATTAAAAAAAAATCCTCTTTCTAGGGACTTGGGAGCATAGCTCAGTGGTTAAAGCACTTGCCTAGCATGTGCCAGGCCCTGGGTTTGGTTTCCCAGCACCACATAGAAATTGCCAGATGTGGTAGGTGGTGCATGCCTGCGAAAAGGGTATTGCAGTGAGTTAAGGCCAGCCTGGGCTAATAATGGGTTTAGGACCACCCTGGACTAGGGAGTAAGATGCTGTCTCAAAAAAAACCCATAACAAAATCCCACCTCTTCCTGGTGTTTTAAGGGGCTTATTCCTTGTGTAAGAAATGGATCAGTGGCTGTTCTCTTTGGAGACATCATGGCACCCTCCTCTGATGCTCCCAGTCTTTGACTTAATAAAAGTAGAAAAGTAAGGTGAAGTGTGTGCATTTTATGTATTGTTGCCAATAAGGATGGGAAAACAAGACTGATTTTTCACCTCAGTGGGTAGCAGATCATGGATTAAGGCCCCTATGCTACCTTTGTCTTTTTATTTTATTTTATTTTTTTTTGAGACAGGGTCTTGACTTGTAGTTCAGGCTGGTACTGAAACCACTATGGAGCCCAAGCTGGCTTCGAACACATAATAGTCCTATTGTCTCAGCCTCTGAGTGCTGGGAATGAGAGGCATGCATCATCATCATACCCAGCGTATATTGTGCTGGGGAATCAAACATAGGACCTTGTGCTTGTTAGGCAAGTGCTCTAACTGCTGTGCTATTCCTCTATCTAGCCCCTGTCTTTTGTTCTTGTGAGCAGTCCTGCCTGTTCCACTTTCGCTTATTAAGCTGGTATACTATGCTCCATAGTAGTTAGGAGCATGGCCCTTGGACATGGCTGACTTTCGTTAGAATCTCAGCTTCACCATTTGTATGCTGTGTCACCTTGGGTAAGTTACCTCACATTCCTGATCAACAGTTTTCTCATCCCTAAATGAGAAATAATGATAGTGATGTGTTCTGAAGGTATATATTTCCCCCTGAGTTCTTAAGTTGAAACCTGGGGCAACTTCCTTCTCCTTTCTGGTTAGCAGAAGATTTTTTATCTCTGTGTAATTTCAAATAAAAGCCCCTTCTTTGGAGGAAAAAAAAAAAGTTGAAACCTAATTCCCAAGGTGATAGTGTTAAAGAGGTGTAGGGCCTTTAGGAGGTGATAAGGTCATGAGCTCTTATGAATGAGATTAGTATCCTTATAAAAGAGGCCAGAAGGAATATTTTTGTACCGTCTGCCTTAAGGGCATAATAGGAAGATGTCTTCTATGAAGCAGAGAGCCCTTATCAACATTGAGTCTGTTGGTGTTTTGATCTTAGTGTTCCTAGCTTCTAGAAATATGAGCAAGATGTTTCTAAGTTACCCAAAGGAATTTATAGCAGCCCATACTAAAAAACTTGGTATTGAGAATTGGGATGATGCTATAATGACGTACCTGAAAATGTGGAAGCAGCTTTAGAACTGCTAGGTAATATATAGAGGCTGGAATATTTTGAGATACACTGCTATGCAAACAGCCTTAAGGGTGATTCTTTTGGGTTGTAGGGAGCATTAGAAGCAGGCCTGTCTTCTAGGAGACTATTTGAGTGGTTGTCATTAAAATGTTGGAAAAACATGGATGGTAGGCTGGATGTGGTAGCACGTGCCTAGAATCCCAGCACTCTGGGAGGCTGAGGCAGTAGGATCATAAGTTCAAGTCTAGCCTGGGCAACTTAGTGACTAGTAAGACCCTATCTCTAAAAATAGGTTGGGGATATACCTTAGTGAGAAAGCACTGAGTTCAGTCACCAAATGCCAAACAAAAACATTATTTTGTTGTCTTCTGATGCAATTGAACTTGAAAACTCTTGTGCTTAGGAAAAAGAAAGTGATTCTTGGGCCTATAGTTGCCTAATGATAACAAAAAGAATAGAATTTGGCCTTCATTTTATGTCTCTGTCCTTTATTACCCTAAAACTTCGGGTCAGAACCAAGTGTGGTAATGCACAGTTGCAATCCAGCATTCTGGGAAGATAAACAGGGGATCACAAGTTGGAGCCCAGGCTGGGTGACTTAGTGAGACCTGTCTCAAAACATAAAGATGTCTAGGGATATAGCGCCATGTGAGAGCTCTGGGTTCAATTCCCAATACTGCAAGAAAAACAAAAACAAAAAAACCCCACTTAAGGTCAGATTTTGACTTAGCACTGCATATAGGGATGTTAATCACTTAAGCAACGTTTGTCTAAAAGCTGTCAATATAAGATTGATTAGCCACAAATTTGCATTACCTGTATTATTCCCTTTCAGGACTGAGGACATAGCTGGGCTGGGTGTGGTAGCTCATACCTGTAATCCTAGACCTCTGGGATGCTGAGGGAGGAGGATCTCAAGTGAGTCCTACCTGGGCAAGTTAGTGAGACTGTCTCAAAATAAAAATAGAAAGGACTGGGCATGAAACTCAGTACAAAAGCCCTTGGCTCAATTCTCAGTCCTGCAAGAAGGAATAGATAAACGACAGACAGACTTAAGACACCAACATAAGAGATTTACAGGAACATTGTACTACCATTGAGCTTTCAGAAATCTCATTGCCCTAAACCTACAATCATCTTGGATTTCAGCAGGAGCCTGCACAAAACTGAGGTTGGCCCAAGGAGAAACAATGACAAAGGCTTCTGTATTGCCATCTTGTGAAATAAGAACTGAGATGACTGATTATTTATGTGAAGCCTACCCTGGGCATCGTAAAAGCTGGTCTCACTCCTTTGTTAATGGGCCATTGTGCCTGTGTTACCTTCAGCTCCTCAAGCTGAATTCCCTTTTCTATTTTCTCTTATTTTATGGTAAAGTAGGCTGTGTGCTGTGCTCTTGTTAATGTATCATTATCACTTTTCTGCAACAGCAGTGTCCTCAAGTTGCCTGGGCTGAGTTAAGGTCCTCATCTCTCTTCAGGGGGATTTCCTTGGGTCCTGTTCTGTGACAGGAGTATCTAAGTTCTGAAGATACAGTGTGGTTACTCTTGACTACTTTAGCAAACTATGAGAAGAAAGAAACAAAATTTATAATCTAAAGGGAAACAAAATATTTGGAAAATTCTTATCTGGTCATGTAGTTAAGAACAGTGGTGTAGGTCTGTAATTCTAGCACTCTGGGTGGCTAAAGCAGAAGAATCCTAAATTCAAGACCAACCGGGACAATTTATTTATTTACTTACTTACTTACTTACTTACTTACTTACTTACTGAGACAGGGTCTCATTATGGAGCCCAGGCTGGCCCTGAGCTCACTATGGAGCCCAGGCTGGCCTTAGATTCATGGCAAGCCTCCTGACCATTCGCCACCACACCTGGTGGTACTTAGCGCTTGCTAGGCAAGTGCTTTATCCTCTGAGCCATTCCTCCAAGCCCTAGCCTGGGCAATTTAAAGAGACACTGTCTCTAAATAAAAAATTAAAGTGGGCTGAGGATATAGCTTAGTATGAAGGCTCTGGGCTGTATACCTAGTGCCATACATTTTAAAAAAATGGAAAAGTTGTATAGTTGTGTTCTGGAGCAGCCATCAAGGATGTGGCCAAGTGAACCTTTGCTAAGGAGATTAATGTGAATAGTAGAAAGCCAGTTGCTATTCAGAATGGTGAAAGACTCAAACTGTTTTGTAGGTCTCTGAGCTGTGCTGTTCATTATATGCTGTGAGTGCCAGAGTCTTGAGAGCCGAACAATTTCAAAGCTCTCTTATAAAATTCAGGGACAGCTCCTGGGCTGTCTCATCTTTGTCTCAAGGTATCCAAGGAGCAGCTGAGGCTACTGCTCCAGAAAGCATAGGTGACATTCTTGCAGTGCTGTTTCTGACAGTGTATAGAGCTTGTGATCTGTGAGAATGTGGCTTTTTATTTCCTTCATTGGCACTGGGGGTGGAACCTAGGGCCTTTGCACTATACTACATTCCAGCACCTTTTTTTTTTTTTTTTTTTTGGTTTTGATTTTGAGACAGGGTCTTACTAAATTGCCTAGTCTGGGCTCAAACTTGCCATCCTCCTGCCTTAACTTTCCAGAGTGCTGGGATTACAGACTTGTGCCACCAGACCAGGATGTCCCAGAAAACTTTGGGACCTGTGCAGAGAACTGCTATAGGGATGGGCCCACCACAAGATTTCTAACTAAGGTAGTGTTCATTTGGAGATTAGCAGTGCTTTGGAGGTAGGGTCACCTACAGACCCCAGAGCAGTAGAGCCAGTGCAGTGTACAACCTCATCTTGGGAGAACTGGAGTATAGGCTAGCCTAACAAAGCTGTGGGGGCAGGATCACCCAGAGCCTTGTGAAGGCAGGACACAGAGTCAAGGAAGGTTGTCCTCAAGTTGTAACATTTAATGTTTGCTCTGTTGAGTTTTGGATTTACGATGTGATTATTTCTGGGCTCTTAATTCGGTTTCATTGATCTATGTCTGTTCTTAGGTCAGTACCACATATCTTTTACTACTGTGTGATACTGGGGATTGAATCTAGGACCCTCACAATGAGAAACATCCCCAGCCCATTTTTATTTTTGATTTTGAGACAGGGTCTTATTAAGTTTCTAAGTTACTGTAAGCTGGGGGAGAAGTTGTGATCTTCCTGCCTCAGCCTCCTTAGGAGCTAGGATTATGGGCCTAGCCACAGGGGTTATCTTTTTTTTTTTTTTTTTTTTTGATACAGGATCTAGTTCAGACTGGCCTTAGTCCAGCTGGCCTTGGACTTGTTGGACTTGGGAGTTATCTTTCTACCTCAGCCTCCAGAATACTAGGATTATGGGTATGTGCCACCACATCAGACAGACATCATTGGAATTAATTTTTTTTTTCCTTTAGACAGAATCTTGCTGTGTGTTGCGTAGACTGATCTCAAACTCCTGGGCTGAAATGTAACCTCTTGATTCAGCCTCCTGAGTAGCTGTGACACAGACGTGTCTTGCTATACAAGATTCATTGGGATTTTGATAGAAATTGCATCTGATACATAGATTGTTCTGGATAGTATTGATATTTTAACGGTATTAGACCTTCTAATCCACAAACATGGGATGTGTCTCTGTGTCTTCTCCATTTATCAGGGCCTAGTAGTTATCATTGGAGAAGTCTCTCTCCTACTTGGTTAATTCTTAAGTATTCATTTTGTTGGTTTTGTAAATGGAGTTAATTTTGTAATTACTTTTTTTGATTGTTCATTGTTAGTATGTGGAAATGCAAGTGATTTTTGTGTGTTAATTTTTAGTCCTGTTACTCTGCTGAATTTATTGGTTCCAAGGGTTTATTTTTATTTCCCTGTTTCTATATGTGTGTATATATGTACATATGTATGTATTACACAATGTTTACATTGATCTTGAGTATTTTGTGCACATATATATCACATCAGTGTTACAATCCCTTCCCCTCCTTGAGTTTGGCTCTCCTGCTCCCTTTCCACTATCGTACCCATTTGGTTCTATAAAATGCCTGTATTCTGGGTTTATCATATTAAAGAAACCATGTGATATTTTACCTTCAGAGTTTGACTCACTTTGCTAAGTATGATGGTCTTAAGTTGTGTCCATTTACTAGCAAAAGCTCAAATTTATCTGTCTTTATAGAAGAGTGTAGTACTCGATTGTGTACATATACTTCAATTCTTTTATTCATTGGTCTGTTGGTGGATATTTCGATGTCTTCCACAGTTTAGCTATAGTTACTTATGCTGCTATAAACATGGATCAACATGCATCTCTATTGTACATTGCTTTTAATGCTTTTGGAAAGATACCCAAAGAGGTATTGCTAGATCAAATGGCATATTTATTTTCAGCCTTTTGAGGAATCTCCATACAACTTTCCATAGTGGGTGTATCAGTTTACAGTACCACCAGTAATGTAAAAGGATTCCCCCCAACCTCACCCCTGCAACTTTGCCAGCATCCATTGCTGTTCAACTTTTTTTTTTTTTTTTTTTTTTTTTTGTATATAGTGCTGGGGAATTGAACTCGGGGCCTTGCACTTGGAGGGCAAATGCTTTAACTGCAGTGCCACTCCTGTAGTCCTCAACTTTTTGATATGCACTGTTTTCACTGGGGTAAAATGATACGATGTTGAACATCTTTTCATGTGTTTGCTGCCCATCTGAACTTCTTCATCTGAGAACTGCCTATTCATTCCTGTTGCCTATTTTTTCATTGGGTGTTTGATTTTAAAGGTTTTATTTTTCTTCAGTTCCTTGTATATGGTAGTGATTAGCCTCTCCGATATATAGGGGTAAAATTTTTTTCCTGTTCTGTTGATTCTCTCTTCACTCTGTTGGTAGTTTCCTTTGCCATGCAGAAACTTTTTAATTTGATATAATGCTATTTGTTGACTGTGGGACCTATTTCTTTTGCATCAGGTGTCCTATTGAGAAAATTCTTGCCCACTCTTACATCTTCTAAAGTTTTGCTTATTTTATCCTCTAGAAGGTTCAGTGATTCTGTCTTTCTGTCTTGGTCTTTGATCCACTTTGATTTGATTTTGGTATGTGGTGATATGTGTGTATATCTAGATTCATTCTTCTTTTTAAAAAAATTGAAACAGGGTCTTGCTCTGTAGCCCAGGCTGGTCCTGAACTTAGTGTGGAGTCCAGGTAGCCTTGGACTCATGGCAGTCTTCCTGCCTCAGGCTCCCGAGTGCTGGGATTACACATCTGGTTTATGTGATACTGGGGAATTGAATTTGGGGCCTTGTGCTGCTAGGCAAGCACTTTAACAACTGAGCCATTCTTCCAGCCCCTAGAATCATTCTTTTGCATGTGGATAATTCTCCCAGCACCATTTATTGAAGGCACTATCTTTTTCAGTGTATATTTTTGGCTCCTTTGTCAAAAATCAGGTAGCTGAAAGTATTTGAGGTTGTCCCTATGTCCTCATATCTGTTCCATTGGCCAACCTGTCCATTTTTGTGTGTGTACCACCACGTTTTGTGTGTGTGTAGTTTTTTTTTTTTTAATCACTGTTGCTTTGTAGTATAACTTGATGTCTGGAATCATAATGTCACCTGCTTTTGTCTTGTTTCTGAAGATTACTTTGGCTAGCCTAGATCTCTTTTGGTTCCATATGGATTTAAGGATTGTTTTTTCAAGTCTGAAAAAAGTCTAACAGTTTATTTTTTGGAAAGAAACATCTTTAGAGTCTTCTACATATAAGATAATCATACACAAACAAAAACTTGTATTGTTCCAACTTGGTTGTCTTTTAACATTTTTAAAAATTAATTATTTGGTAGTGCTGGAGATGGAACCTGGGGCCTTTGTGCTATGCTACAGGCTCAACTCTTCTTTTTTTTATTGTTGTTGTTTTTGCTTTTGTTTTGGTAAAACCAATACTTTTTATTGGTTAAGTACATATACAAATTTATGCCACCAGGCCAGAAGCTGTGAATTACTCCTATTTCCAATTGGGGGGGGGCGGGGGAGGGAAGACCTGATTGGTCTTATTGTTGCGAGCCACTTGGTGAATTTGGCTGTCAGTCAGAATAAGGTGGATCTTGCCATCCTTATCTCCTTTTCTGTTCTTAAGATGCTTTTGAACATGCCCAGCTTTTTTTTGTTGTTGTTGTTTTGTTTTGTTTTCTTGATTTTGAGACGGGGTCTTGCTAAGTCACTTTAAGTTTCCCAGGCAGGGCTCAAACTTGCAGTCATTCTACCTAAGCCTCCTAGGGTGCTAGGATTAATGGGCCTGCACCACCAAACCTGGCTTTTGTTTTTTGGGATAGGGGCTTGCTTTGTAGACCCAGCTGTCTTTGAACGCTGGCCTTAAACTTGCAGTGATCCTCCTGTCTCAGCCTCCTGGTGCTGTGACTATAGGTGCAGGTATGTGCCATCGCTCTTGGCAAACATCAAGCATAATTCAACTTAATTCTTTTTTTTTTTTTTGAGACAATATCTCACTCTGTGGTCCAGGCTGGTCCTGAACTCAGTATGGAGCCCAGGCTGGCCTTGGACTGGCAATCCTCCTGCCTCAGCCTCCCTTGAGCTGGGATTACAGGTGTGTGCCACCAGGCCCAGCTAATTTTTTAATTTTTATTTTTTTTGCTTTTTGAGATGGGATCTCACACTGTGTTGCATAGGCAGGATTCAAACTTCTTTTGTGGCCTAACATGTTACATCCTGTACAGTGTGATAGGTTCACTTGAAGTAAATATGCATTTTGTTTTTGTTGATGAGAGTATTTTATACATGTCTCTTAGGTATGATTGGTTTACTGTGTTGTTCAGATCATTTGTTTTCTTTTGGTCTATTCACTATTGTGTGAGTAGGTATTGAAATCTCTAACTATTCTAGAACTCTTTCTTTTTTGATTCTGTAGGAAAACATTTTTCTTCATATATTTTAATGCTCTACTTATTTTTTAATTTTTTTTGAGATAGCATCTCACTCTATATCCCAGGTTGGTCTTGAAATTACTATGTAGCCCCAGGCTATCCTTGAACTCAAGGCAGTCCTGCTGCCTCAGCCTGAGTGCTAAGATTACAGGTATGTGCCACGATGCCCAATTTATGTGGTGCTGGGGGATCGAACTCAAGGCCTTGTGCTTTTCAGGCAAGCACTTTCAACACTGGGCTGTGCCCCTAGTCTCTAATGCTCTATTATGAGTGTGTAACTTATACTTGTTATGTATTCTTGTTATATTGAACCTTTTACAATATGCGATATCCTTCAAGCTCCTGTAACTTTTTAATTTAGTCTATGTTGTCCGATATTATAGTCACACTCTTTTGTGCATAGTGCACTCTTGTTTATTACTTGCACAGAAGAATATCATTATCCTTTTACTGTAGGTCTGAAGTGAGTCTCTGATAGATAGCATATACTTGGGATTTGTTTTTGTTTTTTATTCTGCCAATCTCTTTTTTTTTTTTTTTTTTTGAGACAGGGTCTTGCTCTGCAGTCCAGGGGCTGGTCCTGCCCTCACTATGGAGCCCAGGCTGGCCTTGGACTCATGGCAGTTCTCCTGCCTCAGCCTTCTGAATGCTAGGATTACAGGTGTGCGCTACCATGCCTAGCTTATGTGGTGCTAGGGAATTGAACTCTGGTACTTAGTGCTTGATTTACCTCCGAGCCATTCCTACAGCCCCAATCTCTGTCTTTTGATGGAAGGGTTCAATTCATTTAAATTTAAAGCGATTAATGGTAAGGAAGGACTGCTGTAATTTTGCCATTTGTTTTCTATATGCCCTTACTGTTTTTTGTTCATTTTCTGCAGTACTGGCTTCTGTGGATATGTGTGTGTTCTGTTGATTTTTGTAGCAACTTTTAAATTCCTTTCTCATTTCAAGTCCTATATATTCTTTAGCTATTTTCTTTGTGGTTACCATGGGAATTACATTTTACATCCTAAAATTATGAAACTAATTTGATACCAATTTAACTTTAGTAGTATACAAACACTCCGCTCCCCAATAGCTTCGTTTTCTATCTTTTTTGATGTTGATGCAACAATATCACAACTCATACATTAAGTGCCAACAGTGGGATTATAGGAGTGTGCCACCACACCCAACTTATATGGCACTGGGGAATTGAACCCAGGGCCTTGTACTCCACTCCAACCGCTATGCTATTCCTCCAGCCTGGTTTGTAATTATCAATGAAAGTGTCTCAACACTCAAAAAAATTATGTGTTAATG
Organism: Ctenodactylus gundi; assembly: GCA_004027205.1. Classification (NCBI taxonomy): domain Eukaryota; kingdom Metazoa; phylum Chordata; class Mammalia; order Rodentia; family Ctenodactylidae; genus Ctenodactylus; species Ctenodactylus gundi. Next base: position 52,146 of record PVKB01002201.1, on the reverse strand, counting down.
AATAGAGAGTATATATTTTTAATGCATTCATTTCTTTATGTATGTAGAAAACAAAATGTAGGTGTAACAAACCAAAGTTACAATACTGGCTTTCATAATTGCTCTTGTGATTCGTTTTGCTGAGATCTTTTTTTTTTTTTCTTGTCACGAATTATCTACTGGGTTCCTTCTTTCTCTGCTGTTAAAATTCTGCCCTTATCTTTCAGTTCTTAGATTATAATGTCTCTTGATGTGATTTTCTTTGACTTTATCTTATGTGGAGTTTGTTGAGCTTTTTAGATATTTATGTTAATAGTCTGTCTTCAAATTTGGGGGTTTGGGCCATTAGTTCTTCATAGTCTCTCAGTTCTTTTCTGTTTCTGGAACTCTAACAATGTGTACATTGGCTTGCTTGATAGTGCACAGAGGTCACTTAGTCTGTTCACGTTTCCTCTTCTTCAGTATGTTTTCCTTCTTACAGTCTTGATAATTTCATTGTCTTCTGCCTATTTAAGTCCACCTTTGAATTCCTGTAGTGAAAAAATTTTTTTCTTTTTTTCTTTTTTCCTTTTTTAGGCAGGGTTTTGCTCTGTAGTCCTGGCTGATCCTGAACTTAATTTGTAGCTCATTTTTGTTTTGAACTCACAGCAATCCTCCTGCCTCAGCCTCCTGAGTATTGAGATTACAGGTGTGGCCACCATGCCTGGCTTGAAAAATAACTAAATTTTACTTTTTAGTTCTAGAATTTCATTTTCATATTTTTTTAGGTTTTCTCTTGATATTTCTATTTTTTTCAGACCTGGCGATTGAAGTTGGGGCTTCTCTACTAAGCTATATCACTAGTCCATTTTCTTTATTTTAGACAGTCTCACTAAGTCACTAAGTTACTGAGACAAGGTTTGAGTTTACAGTTGTCCTGCTGGGATTATAGGCTTGCACCACCAGATCTGACAGTATTATTTTTTAAAGGATTAAAAAAAAAAACCTATTTTATTTTTGAGACATGATCTTTATTTGTAGCCCAGGCTGACCTTGAACTCATGACAGTCGTCCTTCCATAGCTTCCCGTGTGCTGGGATTATAGATGTGCACCACCATGCCTACTTGATTTTTTTTTTTTTTTTTTTTTTAGTATGTTGCTGGGTGGTGGAACACAGGACCTTGCATACTCTGTGTGCTCTAACCACCAAGCAACATCCCTAGTCCCCCTCCCCCCTCTCTCTTTAAATTATTTCGAGGCAGGGTCTCACGAAGTTACTAAATTGCCCAGGCTGTCTTTGATTTGTATTATCTTCATGCCTCAGCCTCCCAAGTTGCTGGGAGTACCAGCATGTACCACTATGACCAATGTTTTCTTGACTTTGCTCATGCTTTCCTTCATTTCTTTGAGTATCTTTAAGGTGTTTTAAAATTTAACATCTTTTTTATTTGTTTTTGAGACAAGGTCTTACTCTGCCTTCTGAGCTGGTCCTGGAATCACAATGTAGCCCAGACTGGCTTCAATCACACAGCAATCCTCCTGCCTCAGCCCCCCAAGTGCTGGGATTATAGATGTACACGAACATGCCTAGTTTACGTGTTATTGGTAGGCTTGCCTAGCAAGTGCTTTTACTGCTGATATTCCTTCAACCCTCAAATTTTAACATCTTTTGTTTGATAGATCTTCTGTCAAGTTTGTTCATTTGTTCATTCATTTGTTCTTTGTGGTACTGGGGATCAAACTTAGCATTCTACCACTGAGAGCTACGTCTCTAGTCTTTTCAAACTTTTTTTTTTTTTTGGACAGGGACTTGGCAAATTGCTCAGACTAGTCTCAAATTTATAATCCTTATGCTTTAGTCTCCTGAATTGCTGTGGTTATAGATCTATACCATTGTACCCGGTAATCAAATCTTTCTGGGGACAGTTTCTTATTTATTTGGGATAGGGTGTCACCAATTTGCTAAGTTGCCTGGGCTGGACTAGAACTTGTGATCCTCTTGCCTTTATCTCCTAGAATGCTGGAATTATGGACTTGTGTCACTAGGCCTGGCTTCTGTTGGTTTATTATTGTTATTATTGAAGATACCATGCTTCCCTACTTCTCTGTAGGCTTGTGCTTTTCATTGATTTCTAGAAACTTTAAACATGATTGTGAAAATCAGCTTGTCCACTTTCCCAAGATTTGCAGGTTTTTGTTTTGCTTTGTCTTCGAGGTGCTGAGGATCAAACCCGGGGTCTAATACATAATAAACAAAAATTCTATTTTTGAGCTACATTGTTGGTTATTTTTGTTTTTATTATTGTAAGTTATTTATGTTCTGAGGATCTGATTCAGGTGCAAATTTAAGGGTCTTCTAGGTCTTTGTTGAGCCTGAACCTTCCCTGGTCATCTGTAGTAACTTTGAAATTTTTTGTCTTTATGCAGTTGTTGTGTGATCAGAAGCAGCGATTGATGATCAGAGCATAGATAACCAATATTTGGAAGTCAGGGTCCTTTTTGTATATCCTATCCATGTAGGCTGTATTCAAATTGCTCCAGGAATACTTGTGTCAGCTGCCTGCCATAAAGTTGAGGGCTGGATAGCTGCTTGTCTTTGTTACATTTTTGTTGCTGTGACAGAATACCAGACATCCACAATTTAAGGAGGAAAGATTTATTTTAGCTCACCATTTCAGAAGACCTTGGTCCATTCATGGGCAGCCAGCAGTGGTGGAAGCACATAGCTGGAGGAAAGGTATTCACAGCATGGCAGATAGGAAGCCAAATGAGGGAGGAAGGGTAGAGCTAGTGTATACCCTTCTAGGTCCTGTACCAATAATCTGCCTCTTCCTATCAGGCCCCACCTCTTAATAGCACATGGTTCCATAGATACTTCACACATTCCAGATTCTAGCCATAACACTGCTACTGAGATGTGAGTTGAAATAGACAGAAATGAACCACAGTCTACTATTCAGTCCTTACCCTAGAAATTATATAGTCCTTCAGTAACCTCCAGAGTTGCAGTATAGCTGCACTGGATTGATTCTGTCAGTGCAGCTGTCTAGAACAGTGGTCTTCAACCTTTTTGACATTAGGGATCTACTTAGTTGAAGACCCTTCTCCCAAGGATGGGTGTTGGTGGTATTTGTTATGCAGTAAATTGTTGGGGGACAGTTGTAAAATGGTGGGCAGCCACAGGAGGGAACTGGGGAATAAGACTCCACCTCCTGTCATGTCATCATCAGTGTTAGAACCTAATAGGAGTTCACTGATGGGAGGTGGAACTTCATTCACTGTTCTCCTCTGCCTCACAGTTCATCTGTCCCAGCAGCCTGGTCCTTCTAAGGTCACAGGTCTGTACCTGTCTATGGCATAGGAATTGGGGACCCCTGGTCTAGAAGATATATTTTGGTGCTTCCTTTTCCATTTTCCCCAGAATCCTCTTTCTTCCTGGACTTTTGACCTTTTATTGATTACTTTTGTGACTCATTTTCATCAACTAACTAAGAATATTTGGGCTAGGGGTGTAACTCAGTGATTAGAGAGCTTCCCTCATAAGCACAAGGCCCCACCATATAAAAGATGAGTATGGTGGCATGCCCTGTTAATCCCAACACTTGGGAGGCTGAGACAGGAGGATTGCCCTGAGTTTGAGGCCACCCTGGGCTATATAGTAAAATCACGACCAGACTGGACTACAAAATGAAACCCTGCCTATAAATGAATGAATGAATGGATGGATGAATAAGAATGTTCTTGTGTCCAACTCTTGGAGCAATTAAGATGAAATGAGATAATGTGTGTGTTGTATTTGGCAAGGGTGGGTGCTTAGTGAATGGTAAGGAGTATAATGCCTCCAACAAATTGATTGGAGAGGAAAGCCGTGGACCAGACAATGGTCAGTAGGAGAGGATAGCCCAGGAGTATGAGACAGTGGGCTTGGCTTTGCCTTGTTACTTTCTTGGAGAAAGTCATTTGGAGTCAGACCTTAGGTATGTCCCTTAGTGGGGAAGAGGAAAGAATGCCTCAGGTAGAGGGAGAACAATGTAAAAGCCTTGAATGTTAATCCAAAAGAACTGTTGTAACTTTCCCTTCTGTCTAGAAAAGAGTGAACTTATTAGAGCAAAGCATCAGTAGATAACTGTATAACTTCTGTGCAACATGGATGGAGACTTGGTTCTTCTGAGTCAAACAGATGTGGATTCCAGTTCTGGTAATGTATGTACGTATCGTATAGCTTTGGACAAGCCATTTTACCTCCTTTCTGAGCCTTCATATCTTTATAAAGGAGAAATAGTGTCTTGTGTTGGGTGAGGATTAAATAAAACTATGTAAAACACAGTGTAGTGTCCTTTACATAGCACTCATTCAATAGCTGTTGGATTAAGAAGCAAGTATTTCACTTGGTTGATTAAACTGTTCTAAACATCTGTGACCATAGAACTCTTATTCAGTATTAGTGTATGTCTCGGAACCAACTATCACTTTCCTTAGTAAATTTTTCAGGAACATGACACTCTATTGCCCCATGCTCTAATGGCTTATCATGTGAGTGAGGTTTGAGCAAAATATAGAGTTAATGTTTAACTTTTAAAAAATTATGATGAAAGGCTCAATGTCATTATTTCCCCCCAAAATACTCCTTTTTTGAATACTTTTTTGAAGCAGTTCTGGAAAGTGCTTTAATGGGTGTTTTATAGGTATGATTTAAATAATTATAATGAAGCTGGGTTGGTGGCACAGGACTATAGTTCCAGCAGTCCGGAAGTTTGAGCCAGCTTGGGCAACTTAATGACTTAGACCCTATCTTAAAATCAAACTGAAAAAAATGGGCTGGAGATTTAACTCAGTATGAAGGCCTGTGCTCAATCCTCTGTACAAGCAAAACAAAATGGTGACTGCTGCTAAGAGCCATCTAGTGGAAAGGGAAGCTGGTGTGTCCTCACCTCTTTACTAGATCTGGCATCATGTGACTTCTTACACTTACCCAAAATCAAAATGACCATAAAAGGTAAATGTTTTAAATCTACTTATTATATATCCAGGCAGCCATGACTATGCAACTAAAGATAACTTGTGAAAGAGAACTTCTAGAACTGCCTCAAAAAGTGTCAAGAAGGATGGGATAAGTGTGTTTGAAATAAAAGGGATTAACAACACTGTATCTGTACTGTAATTTAAAAAAAGGTTAAACATTCACTTTACTTTCTGATCACATCATATTCTTAGAATCCACTTTGAGCTCCTTACCCTGATTATACGACTCTCTGCATACTGATTTCTGCCTCTTCCCTACATTGTCAGCCTTATTTCCTATACTCTCCCCTTTGCCTTCCATGTTGTGTCTGTAGTATCCTCATTTCAGCTCCTTGAACCAGAGGATCTCAACATGTTCTGTGCCTGGAATACTCTTCCTTCATGTTTACTTGTTATGGCTTCTTGTTATAACATCTCAGTTTTGCTGTCATATATGAGTAAAGCCTTCACTTTGATGTAATATAAAGTGATTTCTAGTTTTGTAATGAAATCAGTTGTATCATTCCATTTTTTGTTGCTATAACAACATCTGAGAGAGAGAGTAGTTTGTAATATGTTTATTTTGGCTTACTGTTCTGGAAATGGGGAAGCCCAAGAAAAGGAAACTATCATCTGCTTGGTTTCTTGTGATGGTCTCATGTTGTTTCAGTTCATGGTAGAAGATATAAAGGCAAGTAGGTTTGTTTGGGAGAGGGAAGGAGAAAAGGGAGTCATTGTGTGTGTGTGTGTGTCTCACTCTTTTTAAGTAATGCATGATCTTTATGCTGAACTACATTGGCTCTTTCTTTTCCTTCCTCCTTTCCTCTCTCTCTCTCTCTCTCTCTCTCTCTCTCTCTCTCTCTCTCTTTCTTTCTTTCCTCTCTTAAATTTGAGACAAGGTCTAAGTTGTCCAGGCTGAGTTTAAGCTTGTGATCTCCTCCCTCAGCCTCCTGAGTAAATGGGATGATAATCATGTGCCAGTGTGCCCCCCCCACCAGCCATAAGGTTTTTTTTTGTTTTGTTTTGTTTTTTGTTTTGTTTTGTTTTGAGACGGAGTCTCACTGTGTAGCTCAGGCTGGTCCTGAACTCACTATGTAGCCCAGGCTAGCCTTGGACTCAGCAATTCTCCTGCCTCAGCCTCCTGAATGCTGGGATTACAGGTGTACACCACCACACCTGGTTTATGTGGTGCTGGGGAGTTGAATTCAGGTCCTTGTGCTTGCAAGGCAAGTGCTTTAACCACTGTGCTATTCCTTTATCCCTGAGCCATCACCTCTTAAAGGCTCTCCTACTACCTATCATTTCAATTATGTTGGAAATTACATTGCAACTTGAGTTTAGGCTGGTATAAACCATAGCACCTTGTGATATTTCTCTTGTTTAATTACTTATTGTTGACTGTTTTCCCTTCATTTTTTGTGTAAGCTTCATGTGTTTAGGGACCCTATCTGTCTGAGTAATGCAGAGTTGTTTTTCCTATGGTAAGAACAGTACTTGACATATAGTAAGTGATTAAACATTTGTTGAAAGAATGGACTTGTGTCTAGAACCTGGGCCCACAGGTGTTCATAGACCATTTCCTGCCTAAATAAGTATAATAAAATGATTTTGTTCCTTGTTCATACTTAAGTGCTATTTATCACTCCCACCCCTTCTTTAATTGGGATATTCTGAGGAGGGACATTGTCCCCTTCATTTTATGTAGCTCTTTTTCATCCTGGAATTTTGTTATTGGGAAGGGGAGTTTGTAGTTGCTGGGCTTTCAGCATTGATTTTTTAGGTTTTTAGTTATAAGACCACAAGCTTTAATACATTTTCTTGGAATAAAACAGAAGCTCACCATGGCATGGCAAATTTATCTCTGATTTTCCACCAACATTTTTGTAATAACTACCAATTATTAGACAAGGTCATTAGCTAAGAATTGACACATTGACAGTGGCTAGGTAAAAACAAATTCACAGAATGTGAGTAGGTTACAAGGTGAAATATGGATAGGTCAGAGGGGATAGTGCTTCGCTTTTTGGAAGTTGCCTGGATTTCATGGCAAATATTGGCTGTGTGAGTGAGAACTTGGGCCAATTTAGCTGTTTTCTCTTCAAGGGGCCTGTAGCCTTGAGAGCAGTGGAGATAGGGCTGATGTTGGTATGCCCACCCTTTGCCTTTTTTAAAAAAAATTTAAACTGGGGATCAAGCTCTGACCTTCACACTGTGCTGTGTCCCCAGTCCATTCTTTATTTTTATTTTGAGACAGTCTCAACAAAGTGGATAAGTTGCCGAGGCTGGATTGAACTTGTGATCCTCCTACTTCAGCCTCTAGAGTGCTAAGATTACAAGCATGTGCCACTGGGCCCAGAATACCCTTTTTCTGTTTTGCTAGGGCAGTGCCCCAGGATCTGGGGAGAAGGGAAGAGGTTGGCACTAACTACTTGCAGATTTTTGAGTCTTAAGTGTTACTGACACTCAAAAAACTGGTCCTTAGAGAATAAAACCCAAGGGAGGGCTGTGAGCAAGAGAAGGCATCTGGAGCAGGATTAGCTAACAGAGCTTGGTTTGTGTTTCTAGAAAGATACTGTTTATTGAGAGCTGTAGCCTTGTAGATACTGGTCACTACTAATTTTTATGGTTTTCTTTTTAAAGGCTACCTTTTTTTCAAGGAGCATAGTTTCCTTAATCTGACTTAGATATTGTTGACTCTATTGTGTGGTGGTGTTGGGAATGGAGCCTAGGGCCCCCAGAACACTAAAAAAGCAGTGTACCATGGAGCTCCACCTCCAACTCTTCATTTTGAGGCAGGGTTTTCTGGAGTTTGCTAGGCTAGTCTTGAATTTGGGATCTTTCTGTCTCATCCTCTGAGTAGATGGGATTATAGGCGTGTGTCATCATGCTTGTGTTATTGTTGGTCCTTCACTGTAAGTTTCTGAAATGAATGATATTGGACAGCCTCTTCATCAGTTTTCTCCTTGGTTATTTCCCTCCTTTGAAGTATTTAGCCTTGTAGCTAGCTGAGGATATTTGACCAGTCTTGCTTTTTAAACCTACAACTAATCTTAATTTGCTGCAGTTACTGACCGTCCTCTATTTTTCTGAGGTAATCTTTATCTTTGAAATCTGTAATGAAACTCCCCTACCTTTTTTAATGTAAGAATTTTAACTATCTGCCAGCAAGATAGGTGTTGAAATGTTCTGGAGCTGGAAGGTGGCTATTTGATAGACTACGTTACTTTCTTTGGCTTAGTCATCATAATGCCTTCCCTCGCTTTTTATTACGTTCACATTCCAGTATTTTCTGTGTTAAGTGATGATCTCTATTTCTTTGTTCTTTTCTCACTCTGTTTCCTAAGCCCCTGTGTTGTTTGTGCAATTCCTCTTCAAAGGAGTGGCTTCTTTTAGAAATTTTCACAGATGTCTTCTGGCCAGGGTTGTTTGGTTGGTTGTTTTCTTCCATGTTTTTCACCCAGGCTATGACTTTTTTCTGTGACTGTAGAAAGGTGGTCAAGATAAGTGAATTGCACTGTTAATACTCTCCCATCCCTTTTGTGACTGTTACCGGTAGGTCTGTGTCATGTAAGGTGGATTGCCAAACTGGAAATGCTTCTGCTCTTCAAGAGTGCCTAATAGGCTTCCTTTTTCTTTTTCTCTTTCTTTGCACAGTACTAAGAATTGAGCCCAGGACCTTCACACTGAACTATATCCTCAGCTTTTTTTTATTTTTTGTTTTGAGAAAGAGTTTTACTAAGTCATTATATTGCCCAGGTTAAGCTTAAACTTAATGATCTTTCTGCCTCTGACTCCCAGACTGGTTGGATTATAGTCATGTGCTACTATTCTCACTTAGACTTCCTATGTGTTTTTATGGTACTAGGGATGGAGTCAGGGTCTTAACATTGAGCTATATCTCCAGCTCATTTTTATTTTTTATTTTGATTTTGGCTTGATTTCCTATTAAAAAGAAATACTTTATTTAGATTGGTTGTTTTTTTGTTTTTGTTTTTGTTTTTTTTTTGAGACAGGGTCTCACTCTGCAGTCCAGGCAGGTCCTGAACACACTGTGGAACCCAGGCTGGCCTCAAACTCATGGCAGTCCTCCCGCCTCAGCCTCCCAAGTGCTGGGATTATAGGCAATACACCATTATATTCAGCTTTATGTGGTTCTGGGGAATCAAACTTAGGGCGTTGAGCAAGCACTTTTAACTGCTGAGCTAATCCTCCAGCCCCATAAAGTTAATTTTTTTGGTATTAAGTAATAAAACAACAAACTTCCATCTCTTTGATTAGTCTTGCATTGTTTTTTTTTTTCCCACTTTCCTTAAATCTGGAGCAGAAAATTTAAAACCAGCTGCAATTATTGTGTTCTTGAGGATTTGGTGGACCAGGGCTCTCAGCTGTGCCCCCTTATTTTTTATATGTGTATCTGATAGAATAATAGATGGCTGTGGAAACAGCTTTTTGTCTGTCTTCCACGTGCATAGACACACACAAACACAGGTAAGTTCCAAGGAATAGATGCTTTTCTGAGAGGAACCTGTCCTGTTTCACGCAGGTGCCCTCCATTACAGCAAAGTTCAGAGACTTCAGAGAGATAGATATAGTGAGCCCAGCCTGGGCAACTGAGCAACTTGATGAGATCTTATTTCAAACAATAAAAAGGGACTGGGGCCGTAGCTCAGGGTGTAAGGCCTGTGTTCAATCCCTAGTATTGGACTGGGGAAGGGGAAGGATTAGTGACTTTTTTTTCCCCCTAGAGTCCTTAAAACTCTTACATTAAAAAATTAAAAAAAAAAAATGACAGAGCTTCAGCCCTAAAAGCAGATAAATTGTAAACCTGGTACAGTAAGACTCTTCTTCCCTCTGATCTTTTTTCTTTTGCTGTCTCAATTTATTTTAACATCCCTTTCATGATCTTACCTTTCAGAAACTTGATTCAGGCCTTCTTTGCCAGCTCCTGGCAGTGGAAACAGCAGGGCTTCCGGCCCTAATTTATGGGTTACAGCGTGTCTCCATTCCATTGCTTTGCTGCCCTAGTTCCTCACCTCCCAGCATCCTGCTGGTCCTACCCCCATTAGAAAGCACAGTGTCACAGAGGTTTTGGAATTAGTGGTGTCAGTGCTAGTCTAGTGATTTGGGCAGAATTTGGGAGCCTGTTTAGTGAATGTACTGCTACATAAGGAGGTACTTCCTCCCTTTAGTACCATCTTTTTTTTTTTTTTTCTTTTTTTTTTTTTGGAGACAGGGTCTCGCTCTGTAACCCAGCCTGCTCTTGAACTCACCGTGTAGCCCAAGCTAGTCTTGGGCTCACAGTAATCCTTCTGCCTCAGCCTCCCGAGTTCTGGGATTACAGGCATGTGCTACCACACCCAGTTTATGTGGTGCTGGGGAATTGAACTCAGGTCCTTGTGCTTGCTTGGCAAGCGCTTTAACCGCTGTGCCCTTCCTCCAGCCCCTAGTACCATCTTTCTTTCTCCTTGCTCCTCTAGCCTCCATGAGTCCTGTTGCCAGGGAAAATGGAGAATTATTTATCATGATTAACTCTGGGGTATTATCTTACGAAGTTACAAAATAGCATTTCAGAGAAAGATGTCAGAGAGTTTCATGCATTTCCCATGGAATCAATTGACCTTTCAGTTACTTTTTTTTTTTTTTTAATAAGTGTCTTTGGGGACCTATTTGCATAGAATGTGAGCAAGAATTAGGCCTAAGCAAAGAAAACTAATCTGGAGTCATAATAGTTTAATAAGCTTTAAAAAAACAAAATCTGCTGATACATAATAAATATGAGTTTAAGCTTTGTTCTCTTTTTACCTATTCCTTTTCTTTTTGCATTGTTTTTTGGTTTTCTCTCCCAGGCTGGAGAATGGTCTGTTATTTCCCTGGTCATGGACTGAAGCTCTTGTTGGTGACAGCATGCTGAGAGATTCTGGCAGGTTGGGGATTATAGTGGCTCCCTTCAGGTGCTGCTAAATCTGGAGATTTCCTTTAATTTCTAAATCTTTTTGCCTCCCCCAGCAATTCTTAGTGTCTAACCTTATTTTCCAAATGATTCTCTGTGAGAAAGGAGGGAATGGAGATTTTTTGGGGCAGTGCTAAGAGTATCTTTGTGTTTCTGAACACTTCAGAGACTCAAGGCAAACATTCCTTAAGGTTTTTTCTAGGTGACAGTAGTCTGCTCCTTTTTTCCTTTATTGGGAATTGACCCCTGGGCCTTCACACTGAACCACATCCTCAGTCGTCCTTGTACGTTGAGACAGGGTACCCATGCTGGGCTTGAACTTGCATTCCTCTTGCTTCAGCCTCCTGAGTGCTTAGATTACAGGTGTGAGCCGCAGTACCCAGCTCCAGATGACAGTAGTAATGTTCCTGAGTTTATTTGAGGGGCATGCAGTTTGATATATTTAAGACCTTGGCCTTTGGAGTGTGACCTGCTTTTAATTCTGACTCAAATACTGGTGTGTGATCTTGGGAAGGTGGCTTAATTCTCTGGGTCTCAGGTTTCTCATATAATGGGATAATGATTCAGGTTGCTGTGACCCTAGTACCTGAGGAGTAAATCCTTGAAATTTTAGTTTTAATTACTATTTTAGCAAATTGAATTGAACTTTGCTATGGTTTGTGTCCCCTTCCCCCTCCGACTTGATCTAGTGGAAGCCTAATCCCCAATTCAATAATGTTGAGAGGTGAGGCCTTTAAAAAAGTGATTAGGTAGAGGGATATTGTGGTTTGGATCTGGAATGTCCCCCCAAAGTCTCATGTATTTGAATGTTATAGATTGTCCATGGAACCATGTGCTGTTGGGAGATTGGGGTCTAGTCTGGAGGGGTGGATTACAGGCATGTAAATTGGATTATTGGCATGTAAGTTGGATTATAGGAGTGTATCAGGGTTTACCACCCCTTCTGCACCTGGATCCAGGAGGGGCTGATCACTGGGAGGAGACCTGGAAGGATATATAAGCTGCTTCCTGCCTTCCTTGTGGGACTAGTCTCAACTAGTTTTAACTTGCCTTCCTGTTTGTGATGTTGTAGAAGCTACCACTGCCTCTGCCATGTGCTTCCATTGTGACCTTCTGAAACTGAGCTAAAATAAACCTTTCCTCCCCTAAATTTGTGGATGTTGAGTATTGAATCACAGCAACAAAAAAATAACAGACAAGGGACAAGGTGAATTGTATCTGTAATCCCACCTGTTTCAAATAGTGAGGCAGGAGGAAGGATCACAAGTTTGAAGCTACACTAGGCAACCTAGACTGTCTCAAAATAAAAAAAAAAAAGACTCAGGCTACAGCTCAGTGGTAGAATGCTTGCCTAGCATGCTTGAGGAACTAGATCCCAAGTTCCACACCCCCCCAAAAAAAAGTTTGAGAGCTCTGACCACATGAATAGATTTATACTATTACCATAGAAGTTTGTTTCTTGAGGTTTTTTTTTTTTTTCCATTCCACATGATGCTTTCTGCCATGTTATGAGACAGCAAGTAGCCCTCCCATTATATGCTGATTCTCAACCTTGGACATACCTCTAAAACTAAAAAATATTAGCTGGGCATGGCAGTACATGTCTGTAATTCCAGCACTCAGGAGGCTGAGGTGTAGAGGATTATCTGAGTTCTGGGCCAGTGTAGGCTACATAGTGAGTTCAGGACCAGTTTGGACCTCAGAGGAAGACCCTGCCTCAAACAAAACAAAACAAAAACCTTAAGACATAAGCCTGTTATGGGCATTGTGGTGTACACCTGTAATCCCCACACTTGGGAGGCGGCTGAAGCAGGAGGATTGCCATGAATTCAAGGCCAGACTGGGTTAGTAGTTTAGGGCCAGCTTGGACTACAGAGTGATACCCTGTCTCAAAAAAAAAAAAAAAAAAAAAAGTGTGGGTTGGGTGGTGGAGAAATAGCGCAGTGGTTAGGAGTGCTTGTCTGCTAAGCCTAAGGCCTTGAGTTCGATACCCCAGCATCATATAAGCTGGTGGAGTGTCACACCTGTATACCAAGGAGGCTGAGGCAGGAGGGTTGTGGTGAGTTCAAGGCCAACCTGGGCTACATAGTGAGCTCAGGACTAGTTTGGGCTACAGAGCAAGACCCTATCTCAACACAAACCAAACACACACACACACACACACGCATGCACGCACATGCACCTGTTCTTTGTAAACTATCTAGTCTTGGGTATTCTGTTATAGTAGTACCAAATTGGGGCCAATCAACCTTGGCAAGAGAAAAGATTAAAAGTTGCTAGAAGTACTTGAAGGAAATTATGGGGATGACAGAAAAGAATGAGAAGCCTGGGACCTCTGGGTACTTTGAGTTACCTGTTGTTTTACTAGAGTAGTAAATTTAAGGTCTTCTCCTTTAATTCTCCCAGAAAGCACTGTTGGCTCTTTAACAAAGATTCCATAGCCACAGCAGCCACAATGTCTTCCATTATTAATACATCATTATTTTTACAAAACATACTGCTATGTTTCACCACCTGCACTTTGAAGTGTCATAAATAATTAAAGCTGAACTGGACTTGTCAGAATAGGTTCAAAAGTGCATTTTGGAATGTGGTTGCATTGTCCTGACAATGTGTTTATTAGCTTGCTTGTTAATTCCAGCATTGGGTGGTTTGAGGTACCTCTGTGCCAGTCTGCTCATACCAGCACTCCACTCAAAAGGGGTACAGAGAGAAGCTGCTACTAGTGTTTCTGGAAAGTCATAAAGTGAAGAACAGTGGGCTTCAGGGACAGAGGAGAAACTGAATTACTTGAGGGCCAATACTTCTCCCCAAACATTATCTTGCTGGGGATATAAATTGTGAGCTGAAGAGGAGAATGACAAGGGTTAGGAGCTACTTGATAATTTTGAAAATAGTTAAGTGCAAACACATTAATTAGATGAAAACTTTTGTTAATTTGCCTTTCGCATGAGGATGTTGGATTCTGGACTGTTTCTTTCAAAAGCTGCTCATTAGAACACTAAGGCTGGCTCACCGTCTAGAAAGCCTTACCTGAGATGATGGTGGAAAAAAGAGAATCTGTGATGAAGATCTGTGGCATGTAGCAAGCAAGTCGGCATCTGTAGACAGTTGTGAAGGTGAGCACTTTCCCAGAGGAAAAAGCTGTAACAATTTTTCTTCTTACTTGCATTTATGCAGTTCAAGCTCTAGTCTTGACTTGTGCCTGTCTACCTGTAACAGAGCTTCAGTGTCTGGTCTTTGCCATTGTTCTTTGAACAACTAGGATCCATAGCAGACTTTCACCAGCTGGCCTGATGGGTGTTTCACCTTGTGGTTGAGCAACCATTGGACCCTCCAGCTCTAGTGTGTGTAGGCTGCTGTCTTGGACTACTCCTGTCCTGAGACTTGTAAGCCTTCCAAATAGATCCTTTTTTTCCCTTATAATCTCTGTCAATCCTGCCTTTGGTAGAACCCTAATACAGATTTTGGTACCAGGAGTGGGGTATTCCCTCATTCACTGGTACACAAATCACACACACACCTATAAGCTGTAATCCAGGTGTGGTTCCTAATTGCCTCAAATTGACATAATCTCTTCAATGGTCACAATGAAACTTAAAATCTTACCTGTTAAACATTTGGTTGTTATGTATTAGTAGCATTCGCTGTTCAATATTATATATAGATACATTATATTACTACTATTGTTATCTGGCTATCTTCTGAGAGAAATTGTTTCTTAAGAATTTATTTGTAGGGCTGGAGGAATCACGCAGTGGTTAGAGCATTTGCCTAGCAAGTGCAAGGTCCAGAGTTTGATTCCCCAGCTCCACATAAGCCATAAGTAGTTGCACACACCTGTTAATTCTAGCTTTTAGGAGGCTGAGGCAAGAGGATTACTGTGAATTTGAGGCTAGCCTGGACTCTGTAGTGAGTTCAGGACCAGCCTGCACTACCGAGTGAGACCCTGTCTCAAAAAAAAAAGTTTATTTGTATTGAGAGAGTTCCCTCTTAGTCCTATATCGGCCTTCTTTGCTCTGGAATCTTCAGCCATAACCCCCTTATCCCCGAAGTTAGCAAGTATCCCCAAAATTACCCGTTTTTGGTTGGGGGAGGATGGGTGCTAGAGATCACATCCAGGGCCAAGTTACTAAAGTGTCTAGAATGGGCTCAAACTTGAGATCCTCCTGCTAGGATCTGAGAGTGCTAGGATTATAGGCATGTGTCACCATGCCTGGCTCCTGGCCTTTTCTTTTTTCTTTCTTTCTTTCCTTTTTACTTTTGAGTTAGGATCTCGCTAAATTAACAGCTTGAATTTGGTCATCTTCCTGTCTTGGCCTCTCAGAGCATGGGAATTACAGACCTGTGCCATCCTCTTATCCAGTCCTCCCTTTTACTTCTGGGTGTGTAAAGTGGTCTATGAAAAAGGTTTTTCCTTTAGAGGGTATTAGGACTGAATGTTTGTGCTTCTGCCCTAACCCCATGTGTGGCTATATTTGGAGTGAGAAAGTAATTAAGGTTGAGTGAGACCGTAAAGGTGGAGCCTTGATCCTATACGGTTAGCATGCCCATAAGAAGAAATACCAAAGGGCTCACTCTGTGTGCCTACACATTGAGGAAAAGTCACATTCTGGACATTTTGGAAGGTCACTATAAGTCATGTTCAGAGCCCTCACCAGCGACCTGAATTGGCTTGAACCTTGATCTTGAACTTCTAGCCTCCAAAATTTTGAGAAAATATTTTTTTATTGTTTAAGCCACCAGTCTATGGCATTTTCTTGTGGCAGTCTGAGAAAACTAATTCAGGGAATATAATGTGGCTGTTATACCTAGACACCTAGGAAATAAGATTGGAATCTGGAATTATTCCTAGTTATCACTCAGGATAGATTGCTGTGTTGCTACTTTCCCATGGGTAATTGTAACTCCATAATGAAAGACGTAAGAATATAATTTTTACAGTAGTATTTAGTATCTGATAGCGATTAGCCAAAAGGTATGTGTCCCTGGTGAGTTACTGTAAATACATTTTTATCTGTTATGTTACCTACTGTTTCATGAAAACATCCCTGATGCATCTTAATCTTGTTTTTTCATACTTGTCTTCAAGTGAGGAATGTTCTGATTTGCAACATTGGGGGATAATTACTTATGTTCATTAATTTCTGTTCTTTTCTTCCCTCATTTATTTCTGCTTCTTTGAGAAAAATTTTACCTAAATCTCCACTAACAGGAGTCAGGTCACTTTATTTAAGGATGTTTTACAACACTGCTTTCTCTGGCTCTCTTGATGTAGTGGAAGGGCTGTGTCAGCTTCTCAGCTGGAAATAGGCCTTCCTGGTCTGGGATCAGATGACTAAGATGCTTTGGTGGAGGGTATCTGATGCAGATTACATTAAAGATTTTTTTTTTGGACTGGTATATTTCTGAACATGGGGCAGGAAAGGCTTATTTGGTTTCTTTTTTGTCAGTGATTTAGCTATGAACATTAATTGAAGAAATGTTATGTCTAAGGACACTGCATAGCATTGTAAGGGACATAGTTCTTGGCTCACAGAGATGCTCAATATATGTTGATTAAATGGATATGAGGCTGGATAGAATGGCCTTAACATTCAGAGAGACTGAAGAGGCAGCTCAGAGCATCAGTGCTTTAATACTACTAAATGACGGGAAAGGAACTTTCTTCGAAGAGTAACAGAATTAGAAAGGTGCTTGAGGGTCATGATGTCCTAAGACTTGGATTTGTAAGAGGAAGCAGTAGAGGATCAAGGTTGTGTTGATAAGGTTTACTTTACATTTAATTTTTCCTGGTATTTTACCCTGAGAGAGACTTCTTTATTGTAGTTGGGGACTGTTACTTGTTTACTTGTGTTTTGTGTAAGTGTAGATGTTTTATAAATGCTACTTGATCATCCAAAATGAAAAAGGAAAGATAAAATGGAAAAATATTAGTTTTGACAAGTTGTCTCAGGATAGAGTAGGGGTAAGAGTGTTATGAGTGAGATACCTGAGAGAACTGGAAAAAGTGGAAAAAGCAGAAGCCAAAAAGAATCTGAATTAATCTGGAACAGAATGTGAGTCTAGCCTGAGTCTAGCCTGAAGTCTGATCTGGGCTAGATACTCTGGGAAAGAACATTAGAAGGATTTCTATCAGTGAGAATGAGGAAAGGAAAGCACATTTAGCTTGGGATCCTGAGGGAGAAGGCACACTGGGAAGATTCACTTACTTCTGAGGTCTTCTTCTCTGTACCATTTGCACCCCATATATTTCCCCATATTCTTAATTATATTAAAAATATGTAAAGGATGTATTTTATGTAGTTTTTAAAGAATATTACAATGTTCTCATTATATTATGTGGTGATTGTTTAAATGCCCTCTTTGTCTCCTAGAAGGCAGGAGAGGAGTCTAAGTCATCTCTGTATCCCACTTAATGATCACTGTACCCGTTACACACAATTACTAAGATGAATGGCTGCTGAACATGCTTAAGGTTAAGGCCTGGACCAGCTGTGAAATATGAGGCGTTGAGGGACCTGGTGGTGGTGGCAGTGGCAGCAAGGGGCTTTAGAAGGAGAATCAGGATAGCACTGGGAACTCTAGATCACCTCTCAAGAATTTATGAAATATCTCTTCTGTTAAGTGTCAAGTTAATGGGGACTGTTAGGTGTGTCCTGTGTAAGTGCAGAATGAACAACGTCTGAACTGTCCCTATAATGCTTATAGTATAACAAGGAGAAGGATAGCTATATATGAAAGTGTAAGCCAGGCATTGTGGTGCATGCCTATAATTCTGTTACTCAGGGATGCTGAGGCATGAGAGTTGGAAGTTCAAGCCCAGTGTGGGCAACTTAGAGACTTTATCATAGTTATTTTTTAGTTGCTGGGACAGAATACTTGATATCCACAACTTCAAGGAAGATAGATTTATTTTAGCGCACAGTTTCTAAAGGTCATGGTCAATTTATGGGCATCTGGTAATATGGGAAGCACATGGTGGAAGTTTAGCTGTTCATGGCATGTCAGACGGAAACTGAGTCAGGGAGGAAGGACAGAGGTATCCTTCCAGGTCCTACTCCAGTGGTCCACTACTTCTGGGTCAAGCCCCAAGCATCTGTCCCTTCCAGCCTGACCCCATCCTCCAAATGCATGAGGCTTTTGAAGATATTACAGATCCAAACCACAAAAGACTTAGTGAAAACCTGCCTCAAAAAATTTTTTTTGAGACCAGGTCTCATCTGTAGTCCAGGTTGGCCCTGAACTATGTAATCCAGCCTGGCCTCAAACCAGGATAGTTCTTCTGTCTCAGCCTTCTGAATTCTGGAGTTACAGGTGACACAGCCATGCCTGGCTAGTTTTTATGTGGTGCTAGGGAACTGAACCCAGGACCTTGTTCATGCTGGGCAAGTGCTTTAACCACTGAACTATGTCCCCGTTCGCCTTGTCTCAAAATCAAAGAAGAAAAAAGGAGTTGGGGATGTAGCTCAGTGTGAAGGCCCTGGGCTCTATTTCTAGTACTGCAGAAACCAGAACCAAACCATCACCACCAACAAAGACGGTTATAGTGAGTGCTATTATCAAGGAAACATGAGTACTCTGCCAGCACCAAATCTGCTCATGGGGAGAGAGTTGGGAAGGTCTCCTGCAAGTATCTTTTATACTGCAAGTATCTTTTATCTTTAGAATGAGTAGTAATTTGTCAGCTAAAGAGGAAAGGAAATGGCATTCCAAGAAGACGGGGATTGATGTGTAAAAGCTTGGAGGTGGGCAACAAGGTATCTTACAGCCTGGGGAAAAATTGTATGAAGGCTGTAGATAAGGGTGTGGGAAAAGTGAAGCTGCAGATGTTGACTGGCTTGGGGTGATAGAGGACTTGGGGCATCTTAGTAGAATTTGGCCCTTGTTATAAGGATCCTGGAGAAACATTTATGGCGTCCAGTTGGGGAGGGTCAGGGTCCAATTCATGCTCTGGCGGTGGAATAGTTCCTCCAATATGTAATCAAGATGGATACTTGTAATTTGCTAATCTTGTACTCCAGAAGGCTTTGACATTGCAGCGAAGCCTGCCTATCTACTCATATTTATTGTGTAAGCATGGAATTCTGACATGTGAGAAGGTATGTTACCGTGAGCCTGATTGTGGGGTGTTTGATCCAAGCCTTGCAACCTGAGGTGGCATAGCTGAGTGCATGGTGTTCAGGACTGCTGGTCCCACCGCTTCGGCAGCTTTCTTGGCTTTCACCAGAGCTCCTGTGCAACAGTTAAAAATTCCTCAGCCGTTACACTTTCCTTTGCTCCACATTCTCTATAAATTGAAAAATTTTATGACAATGTTACATCAACAGGAGAAGTTTTGGAAAAGTACCACTGAAAAATAAAGATCTCTTTGTTGTTTCTCCCTGCAAGGGAATTTTGAAAGATACAGAAATTTTAAGTTTTATGTTAAATATCCTTGGGGTTTCCTTCCTTTTTAGAAGTTTTTTTCCATTAACCAAAAATCCGACAGAGACGCTTGTGGGAAGATAATTCCTTTTGGCTGGAGCTTAAGCTCCACATTGTGAGCTTTTTAATTTTCTTTCATCGGCAGTGGGTTGGGACCCAACTGTGCAGTTGCCAAAGCTCATCACAGTCCTGTTGCTGGGCGAGTTATCTTTCTGAATCTGTGTTTTCCCCCTGTACCTACCTAATGAAAGCCAAATTAAATCAATTTTTAATCAAGGAGATGAATGACGTGGTATTTTTTTCCCCTAGAAAAGAAACCACAAAGCCCCAAAGTACTGGAAACGATAAAAAGTGAGGTTTTTATTTGCATGTGTGCTGTTAGGCGTGCTTTTAATGTCAGAAAAACAGGAGACACTATTCAAGTAGCATTTGGAAAGATGCCATACCAGGAAAACAGAGGAAAATGCTTCTCTCTCTGCTCCATTTTTTACATTTGTGCACACCTGGGCATTCCCAGCAGTTTTGCATAGCATATACTAGGTGTCTTAGTTACTTTTTTGTTGCTATGACTCAATATTCAATATCCACAACTTAGGGAAGATTTCTTGTAGCTTATAATTACAGAAGTTCTCAATCCACTCATGGGTGGGCAGCTGGAAAATGGTGAAATCACATGGTGGAATCACATGGTGGGGCTGCAGCTAGAGCTGGAACCGGAGTTCCTGGGGCAGAGATCCTAATAGCATGGTGGAAGAAAGAGACTGGGAGGAAGGGTGGAACCAGCACACACACCTCTAGGTCAAGCCCCAAATACCCGCCCATTTCTAGCCAAGTCCAACCTCCCAAACCTACACAGTATCCATAGGAACATGAGGCTTTTGGGGGACATTCCAGATTCAAACCACCACACGAGGTGCTCATGGATGTTTGAGTAAATGAAAAATGGTGTTTATGCAAGGCTTTCTTTACTGTTGCACCCTCTCTAGCTCCTTAGCCTGTTATTTATTCATTTCTTTACCTATTTGTTCATTCAACATACATTGATTACTTTGGACTGGTGTGAGGACCATTTATAGGGAATGGGGAGAAGGGAAGGTTTCTATTGAGTTGAGGCATAGAGGCATGGTCAAATCCTTCCTTCCTCTTTAATAAGTCTCTCTCTCTCTCTCTCTCTCTCTCTCTCTCTCTCTCTCTCTCTCTCTCTCTCTCTCTCTCTGTGTGTGTGTGTGTGTGTGTGTGTGTGTGTGTGTGTGTGTGTGTGTATTTTAAATTCAGAAAATAGAGTTCCAAGGTACTATCAACATAAACATCCTCTTCCTAAAAATTGTCTTTTTCCATCTGCTTTGGTTGATGCAAATAGTTTCACCAAATGGTGTCCCTTATGGTAAAAGAGGGTGGAGGGAAGAGTGAAGACTTCTCAGTTCAGTGGTTATCCTTGGGTTTTATCTCTGTGGGCAGAGTGAGATTGAGGTTGTGGGCAACTGGGACTAGGGTCATAGCTCAGCAATTAAAAAGCACTTGCTTAGCAAATGCAAGGCCCTGAGTCCGATTCCCCAGCACCACAGGAACTGGGTCTAGTTATACACATCTATAATCTCAGTACTTGGGCAGCATGAGGCAGAAGGATTACTGTGAGTTTGAGGCCATTCTGTGCTCCTTAGTGAATTTGGGACCAGTTTCAGATACACAGAGTGAGACTTGGCCTCAAAAAAAGAAAAAAAGAAAAAGGAAAAGAAATGAAGTTTGGGCAACCAAGTTTGCCTTACCGGAGATTTGACTTTCATAGTTGTAGGTCTGACTTGGGTTCCCAAAGACATTGGCAGTTTCAGAAGACTCATACATTCCAATTTTCTAGCCTCTGCTGCTATTGAACAGGCTCCTTGAGTATGTCTCTTCATCTGAATTAAAAAGTGGCTTTTATTGAGAGCCTTTATAGGGACTCAGGAGACTGGATATTGTGTAATCTGAAACCCTAGGCTGAGTAAGAGGTCCATTAGAGCTTTGTGCCTTCTGTTTCCTCTTTGTGCTGTTCTGCCTAGGTTTCATTGAAAGCCTGCAGAGGCTGCCTTCATCTGAGAGGTGAAAATGGCCATAGAAATTTGGGCATATGAGCAGGAACATTGGGAAAGGAAGATACTTAGCAGATGAAACTGATAACAGTTGATGAATGGACAGGGTGTGTGTTCTGGTTTGGTTCTGGAGTGGCCCCCAAAAGTCCCATGTACCTATGGATACTGTATAGTGTTGGGAGCTGGGGCTTGGCTAGAAGGGGCAGATGCTTGAGGCTTAACCTTGAGGGACTTATACTGGTTCCATCCTTCCTTCCAGACTAGTCACAGTTCTGCTATGTTGCCGCAGGGATCTCTGTCTCTGGAGCCCTGGCTCCAGCTATGGCTCAAGCTCTAGCTGTGGGATTCCACCATAGGATTTCACCATTTTACAGCTGCCCTCCCATGAATGGACTGAGACTTTCTAAAACTGTAAGCAGAACTTGGTGATGTCCACATGGTCCTGGATTTTCAGGCTTGCAGAGTACAAAAGTTGTGGGTTCATGGAGACTTCCACCCATATTTCAGAGAAAGGCCTTGGAGGCCAGACAGTGTGCCCCTAAAAGGGCAATGTGTAAAGTTGTAAAAAAAAAAAACCCCTCAAGGTACAGTGAACCCCCCCCCCCACCTTGAAAAAAGCTAAAAACATGGATCATTTGCTTAAAAAAAAAAAAAACCAGCTACAGGCTGTAAGCAGATTCAACTCAAAGAAGATGGCAGTTACAGCGAACAGCCAAGGTATAGGGGTGTGGCCACCAAAGCCCATTGGAGTTCATATGTTGTCACAGTTTACTCCAGGTGCTGGACATAAAATACAGGATTTAACCCTTACCCTGCTGGGTTATAAAAACTGTTTTGTTCTAGTTGCCTTTTATCTTACTCTTCCTTCCTCTTAAAGTCAAAATGTTTAACCTGTACCACTGTATGTTAAAAGTACTTAATTCTTTGCTTTTAAAAGGAGCTCACAGCTAAAAGTTTGCCTTCTTAGAGGAGACTTTGGACTTAAACTTTCTTTAGCCGTGTTAAAACTTTGACAACTCTTTAAAAAAGAACTGAATGCCTTTTGCTTAAGGGAGCAGACATAAGTATTTGGTGGCCAGGGACAAAATGTCATTGTATGGATCTAGAGTGTTCCCCAAAAGCCTCATGTGTCTGTGGATACTGTGTAGTGTTGGGAGGTTGGGCCTGGCTAGAAGGGGTGGATACTTGAGGCTTAACCTGGAGGGACTTGTATAGGTTCCACCCTTCCTCCCAGACTAGTCTCAGTTCTGCCATGTTGCCATGAGGATCCTTGTCTCCAGAGCACTGACTCTAGGTCTAGCTGTGGCCCCACCATGTGATTCCACCATTTTTTAGCCTCCCACCCATGAGTGGACTGTAAAGCTAAAATAAAACTTTCCTCCCTAAAGTTGTATATGTTAGATATTGAGTCACAACAACAAAAAAGTAAGACAGGGTGGAAGGAAAGGGAAATGTTGAGAGCTCCTTTGTTTCTGCGCTGGGCAGGAGAGTGATGTGTCTCTCAAAGAGGACCAGGTGCATGAAAGAAGGGCAGGATCTCAGTTTTGGACCTGAGTGTGAAAAGGAAACTAAGCAGGGTTGTTCTCCAGGGAAAGGTGGCATGAAGGCTGTGGCCACAATCTCAGGCTGCCTTTCTGTTCAAGTTACCCACTGGGGTGAGCTACTGCACGTTCTGCTTACTGGCTTCTTAAGGGAGCTAGAAGAGGAGTGTTTGCAAGAGCTAATGAACTGTGACCTACAGGAAAGTTCATAAACAGTTCACAAAACACAAACTCTTATCCAGGTAACAGGTTTATACTA
Organism: Ctenodactylus gundi; assembly: GCA_004027205.1. Classification (NCBI taxonomy): domain Eukaryota; kingdom Metazoa; phylum Chordata; class Mammalia; order Rodentia; family Ctenodactylidae; genus Ctenodactylus; species Ctenodactylus gundi. Next base: position 28,940 of record PVKB01002201.1, on the reverse strand, counting down.
TGGTAAGGCTTCTTTCTTGCCTCTTGTCTCCTCTTTACCGTAATGAAGCTCTGAAAAGGAGTGGAGTTCCAAAGATTTGCTAAATTTTGTGGTTTGGGTCTGGAATGTCCCCCCAAAGCCTCATGTATTTAGATATAATGGGTTACCTGTGGAACCATGTGCTGTTAGGAGGTGGGGCCTTGCTGGAAGGGGTGAATGCTTAGGGATTGACCTGGAGGAACTGTCAATTAGTTGAGATTGGCTGATGTGCAGAGCAGAACTTTCAGGTGTGTGTTACTGACTTGTGGATCAGGAAGTGAGGGATGGGTGCCTGTCCTGGGCATGGGAGGCTGCACAGAGAGCTTAAAGTAAATGAAGGAAGAGCTTTCTGTTGCACCTTTTCTTGGGAAACCTTTGGCCTTTGGCTTAACCTCTAGACAGATCAATTTGCTCTTCTTTTGATTGGCTTTCTGTCTGCCATGCTGTGAAGACCATTTCTCTGACTAGACTTCAGCCACCTGCTTTCATTGTTGGACAACCCATGGATGGACTATGTGAGACCTTCTGAAACTGTGAGCTAAATATAATCTTTTCTTTCTTAATTTGTGGATGTCAGGAATTCTGTCTTAGCAATGAAGACACAGAAACAATAGTGAGCCATGGGTTTGAAACCTAACCACCTCGTCTGACAAAGACGGTTCTTGTATAACATGATGTTACTACCAGTGAGCCCTTTGCTTCAGCATATCGTTGTTGAAATAAGTGCAAGTTTCTAGTTTCATGCCTCTGGGACCTCAAAAAGCACTTAGGCCTCTGCCTGGGATACCTTTGTCATTGACTTTTTTTTATTTTTTGAGACAGGGTCTTGCTCTGTAGCCCAGGCTGGTCCTGAACTCACTAGGGAGCCCAGACTGGCCTTGGACTCACAGCAATCTTCCTGGATGCTGGGACTACAGGCATAAGCAACCATATCCAGCTTATGTGGTGCTGGAGAGTCAAACTTGAGTATTTAATGCTTGACTTAGCACTTGTTAGGCAAGCGCTTTAACCACTGAGCCATTTTTCCAGCTCCTGAAATAAGTTCTTTATAGCTAGTCCAGGGTGATCTTGAATTCACTGTGTAGCCCAGGCTGGCCTTGAGCTCATAGCAATCCTTCTGCTTCAGTCTCTTGAGTGATGGGATTACAGTTGTGTGCCACTATGCCTGGCTTATGTGGTGCTGGGGAATTGAACTCAGATGCTTTAATTGCTGTGCTAATCTTCCAGCTACTTGACTTTGGCTAATCTCCTTCATTCTTTTAATCTCAAAAACTCACTTCTTCCACAAGTCCTCCCTGACATGCATCCCCTGAGGGAGGGGTCTGTTCTCTCCTTCCTGAGAGACATCTCTGATACGGCTCTTTAACACAGTATTTACCATTAACTACTGACTTGTTCATTTATAATCATTGCTGTCTTCAAAGCTCCTGGAGGACAAGCCTCCTGTTCACTTACTCTTTGTGTTTTAAGTACCTTGCTGCCTATCTGAGATGGATCAGGTGTCAATAAATATATGTGGGAGGATGTATAATAATCATCCAGTTGGATGTGTTTGGATGGCGACTGGTGCTTGTTCTCACTAGGCAGTGTGGATTTGTTCATCTTTTCACAGTGCATTGATTTTTGTCCCTTTGATAGTACTCTTATATGGGAGGGTGAATAGAGTCTTCGCAATTTTTTTTTTTTGTGTGGATTGGCATGATTGTTTATGGCTCATCTGGGGTTGATATAGCTTTGGTGTGGGCGTGGAGCTGCAGGTAGTAAGTGAGCAGCATGTCTGAGCAGTGTAGACATACTATTCTTGTTTTCTTTTGGATGCTTCCCACATTTCTGTGAGCTACAACCCAAACATCTGGCTTCTGTGAAGCCAGGGCTTGTGCCTGTTTATTTATGGGAGCGGTTGCTTTTCAGGTTGAAAGTCTTCAGTGTTAACCATGTTTCCTCTACCCAGTTTTTCTGATGCCATCATCAGGGGCTGCTGTGGCTGTTTAATTTAAGGAGAACTAGCACAAGAGGAATCCCTGATTGATGGGAGATAGAATGAAATAATTGGAAAGAATTCCTTCTTACTTGGGAAAGGCAAGCCCTTTAGACAGATAAAAGAAGGCATGGGGAGGAATGAGTGACAGAAGAGAAAGGCCAACCAAGAGTTAGCTGCTTTTATCTCAAAGGAAAGTAAAATAAACTGGAGGGGGGATGCAGTCTCTGCTGTAAGGATGATGCAAACATGGGTCACTTAGCATCTGACACACTCGTGCTGCCCCTGAAATGATGACATATTACTCATGACCCAGTGGGATTGGGCTCAGGGCAGCTACTGCCTAAAGTGTGGGCTCCTAAAGCTTGATCCTTGGTCAGATGTGCTCTGCCTAGAGGCAGTTAGTAAGACAGACTATTTACAGGACATATTTACCTGGGCAAGTAAAAAAATTGGTTCTGTAAGAAGGCTAGCTGGCAAGCTTTCCCCATAGAGCCTACTGTGGCAGGAGAGAATTCTGAGGTCCTGCTGGCATCTCCATCACAAGCTTACTCAGTGGAACTGAATCCTTTTCAAGTTCCAGTCTAAAATAGTGCTGTTGGTTGACCTATATCCCTGTCAGTTGCAGGCTGATGACTCCTGCCTGGCAGGCAGGAATTTGGTTGGTGGCTTCCTATAGGGCCTCCTGACCCCACCTGCGGTTACAGTTCCTCCTGTATACTCTTTGTACACAAGCCTAAACGTTTTATGGTGTACCACTCTTAGGAACAGATACCAGATGGGAAAAGTAACTCTCTTGGGTTTATATGTGCCTTAAAAAGTATATTTTAAAAGATACATATCCTGGTTTGGCACTTCTCATGCTCAGAATGAGTTTGTCATCTTTTTGTCGCCCGCTGGAGAACAGAAGAGCTGCGAATAGAAGCCATCTCATTAGGAGACTTTAGAAGGAAACTGGGGCTGTCATGGCACTTCCCAGGGGATAAGGGCTACCTTCCGTATCCTGTCAGGACCAGGTCCTGGGAATTGCTCCTTAGGACAATGTGCTCTGTGCCAGTGTCCAGGGTGGGTCTTAAGGAATTGAATTAAGTAACTAAGAGACTACAGGGTGTTTAAAATTAAAATGTGATTCTTGTTGACATTAAACACAGTTATTTAAATATCAGTTAATTAGTGCTTTTTAATATTGCTTCTTGAACTCAAGTTTGGTTACTGCAGTTGACTGAGCTACTTGACAAACACAAGTTCAGTGTGGAGGCGTGGGGCACAGTTGAACATGGGCTTGTAGGAGAGGAAGAGAGAACACATAATTTACAGCTGCTGAAATAATTCAGCTGTTTCCCTTGCTGATTAGTCTTCTCTTCTTACTGCTGATGCAGTGAATTGTTAATGGGATAGGCTTTTGCTGTGCTGATCAGGATTGGGATGAGGCCATCTTGTTTGTTGGGGATAAACTCTGAAATTGAGAGGAACACTTGCAAGTTTGAAATTAGTGCCACATTTCTCCTCAACCTCAACATGGGTTCTGAACTTGGGAATATGTGATTTGAGGGCCACATCCTGTTGGGTGAAAGTAGGCAGTGAACTGTGGAATGTTGTTGATGGGAGGGGTCAGTGGGGGATGAGAGTAGGAATAGGTATGGGTCAGCTTACTGAGGACAAAGTTGTCCATAAAGAAAGCAGATACTCTGTGAAGCTTTTGGTGACAGCTTTGAATGTCTGCCTGAAAAGAGCTGGTTTTATGTCTCAAAGGGCAGATGTCACTTTTCTGGTTTTAGGTGTGCATCTGCTCACCTGTTTACTTCTTGATCTACTCATTCTTTGATTTACTTGTTCATTAACTATGTTTTGAATGCTGTGTATGAAATTTGTACTAGCTAGGGAAGAACCATACCTCAAGAAGTTCGTATTTATAGTATAGTTTGGTGATACCTGTGGTAGCTGTACAGATAATTGAGAATATAGATCTGGAATTCTCCGGAAAGCCTCATGTATTTGGATATTTTGGAATAGCTATGAACCATGTGCTGTTGAGAGATGGGGCCTGGTCACAAAGGGTGAATTACAGGTATGTGGTAGACTAGAGGTGTGTACTAGGTTAAGGCCAGGCATGTGACACCTGATTGGCTGTGTGACCTTGAAGGGGCCACTTACTGGGGCTTCATCTAGAAGTGGTAGAACACTGTGGCTTGACCTGGAAGGAGTGGATCACTGAGGCAGGACATAGAAGGGTTTATGCTAGCTCCTCCCTGACTCCCTCATTTGGCTTCCTGTCCACCTTGCTGTGAATAGCTTGTCTCCTACTATGTCTCTGCCATATGCTTCCATCATTGCTAGTGACACATGGGTGGACTGAAGCTTTCTGAAACTATGAGCTACTTCTCTTATGTTGTAGATTTCAGTTATTCTGTGCCAGCAATGAAAAAGTAACTAAGACAATAAAAGAACAATAAAATATGGCAAATAAAATCAAATAGGGTATAAAATGAATCATCTGACCAAATTAGGCTTATCCCAAGAATTGACTAGTGAATTCACCTTTGAAAATCTACAAATAGAATTTACCTTATTAGGTGAATGTGGTGGTGTATACCTGTAATTGCAGAACTCTGGGAGGTCGAGGCAGGAAGATTACAAGTTCAAGCCCAGCCTGTGCACTTAGTGACATAGTGAGACTCTGGCTTTAGATTCAATCCCCAGTACTGGGTTTGGGGGAGATGGGATGAGGGTGAGAGAATGACCTTAATGGGTTAATGTTAAAACTGTATAGTCATGTTGGTAGATGTAGGAAACACAGTAATAAAATGTAATGTCCATTGATTATAATATTTCTTAGCAGTTTGTAAAAATATGGGGACTTATTTACTTTGATAAAGAATACCAAAACTACATAAAACTTAATTTTAGTTAATTTTTTGGAAAGGAAAACAATATAGTGGCCCCCTACACAAAATATCCAGGTTTAGCAATTACCAGGTGATGGTCAATCTTATGCCATTTAAAAATTTTTAGTGTGTTAAATTTTATATATATAGCATACAATTTACCATTATGACTGTTTTAAAATGCATAATTCAGTAGCATTAATTCAGTGTTGTGCAACTGTCACCACTACCTATTTTTAAAATGTTTACCACCTCAGACAGAAAGTCTATATTTTCTAAACCATTTATTTGTGCATGTACTTAGTGCTATGAATTGACCCAGGACCTTCACACTGAGCTGTCAGTTTGGTGCAGAAGTTACTGTGATTTTGTATTGTAGAAGTTTGCCATTTGATATTGGAATATATTCTTAAATAAACGTGATATATTGCGTATCATTTGTGCATTTATTACTCTCTGTGTTTATGCTGTTTGAGAATATGGAAATGTTAGACAAAAAGCAAATCCTAGTGATTTTCTTTTTGGAATTCAAAATGGGTTCTAAAGCCGTGGAGACAACTCACAATGTCAACAACACAAGAACTACTGTTAAACTTGCAGTACAATGATGGTTCCAGAAATTTCGCAAAGGAGATGAGAGCCTTGGAGATGAGAAGTATAGTGGCCAGCCATTGGGAGTCGACAGTAACAAACTGAGAGAAATCAAATTACTGAAGAAGTCACAGTTAACCATTGTACGGTCCTTCAGCATTTGAAGCAAATCAGAAAGATTACAAAGCTCAATAAGTAGGTGTCTCGTGAGCTGACTGAAAAAAAAAACTGTTTTGAAATATTCTCTTATTCTGTTTAACAACAACAAACCATTTCTAAGTCAGATAGTGATATGAAAAGTGGATTGTATACAACAATTGTCAGTGACCAGTGGTTGGACTGACCAGCTCAGTGGTTGTCGCTGTCATTGTCGAGAGTGATGAGAACTCTCCGACAAGGAGCAAGCTGTAAATGAGAAAACAGTAGCTGCCTGAATAGAAATCCTGCCCAGAGCCAGCAGGAGAGAACTGTAGCCACCTTGTGAGAGACACCTCCTGAGAGCAAAAGAGCTGGAAAACCTGCAGAGGAGAGAGATGAGTCCCAAAGAATTACCACAATGCAAAGGTGAGTCCTGCCAGGTACTATGCACTTTCCTGTAAATAACCCCAGTAACAAATTCTTTGATTCATCAAATTGGACTTTGGTATGATTGTTATTTTGGCCTGTCTGTTCTGCCCTATCTGGGGTGAATAGATGTTGGTGTTCATGTCTTCCCAGGAAAAGTTATTCCTGCTTGGGATTACTTACTGGAGTATGGGTGAAAGGTCATCTACAAAAGCAGAGGTGTGGCGCTCATCTTTCTGGGTACTTACAGTTCTTCTTAAGGACCTGTCCCATACATGCTACTCCCAGATACTGTAGTAAATTTATAGCTTGGCCTTGGCAGCATGTCCTGTAACCCATCTTCACAAGTGTGCACCAACCCTTTTAGCATGAGCTACACTGGGGATTGCCCAGCGAATACTTTACCCTCACACGGTAATTGAATGGCTAATTCCATGTCCCATCTCTCTTTCTGCATGCCTGCCTGCCTGCCTCCCTGCCTTTCTTTTGTTCGTTTGCTCTTTCTTTCATTCTCTTATTCTCCCCCTCCCCCCAGTTCTCTCTCTCTCTCTCTCTCTCTCTGCAGGGTCTTGCTGGTCCTGAAGAATTTACTGTGTAGCCTAGGCTGACCTCAAACTCAACAATCCCCTTGCCTTGGCCTCCAGGTGCTGGGATTGTAGGCATGTGCCACCATGCCTAGCTTATGTGGTTCTGGAGAATCAAACTTACAGCCTTGCACTTGCTGTACAAGCCCTTGAACCATTGGGCTTTTCCTCCAGCCCTTGTCCCTGTTTTTCAAAGCACTTTCCAAAGCTAAACATTCAACCAAAAAAAGGTCTGATCACTATTAGGTGGTCTCCTGCTGGACTATTCCTCAATGGCTTTCTGAATTCTGGCAAAACAATTACATCTGAGGACTATACTCAGCAAATCAGTGAGGTACACAAAAAACAGCAACTTCTGCTGCCAGCTTTGGTTGCCTGATTCTTATCCATCACAGCGCCTGATCCCATCTCACGCAACCAAGACTTCAGAAGTTGAACAAATTGGGCTACGAGGTTTTGCCTCACCTGCCATATTCACCTGATCTTTTGCCAACTTACAAGCACTTCCTCCAGCATCTGGACAACTTTTGAAAGAACTCTTCCTCAACCAGCAGAATGTAGAAAATGCTTTTCAAGAGTTTGTTGAATCCTGAAGCATGGAGTTTTATGCTACAGAAATAAACGTATTTCTCATTGATAAAAATGTGTTGATTGTGTTGGTTCCTATTTTGATAAAGATGTATTTGAGCCTAGTTATAATGATTTAAAATTTAGGGTTCAAAACCACAGTTACTTTTGTACCAACCTAATACATCCCTAGCCCTTTTTAGTTTTTGAGACAGCGTCTTGATAAGTTTCTACTTACGTTGTCCAGATGGGGCTTAAACTTGCTGTCTTTCTGTCTCAGCGTCTTGGAGTACTGAAATTCCAGGAAAGCTTCCCCAGATGCTCATTTTAAAATGGGGTTTGTCTTTTTGTTGTTGACTTATGGGAATTATTTATATCTTATGGGTCAAATATGTGAACCGTAAACATTTTCTCCTATTCTGTTTTTTCTTTTCACATTCTTTAAGAACGTTCTTTGATGCCCAAAAATCTTAAATTTTGTTGGAGTTTGGTTTATCTGTTTGTCTCTGTCTTTCTTTCTGTCTTTCTGTCGTTCTTTCTTTCTTTCTTTCTTTCTTTCTTTGTTTCCTTCATTCCTTCTTTCTTTTTTTGAGACATTGTCTTGCTCTGTAGCCCAGGCTGGTCTGAACTCACTTTGGAGACCAGGCTGGCTTGGATTCATGGCAATCCTCCTGCCTCAGCTTCCCAAGTGCTGGGATTATAGGCATGCACCACTATGCCCGGCTTTCTGTTTTTCTTTTATTCTCTGTGACTTTAGTGTCATAGTTAAGCCATTGCCAAGTGAAAATCATGAAGGTTTGCCCTTAGGTTTTTCTTTTTCCTAACAAATTTACTTTTTAAATTTATGTCTTTGATCTATTTTTAGTCAATGGCACCCTTGTTAAAAATTAATTGACTATAATCTGAGAACTTCGAGAAGGCTGAGGCAGGAAGGTCATCCTGAGTTCAAAGGCCAGCCTGGGTTACAGGTGATGTCAGGGCCAGTGTGAACTATGTAGTAAGACATTGTCTCAAAAAAAAAGTTCGGTCAAGAATAGCTGAGCTCGGTGGTACACACTATAATACCAGCTACTTGGGAGCCTGAGGCAGGAAGATCATAAATTTGAAGCCATTTGGGCAATTGAGCAAGACTGTGTCTTAAAATAAAATTTTAAAGAAGGGCTGGGGTGTAGTTCCGTGGCAGAGTGCTTCTGCAGCATGTGCAGGGCCCTGTGTTCAGTCCTCAATAACGTATACACAGTGAAACACTCTAGTTGTGGATGTCAGGATTTAATTCTGATCTTTAAATATTATTCTATTGGTTTAAATATGTATTCTTATGTTATTATGATACTTTTGATTACTGTAGCTTTTCAGTTAGGATTTATGAAATCAACTTTGCCTCCCCAACCCCCCCTTTTTTTTTTTCCTTCACGATTGAATATTCATGGTCTCTTGGAGCTCCATCTGATTTAGGTTGGGTTTTTACATTTCTATGAAGGATACTACTGGGAATGTAATAGGAATTGCTTTGAATCTGTGTGTTACTTTGGGTAGTATTGTCATTTTAGTACTAATAAATCTTTTAGTATGTGGCTGGGTCTGGTGGTGCAGGTCTGTAATACTAGCACTCTGGGAAGTTGAGGCAGGAGGATGGCAAGTTGGAGCCAAACCTGGGCAAATTAATGACTTATTGAGACATTATTTAAAAATCAAAACTCAAAATGAAAAAAACCACACACTTAAAAATGGACTGAGCTCAGTGTGAAGGCCCTGAGTTTGATCCCCAATACCAGAAAACCCAATCAAACAAAAAAGAACAAAACTTTTCCATATATGAACCAAACTGTGTTTTCCATTCACTTAGATCTTTTTGACACAGCCTCTCTGTGTAGCCCAGGCTGGCCTTGGATGCAGGACATCTGCCTGCTTCTGCCTTTCCAGAGCTGGGATTACAGGCATGTGCCACCATGCCCAGCTTTATATGGTACTGGGAAATCCAACTTGGGGCCTTGTGCTTGCATGGTAAGGGCTTTAACTGTTGTGCCATTTCTCCATCCCGAGATCTTCTTTAGTTTCTTTAGCAATGATTTGTCATTTTTGTTATTATATACAATGTTTTCACCTTCTTGGTTAAATTCTAAGTATTTTAATTTTATTTTTATAGAAAGATAGCTTTAATTTTACTTTTTTGTGTCACATTTCTTGAGAAGTTGATGTATTTACATACTGAGTTTTGATCTTGTGTCCTTTCCCCTTCCCACCAACCCTCATATCCTCCTTCCTTCTCCACAAAGTCTGTCTTCTTCAATCTCACTGTTACTTTTCTATGGTTTAATTTTTCTCGTCTTAGAGAAACCACACAATATTTAACCTTGTGTCTGATTCATTTCTCTAAGTATAATGGTCTCAAGGTGCATCCATTTTCTTACAAATAATTCAAATTTATCTTTCCTTATGGCAGAGTAGTACTCCATTGTATAAATATACCACATAGTCATTACCCATTCTTCTGTTGATGTGAACATGCTCACATTGTTTTATACATTTTTTTAGAAATACATATTGTTTCTACAGATGAATGAGTTTCATTCTGGCAGAGTTTTACATTTATACATCATACCTTGATCATTTTCACCCCACTCTTCTTGGTCTCCTTTTCACCCTTGTTTCATAATTTTGGAGGAATTTCAATGTTTATATTTTGATGATACTATACCTCTTAATTTGTCTATTTTGCTTTTTGAGGCAGCGTATCAGTGTGTAATCCAGGCTGATTTTGAAATCACTATATAACACAGGCTGGCTTTGAGCTAGCAATCCCCTTGTCTCAGCCTTTATGGCTGGCTTGATACTATTTTATGTATGTACGTGTATGTAAGTTGATAGTATGGTATGGTATAGTACTGGGAATTCAACCCAGTGCTGCTGTAGTTCCAGCTAGCTACCTTATTTATTTATTTGGAGTCAGGGACTCGCTCTGTAGTCTAGCCTGGTCCTGAGCTTACTGTGTGGTCCAGGCTTCCTTGAACTCATGGCAGTCCTGTATACCACACAACACCCTGTTAATCTTTTCATTTGGTATTGGGAAATTAAACTCCAGGCCTTGTACATGCTACCAAGCACTTTAACCACTAAGATAAGCCCTCAGTCCCATCTCTAGCTCTTTTTTAAAAAAAATTGATCCCCATCTGATCTTCTAGTAACTGAACCTTCTCACTGAGCAACATACTTAGACCTTTTTTAAAATTAATTTTGAGACGGTCTTGCTAAGTTGCTAAATTGCCTAGGCCAGGCTCAAACTTGATATCCTCCTGACTCTGCCTCCAGAATGCTAGGATTATGGACATATGCCTTCATGCTTGGCCAAAAAAAAAATTTTTTTTTTTGAGACAGAATCTCATTACATTGCCAGATTGCCCAGGCTAGACTCAAACTTCCTAAAGTTGGGCTGTGCAGAAGTGAATGACCACACCCAGATGCTTAATGCTTTTTAAACTAGCATTTATAAGGCAATCCCTTTTGAGGACCCCTTTCTATATAGTAAAAGCTTTTACCCCTCTATCTTTGTTTTCAGAATAAAAAAGCCTACTTTACGACACTAACTATGGAGTCCAGGCTATCCTTGGACTCATGGCAATCCTCCTGCCTCCTGAGTGCTGGGATTATAGGCATGTGCCACCATGCCTGGTTTATGTGGTGCTGGGGAATTGAACTCAGGGGTTTGTACTTACTAGGCAAACAATTTAACTTCTGTGCCATTCCTCCAGCTCCTGTTGTTCAGAATTTTTGCATGGATATGTTTAACGAATATTGGTCTTTAGATTTTTTTAATGTGTCTTTTTCTTGTGTTAGTATCAAGGTGACATTGATAGAATGCATTAGGAGATGTTCCTAGATCTTCTGGTTTTGGAAGAGTTGTAGAAGAACTGCTGTGCTACTTCCCTTTTTGACAGGCACTTTGATGTCTAGTAAGCTCTGGCTCTCCGGCCCGGGACTGTCAGTCTGGAGCTCTGACCTTGAAGCTGGGTCTGGTCAACTTTGCCATACGTTTTGTCTTTATGACCTTTGCTTCCTTCCAGGGAGCCAGTCATACTGATGATGGAGGCTGGAAGCTGCCCTGGCAGGCAGGTCAAGTTAAGTTGGACTTGAAGACTGTAGCTTTTCTCATTTGTTTTGTTTGCTTGGCCTGATGGATGGATGTTCTGATCTCAGGCTGTCTTAAAAAGAACAAGGCCTCTGAGCTATCTCCAAGTATAAGTTATCTGAAAAGGGAGTGGGTTGTGTGTTGAAAATAATATTTATTTTGGGCTGGGCATATAGCTCAGTTACAGATTACTTGCCTAGCTTGTTTGAGTCCCTTGGTTTGATTACTAGCACTACACATACTCAAGAAGTTTTCTCATACTATGTGACATTTCATTGTGAAAGACTCCACTGAGCATAGCTTTCTACAATTTCAAGTTCACATTCGATTATAAAGGTGGCCACACATATTTTTTCAAGTAGTAATTCATACATGTGCCATTGTGCTCTGTTGCTTCATCTGAACACTGTCACCCAGCAATATTTTATGTGCCCATTTTCATGTCTCACCTCACTCCATTTTTAAAATCTGTTTTAATGGTAATGTGATTTACCATTGTGCTGTTTTTATATTCCTTTATACTCCTTTTTTTGTTGCATTTTTTTAATCAACAGGGTTTTTTATTTCTGGTATTGGGGATTAAACCCAGGATGTGTATTTCATACACGTGTGTGTATGTGTTTTTTGCAGGACTAGACTTGACAGGTCCTTTATGCAGAACTGTGTCTTCACCTTTTTTAATTTTTTCAATTTTGAAACAGGGCCTCTCTGAGTCATTGACCTGTCCATCCTGGGCTCAAATTTGCCACCTTCTTGTGTCAGCACCTGAGAGTACTGGGAATGTAGGCATGTGCCACCATGCCCCGAAATAGATATTTTTTGAGTACTGGACAATGAGGATATAGTGTGGGGTTGAACAGACAGTTGTTCTTACCTTGTAGAACTACCAGTCAGGTAGATTCTGGTCATTACAGGTTTGTGAGTCAGAACTTAATAGACCACCAAAGACAGCCCTGGCCAGGATGAGTAGGTCATGGAGTCCCTAGCACTGGTTCCTGTTGTTGTCTTTTGAGATGCAGAGGGGGCCTTGGACAGAGAGTGGCAGCTCTGCTCCTAACTGGTCTTTTGGGAGCCCAGGATAGGGCGCCCTGGGAGCATGGCAGAGGTGGCTCTGAAATGGGGCTGCTAAAACAAGAAGAACTACTGTTTCCTGGGCATTCCTCTGCTTTAATATTTTTAATGCATGGTCATGGCAGAACTAAATGTAGTTTCTGATCCCAAATTGGTAATAAATGTAGACATATTTAGAATCAGTAACAATGCACTTAAAATTCTCTGCTTCTTAATTGTCCTGCCAAATGCTGAGTTTAGGTTTCTTTGTTTCTTGGCTACCTACCCAGCCTCCCACCATCTCTTGGAGAAGGCGCCTTGATTTTCTCTGGGTGTTAGGTGGGACTGTGAAACCCGTGAGTTATGGCTCTCTGAGCTGCATTGAGAGGCATCTGATTTTTTGCGTTTCTTCCCACATATGTAAATGTGTACGTTTAAAAATTCATCTCCCCTTCACATTTTTAGAGATCTGATATTATACATAGTCTTGGTTTCTGAGGCATGTTAAAAATATTTCGGTTGCGGGCTTACCTGGAAGGCACAGTCATTGCCAACGTGGTAGTAGCAGATTCTGTGCTTGGTGACCCATCCTCTTATTTTCATGAAGTATTTCTGTAAAAGATGCAGTTTTCTTAGGGCACCTCAGTTGATTTGAAAGGAATACTGTAATTGCTGTCTAAATTATTATTGTGAAGTTGTACTTTGTGTCTCAAATTGTGCAGAAAAGTATCCATTTTTCATGGTATTTTCCTTAGGTGGGCTTTCTTGTTTTTCAGGGGACTTTCTTTTTAACAGTTGTCCTGTCTGAGCCTTATACACTTAAAACCCTTATCTACTATTAGTGAAAAAGACTTCACCTTCCTGAGAGCAGAGATGGTACCTGTTGTATGATCTGTTCCATAGTATGGTTCCCATTATGCTCAGAGAACTGAGGCTGTTACTAAGATCTCTGGGTGGTACTTGTATCTAAACTATAAATACAGAGTTCTTATAATTCAGTGTGGTCTAGGACATGGGTTGCTGCTTTACTAATTTGCAAATGGTCCTTTTAGAGTTACAGACTGGGAAGTCTTACCTTATTCTGTCATTTCCACTGAGAGACCCTGACATGCTCTGAAAGTGTAGAGACAGAAGGGGAAAGGATAGATGATCTCAGATCCCTTTTCATCTGCAGGTTTGTGTTGTGTGGAAACGATTGTGTGAAATCTGACGTTTTTGGGAATAAGATACAGAGAAAGCTAGTTATTCCGATTGTGAGAAAATTCATTTTTTTTTTCAAACATATATATATATAGGCAAGACGTTAGATAGGGGATGAGAGAGAGGCTTCAGGGGAAGAGAGCTACCAATGATTAGGTAATGGGATTAGGCTGCTTCCTCAATAAGAAAAGCAGTGAGTGTCTGGATTTGCTGGGGTATGCTAATGTCCAGTAAGTTTCCCCTGGCAAGGCACACAAATCCAGAAGATGTTTCTTCCTTTGTGAGATTTAGATACCAGATGGTCATGTCCCGCTGACCCTAGGAATTACTGAGGTTGGTGCCATCATCCTGTGCACATATTCTGGCCTCATGGTTTGGTCTAGGCCTTGTGATGGGGTGAAAGACTTTGGTGCTCTGGTTCCTACAGCTCCTGAGAAGCAGCCATTTTCATTTTTTCCTTCTCTGTGTATCTTTCTCAAGCAAGATTTCCTAATAAAAATTCTGCTTTACAGGGGTCTGGTTGTTCTCACTCCTCTAGAGAGGAAGCAATGGCCACCTCTTTCAGTGTTATCAGTTCCACTTCTTCGCTTCCAGCATTCTTCTTAGGGATCTCTCAGCACCTGCAGGTCACAGAGCAACAAAGGTTTCAGTAGAGCCACCTTGGCTTCCAGCGCAGAGGAGAGAGTGCCTGGGTTATACCAGTTACAGCTTTTGAGACAGGATCTTGCTCTGTAGTCTAGGCAGTCTTGAACTTACCATGTAGCTCAGGCTGGCCTAAAACTCAGAGCAATCCTCCTGCCTCCGCCTCCCAAGTACTAGGATTACAGGTATATGCTACCACACTCAGCTTATGTGATGCTGGTAAATCAAACCCAGGACCTTGTACTTGCTAGTCAAGTACTTTAACTACTGTGCTATTTTCAGCCCCAGTTACAGTTTTAAGAGATTAAAAAGGAAGTGCTGGGACCCTTACTCTCATACCGACTGCCTCTGTCCGGCCTGGTTGCAATAACAGACAACAGCTACAGCTAGCTACTCATAGTAGAAGACCCTGGCTACTTTTGCCTTGCTTCACTCTCCCTTCAATCTAGAAGAGCAGTAGCAGAAATTTGGAGACAGGTTTGAGTCATCTGGAAACTGAGCTCTGAAGTGTTTTCTTGCTTTTGGTAAGCTGACACTGATACAGAGCTAACCAGTCTTGATTAAAGGTTTCAGTGGAAATGTGTCTATAACCAACCAAAGTATAGTCCAGGTGTGTTGTTAGACTTGTGGCTTAGGAAAGCTGGGCTCTAAGGAGGTTCTTGGTTGTCAGATGGCAAGTGGTATAGTGGCACATACCTATAACCCTAGTACTCTGAGAGACTGAGTGAAGCAGGAGGATCACAAGTTTGAGCCCCACTCCAGCAACTTGGTGAGACCCTGTCTCAAATACAAAAAGGGCCTGGGGATGCACCTCAGTGTGGAGGCCCCTGAGTTCAATACATAATACAGGGTGTGGAGTGGGGATAGACAATCCTTTTTTCCCTCCCAAATTCTTATTAGTATATCTATGTGATACATAATTCAACTTGAAGAATTGGTACATATGTGTATCACATTTTGATTACTTCCCTGCCCCCTTCCTACCTTTTCACTCCTGTACTCTCTTTCTCTGTCCACAAATTCTATCTTCTCCCTCTTTTATTTGCTCTTCTTTTGTAATTTGTTTTTCTCATCTTAGACAACCCATGCAATATTATACCTATGGCTGATTCATTTTACTTAGAACAGTGGTCTCAAGGTATATCCACTTTCCTACGGTTTTTTCCTCATTAATATGCATCATTTTCCTACAATTGCCTGAAATTTATTTTTATGGCAAGGTAGTACTCTATTGTATAAATAGGTCACATCTTCTTTATTCATTTATCTGTTCATGGACATTAGCTGTTTCCAGGATTTAGCAGTTGTGAGTTGTGCTGCTATAAACATGGGTATGCATATATCACAGTGGTTGTTGTTATGTTTACTTCTTTTGGTAAGATACTCAGAAGAAATAAAGCTGGGTCAAATGAGGTGTCTGTTTTCAGGTTTTTGAAGCATATCCGTACTGCTTTCCATAATGGTTGTACCAGTTCACAGTTCCGCCAACGTAGAAAGTTTGCATTTTTCTTCATAGCCTTGACACCTTTTTTCCTAAAAAAAAAAAAAAAAAAAGACAATCCTGTATGGAATGAAGCCCTCACTCACTGCTTTTGTTTATCCTATTTTTTGCTCAGAATTTTCTCTAATTATAGTTAGTTACAAGTTTCTTGAAGTACAACTTTGTTTCAGATATGGTGTGACATGCTTGTGCCATTTCATTTAATCTGATAACTGTATTACTAAACAGTATCAAGACCCTTTATAAATGAAGGAATTCAGACTTGGTGAGGTTAAGCATCTAGCTCAGAGTTACACAGCTAAACCTAGGAGACCTGGTTTGAAATCCAGAGCTTGTTATTTTTCCATTGTGTTGGAGGAAGATGGAATAGAATGGAGCTCTAGTAACCTTGGTAGTTATCAAGTCTAGGCTAATCATTTTTAGGATTTCAGAGAGAATCAAGGAAAAGTATAAAGAGTAGTCTCCTTGTCCACTCACAGTTTAGGACTTAATGACGAGTATCATGACCAAGTCCAGGCTATTTTTCTAATTCATTTTATCACTTGAAGGTATGCTTAGTGAAGACCCATTTACCTTTTTCAGCTCCAGCTTCTTTTTCTACTTTGTTAAAGACAGTCTTGTCTTCTATGGGCGGTGAGGTGTCAGATCATGGATATAGTCAGAAATGAGCTTAGATATTGTCTCAGCCAGCTTGTACTCACTATGTATTTTCCTTCCCTTTTGCAGAGTTCTTGCCATACAGGTGGGTGTATGTAAGGGGAGTGTTTGGTGCTGGGCCTGAGAGAGAGTGCTGGGATACTTTGCTGATTGTACAGCTAGCAAGCTTGAATGTTGGGAGGTGAAAAGGTCAAGCCACAGGCATCCAGTGACCTGGCTGAAGTCTGAATCAAGAACTTTCTTCCTTCTGATCATCTCTCTCTCTTCCATGGGATAGGGCATGTGTCAAGTTATTCAGTGATTTAAGGGAGTGGTACAGAAATGATGTGTGGTACAGAAACTTGGGCATGGTAGAAGAGGGTGTCTTTACAAGAAGACCTCATTTAAAATTTTCTACCCTGACACAGACTATGCCTTTTTATTTATATTGTTCCAGAACAAATAAAGTGATGAACTGAGCTTCTTTGTTTTATTTCTCCAGAACACTGGAGAGTCAGCATGATCTGAGAAAAGAGCAAGAGCCTGGTGCCAACTTGACTTTGGGTCCTGACTTTCCTGCTCTCTAGCAATGTGAACTCTGGCAAGTTATTTAACCTCTCTGAATTTTGGTCCCCTTGTGGGTAAAATGAGCAACATACTAATAGAAACACCTCAGAGGGTTGTTGTGAATTGTATATGGGCTCAGTACTTTGTTTGGAACATAGACAATGTGTGTCATAAATCTTGACTAAAGTTACTGTTTGACAGAATTTCCCCCGGATACCCAGTTATTGCATTGGGTTACCTGAGGAACGATGTTGTTGTGATATTTCTTTCTCACCCACAACACCATTTACTGAAATTAGCAAGCATAGAAACTAAAGCACTTGAGCAGTCTGAGACATGGCTGAGATCTCAGTGAAGTTAACATTGGGCCTGGTGGGATTTCTCCTTGAGAATTTATCTGCTTAAATTAAGTATTGAGCTGCTTTATGTGTAGAGATGAGTGACTGTGTGTATGAGTTTGTGCAGCCCATAAACAGTAATGAGTGTGTGTGGAGGGTCAGGGCTAATCCTCTGACCTTCAGTATGTAAAGCAGGGGATTGTCTTACAGCTGTTCCTGCAGCTGGCAGTTCCTCATGCTGAGGGCTTGGCTCTCTAGATGCCAGTATGTTCGGTAAATCTGAGTGGGCTGGGCAGCCTTGTGATTTCGGCAGAAAACCAGATTGAATCTCCTTTTTCAACCATGAAAGTTCCCTTAACATCTATTTCCTTCCCTTCCTAGAAATAACTACCCAACAAAAATCTGGTCTCCAAATTAGAGGCATGGATCTTCTGGAGAGTGCATGAGTTTTGGAAGCAGTAAGAGCTCTGAAGAGTGTTTTTATTCTGCTTGCCCTGCCCATGGAATGGAGGGATGCATAACCTGGTGCTAGATGCTATCTGAGCACTTTGCATGCATGGCTTTATTTAAACCTCCCTTCTACCTTCTGAGATAAGAACTCTTACTATACCTATTTTATTGATGAAGGAACTAAGGCCTAGTGAAGGTGTGTTTGAGATCACATAGCTAGGAAGTGGCAGAACCAAGCATTGGCTTTAGGTTTGTCTGGCTCTAAAATCCATGTGCAAAACTTTCTACACAGTGTTTTGTGTCTCTTTTTGTCAGTTTCTTCCTTGTAAAATAGAAATAGAAATTCTTGCCTTTTTACTTTTTCCAAAAGGTTGGGGAAAACAAGCACATAGACATACACAAAAAGGTAAGATAGAGCCTCAAGGCAGGATGCTGAAGTAGCTGGGCTTGTGTGGAAGGACTCTTAGGACCTTGTCCTGGATTCCCTGAGAGTTAGTACCACTGCCCATGTGGCCTGCCAACATTGTCAGTAGCTGCCTCCTCCCTCTTTTTGGCCTCTTGCCACTCTAATTCCATTCTTTTGTTTTCTTTTCTCAGGGGAGACAAACCTTAGTGGAGGATGCCTTGTTTACATGGGGCCTGGTCCTCTCCCCGCTTCTTGTCCGAATTAAGTGGAGGACTTGAGGCACTGAGGCAGGGGGGTGCTAGGTGACCTCCTCCCATCTGCTCCATAAGCATCTTCTCTGGGATGCAGAGAGCTGGCAATACACATTGCTGCGGGCATTCGATATCTACTTAGGTAGAGGTATAGCCTACAAATGGCCAGTTTGGATAGAAAAATGGGTATCTCAAGTACATCATTATCTTTTGTCCCAAAGCCCAAGGATACTTAAGAGTTACTGGTGGAATACTGAAATATGTTCTCCTTTCCCAGACTGAGTGATGGTGTTTTAAATAGGACAAAGGCCATAAATGTAAAGGTGTAGAACTGTCCTCCATGAGAGCCAAGGATGGTGGGAGGATTGGTTTTGCAGGTCATACAGGGACTAGTGATCAGGTGAACTTGCAGTTTGTGCATAGAAGTGGATTGTAGAGGGCACTCTCCTCAGCCCAGGTGTGTCAAACTGTGCCCCAGTGGGATCCTATGACTTTGGCTTTATGTCAAAGATTGAGTTTTCTTTTGTGGCTGCTTCTGCCTAGGTCCTGACTGGCAGTGGGGCATACAACATAGTTTTGTGCTGCTTACCTTTACTCTTTTCCTGTCACTTAATATCCTTATGAAGCCCAAGAAGAACTTTGCCTGCATTCTCCCCATCTGTCATTTTTTCAGTAAAGACCAAGACTGAATGCCATGGCTACAAGGCAGGCCTTGAAAAGACGGAGGATGTTGCTATCTATGCCTATGTGGTGCAGTTTGCACTTGCTCTCTGAGTGTCCCTGTAAAGCCCGGGAAACTGTCTCACACATTTCTCCTGGCTTCCTTTCACCTCTGGTTCTCCTCCACTCCTGATTCTCTATCCCTTCCTTTTGTCCACCACTCTAATTTTGTGGAAACACATGTAGAGGCAATAAATAGGTCAGTTGTGTAGTCCATGTGAAGTTACTGAGGGGATGAAGGGTGCATTTGGGAATTGATTTCTCATCCTTACTATTGGCAGAAAATGCTCCTGATGGTGTATGTGTGCAGGAGATAGAGGTGGGAGCTGCTATTTCTCTCACTACTCCCCTTCCTCCTCTAGGAGGTGAGAAAATTGCTATTTGTGCATCAGTTGCCCCCAACCTCCTCTTTCTTGGTCCCATCAGCACCCTCTGCTCCTGCTCATTTGTGATCTTTGCCCTTGACTTTTTTTCTCATTTCTCATGGAATTCCACACCCCCCCCCCCCAACTCCAGTGCAAGTTCTTGTGTTTATCCCTCGCTGTAAGAGAGGGGCATCTAAGTGTGTGTGCATGTGCATATAAACACATGAATGTTCACATATCAAAGAGGAAATCTGTAGCTTTTAGATTTTTTAATATGTTGTGCTGATAATGTGAGCCTCCACTTCCATTCTTTACCCCTACCCACCCCCACGTACCCTCAAGGCTGCAGAAATAAGGGTAGATGGCATTAGGAGTGTTCCAGGGATATGCCATCATGAGACCCATTACCCTGGACCTCCTTAAGCTTTCTCCTTTCTGGTATGGCAACCTCTGCCCTTTGTTTGTTTTCACCTAGTCTGACCCCTTTCCGTCACACCCAGGATGGCCAGGCACTTGTCTGGAACCTAGTGCTGTGCTGTGAAC
The DNA here is from genome assembly GCA_004027205.1 of Ctenodactylus gundi. Lineage (NCBI taxonomy): Eukaryota > Metazoa > Chordata > Mammalia > Rodentia > Ctenodactylidae > Ctenodactylus > Ctenodactylus gundi. Next base: position 8,958 of record PVKB01002201.1, on the reverse strand, counting down.
TCTCCCTGTCTTTTAGTGTGATTGGTGCCCTCAGGGAGCCAGGAAGTTTGCGTGTCATCCAGCCGGTTAGAAAAGGAAGGGTCGGGGAATTGCAGAAAGCAAAGGCTTTTGCTGCTGGATGAGTTTAGCTGCTATTTTTAGCACCTAAGCCTTAGCTTTCCTATTTGGCTGTGCATTTTTAGCACAGTGCCGGTCCAACAGGGCTGTTTTCTTTCATGGCTGCAGATGTCCTTAGGGAATGTTTCTGTCTGCCTATGAGAAGGTGTGGGCTTGGGTAGAAGAGTGATAACTTCTGGCAGTGGGTCCCACCACAGTCAGTGTCCAGAACTGATTTGTTGAAGTGGAGCTGGAGCGGGAAGGAGTTTGACGGGAGTAGGAGGAATAAAAGGTAAATACCACATTCTTCAGAGATGTGTCTCTTCCTTCTCCCCCCACCTTCAGCTCCTGTAATTAATTCACTTCAGCCACTAAGTAGACCTCCAAATGAGATGCATTAGGGCTGAAGTCTACACATGAAAACCTATGATAAGGATCTGGGCTAATACTGTATATTTTCTAAAGTTTTTATTTTGCATATTTTTCTGCCTTTCTTTCCTAGATTGTTTGCCAGTTTGGTTTGCATTTTCTTGATTTCTTCTTTATTAACCAAATTCTTTTTACTAAACAGAAACTCTGTTCCTCTATGTCCCTCAGTCTACTCTCTATCTCTGAATGTGCCCATTCTGAGGCAGTTGAGAAGCCCCTGACTCTGCCCTTTCCTTTGTGATGGCTGGAGGGGGTGTGGCCTGGATGATAGCTGCCATGCCCTTCTCGCTCTCTCCCCTGTTCTCCCCTGTCCCAGTCCCTGGAGGATGGGCTGGGACAACACCTTTCAGCCTGCGTCCTGGAGGATTTCCACGCCGCTCTAACAAGGATGTAGTTAGGCTGTCAGCGGTTGTGGCTGTCCCTTGCTTCTGCTCCCACAGATGCTGCTGCCATGGACACTGCTGCCACTAAGCTGCCCCTAGGACAAGAGGTCAGGGAGAGCTCTGGATCCATTATTATTAATATCCTTGATACTGCCAAGCCCCAATAAGATGTGATTAACTTACCTAGCTTGCCTTAAGATTTTCCAGCTGCAGCTTGCCATTTTTCATTGCATTGTAACAGCTATCAGTCAAACAGCTTGCATCTCCCAGTGTTCTGCATAACAGCCTCTTGGGCAGCTGGCTGTTGTGACAACCCATATTTGGGGAGATTGTGACCTGACTGCAGTGGGTTTGAATTGAACCAAGCAGCAGAATTGAATTTAGACCAATTACTTTGGTGGTGCTGTTAAAGTGTACTCATGATTTATTTCTTGGGTAATGTGAGCCTGTCTGTAAATCTGCTTGGGATTCTTATACAGAATGGACAGAGTAGTCACTTTTGCAAACTATGAACACTAGGGCTTTTTTTTTTTTTTTCTATGTAGTCCTTTTCTGGACATTAGACGTTTGTCATACATGTGATTTGCTAATGTTCTTTCCATTCTGTGAGTTGTCTTAACACTCTTTTTGTGGCAGTACTGGTATTGATTTAACCCAGAATCCCAGAATCGGTTCTGTCACTAAACCGACATCATAATAATGTTAGGTTCACAAAAGCTTTTTAATTTTTACTAGGTTCTATTTATTTACTTTTTTATTTGTTCCCTAGCTTTTGGTGCGATCTTTAGGAAACCATTGCCTAGCTGGGTACACCAGCACACTTGTATTGCTAGCACTTTCTGAGGCCCAGGCAACTCAGCAAGACAGTCTCAAGATAAAAAAAAAAAAAAATTAAAGGAAAACAGAGTAGGGATATAGCCTTTGCAAAGGCCCCTGGATTCAATCCTCAGTGCCCTAAAAAAACATGGACATGCCGGTATCCATATAGTATGGTGACTTTAATTTCTATGGGTATATGCAAGGAATAGCATAACTGGGTCAAATGTTAGCTCTAGATCTATTTTTTTTTTTTAGGAAACTTCACACTGATTTCCATAAGGGTTGTACTAATTTTCACGCTCATTGGCACTGTAGAAAGTTCTTTTTTCCCTGCATCCTTGCCAACATTAATTATTTTTTCGATTCTTGGTAACCATTTGGGACTGGAGTGACATGGCATCTCAAGGCATCTCAGTGTTTTGGTTTGTGTTTCTCTAATGGATAAACAATGTTGAGGATTTTTTTATATGCCTGTTGGACATTTGTGTGTTCTGTTCGCTCGCTTGTAGATTGATTTATTTGATTTTTGGGTGTTTTTGAGTTTTTTATATTCTAAGTATTAGGTCTCTGACTGAAGAGTAGTTGGCACATACTTTCTCCTATTCTGTAGGCTGTCTCTCTTCATCTTTTTGGTGGTTTCCCTTATTATGTAGTTACTGTAAATTTGCTATCATTTTTGTGCTATTAGAGTACTGTTCATGAAGTCTTTATGGGTCTATGGCTTCAGTGTTTCTATTGTGTTTTCTACTAGCAGTTTCAAGATTTCAGGTCTTATATCTAGGTCTTTGAATTTTGAATCAGTTTCCACATAATGTCAGAGGGGACTAATTTCATTCTTCATGTGGATATTCAGTTCTGTAAGTACCATTTACTTAAGTTATCTTTTGTCTAACATATTTTTGGCTCCATTAGGAAACAGATGGTAGTATTTGTGTGGGTTCCGTGTCATCTTTTTCATTGGTCTGTGTGTCTATTTTGATACCAGCACCATGCTGTTTCTGTTACTATAGCTTTGTAGTATAATTTGAAATCAGAGCAAGATTTGGTATACACTGTAATTTCAGATTTGTTGGAGAGTATGGCAGAAGGATTGCATGTTTGAGCCCAGCCTGGGTAAATTAATGACTTAGCAAGTCTCTAATATGATACCTCCAGCCATGTTCTTTTGGATTAAGATTGCTCTTACTATTCTATATCTTCTGTGTTATCATATGAACTTTAGTATTTTTTTTCCTAGTCTGTAAAGAATGTCTTAGGAATCAGATGGAGTTTGAATTGTATTAGTATGTTGCTTGGGCTGGAGGAATAGCTCAGTGGTTAAAGCACTTGAGTTTGATTTCCCAGAACCACATAAACTGGGCATGATGATGCACACCTATAACCCCAGCACTCAGCAGACTGAGGCAGGGGGATTGCCATGAGTTTGAGGGCAGTTTGGGCTATGTAGTGAATTCAGAACTAGCCTGGTCTATAGAGTGAGACCCTGCCTTAAAAAAAAGAATTTATATATTGCTTTTGATAATAAGGCTATTTTAATAATTTTGCTGATAAATGAACATGGGAGGTGTTTCTGTCTTCTAATGTCTTTTTAAATGTTTTTTTCCCCCATTTTGTCATCTTTAATTTTTTTTCTTCAGTGTTCTATTCATTATGGAGGTCTTTTGCTTCCTTGATTGGTGGTAGACCAGTGTTTTGTGTTTATTTTTTTTTGGAAGCTGCTGTAAGTGGAATTATTTTTCCGATTTCTTAGGTAGTTAACTACTGATGTAATGAAAAGCTATTAATTTTTAAGTGTTGATTTTTATATCTTCATTTTTTTCATATGGATGTTCAATTTTCCAAGCCTTATTTTGTTGAAGAGAGTGTCCTTTTGCCTTGTGGAAAATTAATTGACCGTATGTATGATTCTGTGCTTTCAATTCTATTCTTTTGGTCTGTATGGCTGTCATGCCTGTAGCTCTATAGTAAGTTTTGTGATCTGGTAGTATGACTTCTCTAATTTTCTTCTTTTTCACAGTTGTCTAATCTAGGCTCCTTGAAATTCCATATTAACTTTAAGATAAATTTCTCCATTTCTGCAAAACAAAACATCATTGAGATGTTGATAGATATTGCAGTAAATCTGTTTGTTGCTTAGGGTAGTATTGTCATCTCAAGAGTATTAAGTCTCCAATCCATGAACATAAGATGTCTCTTTATCTATCTTTTAAATCTGAACATCTACTCAGGGCCTGCACTTTTATCTGTTTAGCCATTTGAAAGTTATATGAAAGTCTAGAAGTGTGGAACTTTGCAGGCTTAGAGAATATATGATAATAGGTGTGATTAAATGGTTATAAAGGCTTATGTGGACTTGGGTCCATATCTGTTCCCATTCATACCAGGTCACTAGTTTTCCCTCTCCCCACAAGAGCCCATTACTCACTGCAATCTGATAATGAATTTTTTTATTAATGATGAAGGAACCAGGGATGTAGCACATTAAAGAGTCCTGGTTGACTGTATAGTTCCAGCCAGGACCTTTCTCTTCTTGAGTAGCTGGACCTGTTACAGGAAATGAAGGCTTCAGATTTATCTAAATGTAAGGGAAGACCTGTGATACTTCTGTGGAGAAAGTGTCTGATGGCAGTGGAACTAGTGCTATCACGGGAATCAGGAAGCTGGGAAACTGAGGGCTAACTTTCATTAATTTTCTATTTTCTGTGTTTGTTCCTTCAGGCTCCTGACCATGACTCCCCAGAGCTCCCTTGAAATGCTGCTTGGATTGCTAATGGCTTTCTGTTTCACCTTCTGCCTCAGTCATCAGAACCCAGTAAGTGTCTTATTCAAAAGCCCCCTTCTCACCAGGATTGATATGCAATGTTTTGGACTTTTATTTTTACTTTTGTGGTCTTGGGGATTTGAACCCAATGTCTTATGCATGTTAGGCAAGTACTCTGCCACTGAGCTATATTCCTACCCTCTATTTTTTTCTTAGGGGAATATGGCTGCTTTCTGTCCATTCCTGAATCTTTTGTCCTCTGCTTAAATCTCAGGACACAGTTTTCCTTTAGGAAAAAGATGATGATGATATTACAGTAATAAGCCACCACATACCAGGCAATTTTAGGTACTTATTTAATCCTCATTTAGTCTTCCCAAAAACCCTCTGAAGTAAGCAACTCTAGATATTATCCTTATTTTACACAACAGGAGACTTAGGATCAGAGACTTTAAGTAAGTTGACTAAAGTCACATACCAGAATGAGGAAGAGCTGGGCAGTTGCATATTCTCCTAGTGGAACCCATGGTCTGTGTAGTGAGCACTAGGAAGTCTGCTTTACCTCTGTTCCTTTTTTCCATGTGCTTTCTCATTGTGTCTGTATCCTCCTTTGTCCTTTTCTCTCTGTCCTTTCTAGCCTCTTCATTAACCTAGACCTCATTGCTCTGGGCTTCTGTTTTTATCACAGGCAGGAGGAGAATGCCCAAGAAGCCCTTAGCTTGACCAGGCTGCAGCATGCTAAAAATTCTAACCTTGTTTTCCTGATCTCTTCTAGCAACAATTTACCCTCAGCCAGTTCCCAGTATACTTTCCTCCCTTGAGAAGCCTTGTCAGTTAGCTTCCTGACAGTTGCAGCCTCCCCTGGCCACCTTTCTCAAGCCCCAGGGTTCCTACCAAATGTTGGGTAAAGTGCTAGAGGCTTTAGAACCAGAGGCCCTTGAAGTGCAAATGACAATTGGGATGAATTTAATAACAATCCAGTGTAGTCAGGGTTCACCTCTGGCTCATGGCAAACTTCCACTTTTTCTCTGAAGTCATTTGTTTTCTCTCTGCCTTTCTCCCCTTTTGTAGAACAGAAGAGAAGGGACAGTTAGGAGTCACGAATCCTTTTGAGCTTTTAATGTTCTCTGACTAAGATCTCGTTGGTGCTTTTTTTTTAGCCTCTTCAAGGACAATTGAGGAAAAGATCTCAGGGGCCTCTGAATGTAGAAATGGCTATAGCATGAGGTTTGGGCTGTCTCTGTCATGGTGTGGTGGTAAAATGGCCCAGAAAAGTATGCAAGAGTCTGAAGAGAAACTCGCAGCTCATGAGGATTCCCATGCTCCCTCTTGAGAGCTTTAGCAGATGCACAATTAACAAAAGCATGCTGATGAATATACTTAGGACCGTGTGTTAGTAAGTCTCTTTCAGATAATAGTTCAACCAAATAGATGAGCTTTCAGAGCCATAATTATTCTGGCCCATTTATATTAGCTCTATTGAGTCTAGTCTTAGAAAAATGTTAATACTGACTTTCATCAACAGAAGCTGCTTTTATCCTTATGCCTGTTCCTAAGCTGTATCTGTTTGTCATAATCTTTCATTCTATTGCTAAGCACAAGTAGGAGTTGAAACATCTTTTCTCTTAAACCATAAAAATTGCTGCCCTGATGGTATTTAAAATCCAAATTATTCAGCCAGACATCTTCATAATAATGAAAATGGGATGGGGGTAGGGATGCTTGTTTTTTTTTTTTTTTTTCTTCTGAGCCTGGAGTCCAGGCAAATGTTCCCAGCAACCTGGAATTGTCCTCCCTAACGGCATTGTACAGATTAAGGCCACCTAGGATAAGTTGGCTATATCAGTAAAGTCTAGAGACAGCATCCTTCTTTGACTCCTGCTGTGGTAATTCCTTGGGGTGCCTTTTCTTGGAAGTATAGCTGCTGGCAGGCTGTGGTTTTGAGTTACTGGACTTCAAAAGAGTAGTGAATGAGGATGGAGGTATTCGAGTCCAGTGAAGGGAACACAGGTCCTTCATATCCTCCTTTTGACCCACCTTCAGTTTGACCATTTTTTAACTTTATTTCCTCATTTCTAATTACCAGGTTGATACCAGTCTTTCAAGGTTTTTGTATAAGTTACACGTGATTGTATTAGTAAAGCACCTACCATTGGGACCAGTATAATAGGGTCAATAAATGTCAGGTGGGAGTGGCTGCTATAGGGTTCAGTGTGGAACTGTGACAAGCTGACAAAAATCCTGTCCCAAAATCTTGCCCTCGCATTCTGTCTGTCACAAGTTTTATCAATTCACCAGTAAAGATTCATTCATTCTCTTGGATCTTGAAGGCTTTTCAGCATTATCTTGCTCAGATAGAAGTACAAGGAAGTGTGACTTGGTGAGCTGTTGTTAGCTAACACCTTAGCAGGGATTTCTTGCCAGTCATTTGAGAGGAAATTGGTATTTGGAGAGATAGTGATAGGAAGAAGAGCGTGCTGATGATGTAGCATGGAAAACATTCTCTGAGAAGCAAGCTGGGAGGGCACCAGAGTGAGGGATTTGTTTCAGAGCTGACCAAAGGCAGTCTGTCTCTCTCACTTCTCGATCTCTCTCCTGGTCAGGTCTCTGCCTGGACAGAGAAGCAAGTTTTGCTTGTCCTTTCTCTAGACTGGTTTCTCACCTGACCTACAGAAGTCTTTGCTTAGGAAGAAGAGTGTGCTGGAAGGTATGTTAAAGTGATCTCTAGCTGTATTCCCTTAGCATCCAAAATGCATTCGTTATGTTACTTGTCCAAAAACATAAATGTGAGTCTGATTGTTATTAAATTCATCCCAATTGGCCTGGACTTTGGAGTGCAGCAAGCTTAGACTTAAATTTCTGCTCTGCTTTCCTGAGCAATGTGATTTGATGGGTTGGTTGGTTGATTGAGATGCCCGGTTCTGAGCAGTGTGGTAACAGGCATCACATCTGTCATCATCTGTGAAGTGGGAGTGCTATAGTATGTGCTTCACAAGTGAGATTCAGATAAATTGAGGCATGGAAGGCTCTTTAGCCCAGTGCCTGGTCTGTGGTCAGTGCTTAATGGAATGGTAGCTGCTATGGTCACAATAATCCCATCCTTGTGATGCTTCTTTCCTCAGAACCTCTTCTGGAACCCTTCTTAGAACTGACTGCCTGGCTTGTGGGACATTCGTATCACTGAACTTCTCTCAATGCTTCTGAGTGGTTGGCCTTTGAGGCTAGGCAAATGTGATTTGAGCAAATGGTCTGTGAATTTACTCAAAGCCAGCTTTGGTGAACAGAGTGTCTGGGCAGTAGAATACCAAGTTTGGATTGCTTTCACTGAAAGCTCAGGTGTACTGTATAATGATGAAAACTGGGTTTGTGTTTTAAAATCTAATTCAAAGAGAAAAGCATAAAAGCATTTTGACAGTGATCCTATTGTTCCAGATGTGTTTGGCTTCCCTAGGGCTTAACACATGTGGCTTGGTGGTTCATTGGTTCATTTCTTTTTAATGTTTAATTGACACACAGTAATTGTATATATTTATGGAGTATAGTGTGACAATTCTATACATGTATACAGTGCACAGTGTGATGATCAGATCAGGGTAATTGGCATCTATCTTACTCAAAAAGTTTTCTTTGTGATCAAAATCCTCTTTACTAGTTATTTTTGTGGTATATTCTATTATCAAGCATAGTTATCCTACTGTGTTGTAAAACATTAATAAAAGTTGTTTCTTCTAACTAGGGGTAATAGCACATGCCTGTAATATCAGTACATGGAATTCTGAGACGGGAGCATCACAAGTTTGAGGCCAGCCTGGGCTATGTAATGAGTTCCAGGCCAGGCTCAGCTACATAGTGACGCCCTGTCTCTTAAAAAAAAAAAAGGTCATTCCTCTTACTCAACAGCACTTGGATACCCATTGGCCCTCATCGCTCCATCTCATCCACCTTCTCAGATTCTGATAACAGCTGTTTCTATTCTCTCCTCCTATGGGTTGAACTTTTTAGCTTTCATGTATGTGAGAATATGCAGTATTTGTCTTTTCTGGTCTGATTTATTTCACCTAATGTGATACCCTCCAGTTCCATCAAAATTGCTGCAAATGACACTTTTTAAAAAATTGAATAATTTTTCATTGTGTGTGTGTCTTTGTGTGTATTTTCCTTATTTATCCATTGGTAGATACTTAGGATGCAGTGTTACAATATATATGTGAGTGTAGTTATTTCTTTCACATGCTGATTTCTCTTCCTTTGTGTATATGTTCAGTAATGTGAGTGCTAGATCGTTTGCTATTTCGTTTCTGGTTTTTCTGAGGAACCTCTCTACTGGTTGTTGGGGTTTTGTTTGTTCTTGTTTTTAATATTAGGGATTAAACCCAGGGCCTTCATACTGAGCCACATCTTCAGACGACGACGACTACTACTACTTCCTCCTCCTCCTCCTCCTCCTCCTTCTCCTCCTCCTCCTCCTTC
>PVKB01002200.1:244922-309640 GCA_004027205.1 Ctenodactylus gundi | reverse complement strand
GTGTTCTGGGATTTCCAAGTCAGAGAAACCATACAGTGTTTAACATATTAATCTACTGCGCCTAAGTCATTTCACTCAAGTCACCACTCTACCCCAGCTTCCTATTCCTCTAATGGGTTCGCAGTAGTCAAATCTTGATATCTCCTCTCTGAATCCAACCAATCCCTTCATTGGGATATTCACCAAAAGTTTTTTTTCCATATTTTCCTATATCTTTGTTGTTATTGTTAAACCTGGCCTTACCCACCAGTTCACACTAGAAAATAATTACAAGCATGTAGTTCAAAAGACTAGTTAATTTGGGAAACAAGAGAAAAATAAATAAATACATAAAATTCAACTGCCTTAGTTGAATACTGGAAGGTGCATATTTGTACATTCACAAGTTTATCTTTACATCAAGTTTCCTTAGGGTAAACTTTCATTAGTGACCTAATAAGTGAACTGCTACAACAAAACAAAGTTAAAACTGTATCACTTTGCTACATTAAATGAACTTAAATCTATACCACATCAATATAATTAAAGCGACAGACATAAAGGCATATCTAGTTATTTCAGAATTTCCTAACTTTCATATCTTATTTACTCATATTTCACTGATTACTGACCTATTTTTTTCTCAGCTCCTTCTCTTCTAGCTGTTGTCACTTTTTCTCTGGGGTCGTTGGTGTCGCTGGTCTCCCTTTCACTGTTCAGGTTTCCTTTAAGTATTTTCTGCAATACTGGCTCAGTGGCCGTAAATTCCTTTAAACTGTCTCTGTCATGGAAAGTTTTAAGTTCTTCCTTTAAGTTAAAAGATAATTTTGCTGGATATAGCAGTCTTGGTTGGCATTTATGTTTTTTTAGTGCTTGGATGACATTGCTCCATGATTTCCTTGCTTTTAGAGTTTGCATTGAAAAATCTGCTGTTATCCTGATGGGTTTATATTTGTAGGTCACCTTTTGTTTTTTTCTTACCGCTTTCAGTATTTTCTCTTTGTGTTGGGTTTCTAGAATTTTAATTATGATGTGTCGCGATAAGGATCTCTTCTGATCAAAGCTGTTTGGTGTTCTATATGCCTGCAATAGTTCCATGATCATTTCTTTTCTTATATTTGGGAAATTTTCTTCCATTATTTCATTAAACATGTCCTTTAAGCCTTTTGTTTTGTCCTCAGTCTTCTCCTCGATTCCCATAATTCTGAGGTTGTTTCTCCTTGAATCATCTATTAGCTGTTGTAATGATTTGCTTTCTTTATTTACTTTCTATTCTTCATGGCCTGTATGTTGCAGCTTAGTCACTTTATTTTCTAGGTCTGATGTTCTATTCTGAAGTTGTTTAAAGTGGTTGCTTATTATTACTTGCGTGTTTTTCATTTCCTGAATATCTGCATTCAGTTTTTCTATATCTCTGTTGTGTTTGTCTCTAATTTCTTCTTTTGTCTTCATTATCTTTTGGTGTATTTCTTCTCTGGTCTCCTCTACTTGCTTTTCAAGGCTTGTTTTTTGCTTATCTATGTATTGGTGTAGCTCTTCTGCTGCCTGTTTTATTTTTTGCTTTAATCCCTGCTTTAATTCACTGAATTTCTGGGCCCAGAAGTTGCCATCATTTTTGCCATATTCATCTTTATTTACCCTGACTTCATCTCCTGGGGTTTCAGGTCTTTCTGTAGATTTGTAACTGCGCTTCCCCATTTCTTCTTTGGTCTCCTCTAATTTCTTTTCAAGGCTTGCTCTTTGCTTAGCTAAGTGTTCTTGTAGCTCTTGCACTGTCTGTTTTATTTCCTGCTTTGCTTCCTGGTTTAATTCCTGCTTTAATTCACTCACTATCTGGGCCCATAAGTCACCACCATCCTTCTTGCCCATCTCTTCCTTGGGTTCTTTGGGTTCCACAATTTCAGCACCCCATGCAACCTCCCCTGGGGAGTCAGATCTTTTTGTATAAGATTTGTTACCCCATTTCCCCATGGTTCTGCTACCTCTGACTGTCTCTGCTGCGCAGGAAAGAAAATGGCTCCTGCTTACGTCATTGCCTGCGATGGCTGTTGAGCTCCATTTCTGATCTGGGATCCCGGGGCCTTTTCTAGGGGGAGAGAACGCTGGGTTGTAGTACACACACCCGCGGGTTGGTGCTTCTGAGGCTGGGGCTGCCTGCTGCCAATAATACCCACTCATCTGGATTCACACTTACCTCAGGCTGAGGTCTGGCCTCCGGACCTTGTTTGTGATCTGTGGGTGCGGCAGCTCAGGGTGCGCCTAGTCAGCTGCTTCTTTCCTCTTCCGACGTTACTTCAGGATTTCTGACCCGCCCACAGCCTCCTGTCCCGTTGTTGTGTGCTTCGTCCTCTCTCAGCTCCATCCTCTCCCAGCTCAGTTCAGTCAGATGTTCAGGTTCCTGCGAGCTTTCCTCCAGGAGCCGTTTGGAGCCAGCTGCAGCTTTCTGGATGGCGGGGATTTTTTTCCCCCTCTGGTTTCGATGATCTTTTGGAGTTTCTGGCCTCTCACTGGTCGCCTTTCAGTTTTGGGGGATGCTCCTCTCTTTCCTAGCTACACCAAACATGCTTTTTCTAACTATCTTTTTGACTTTTTAAGTGAGTTGATGAGGAGACAGTGTGCAGTGCTGCTACTCAGCCGCCATCTTGACCAGAAGTCCAGAAGATTTTTTAATTTGATATAATTCCATTTGTTGATTCTGGGAGTTAATTCTTTTGCATCAGGTATCTTATTGATAAAGTGGTTGCACATGCCTACGCTTTGCAAATTTTTGCCAATTTTGTCCTCTAGTAAGTTCAGTGTTTTAGTTTTAATATCTAAATCTTTGATCCACTTTGATTTGATTTTGGTACATGGCATTAGATTTGTATCTAGATTCATTCTTCTGCATGTGATAACCAGTTCTCCCACTACCACTTCTTGAAGAGGCTATCCTTTCTCCAGTGTATGTTTTTGGCCTTTTTGTCAAATATCAGATAGCTGAAAGTACTGGAGGTTGTCTCTGCACCTTCAGTTCTCTTCCACTGGTCAATCATCTGATTTGTGCCAGTACCATATAGTTTTTTTTTTTTTTCAATACTGTTGCTTTGTAACATAACTTGATGCCTGGAATCATAATGTCACCAGCTTTTGTCTTTTTATTCAGGATTGCTTTGACTATTCTGGTACATTTAAACCATACCCTTCTGCCCAATACCACTTCTCTCTGCCCAGATGTAATATCAGCAAGTGGCCTCCTGCCCCGTGTTTCACCGTGTGGCTCTGGTACCACCTTTTGCTCATAAGAATGTTTAGGTTATTTCCTTTTATTTCTTGCAGTTAAAATGTGCTACAATAAATAGTCTGTTTTAAGTCTCTGAACAAATAATTGTATAAGAATTTTTTAGGATACATGCCACAAGAAGTGCCAGGTCACAGGGCATGTGCACACAAACTTCGATACTGCAGCACTATTATTATTCCCACATCCTTACTCATGTTTAGGCTGCTCAGACTACCTAATGTTGTAAATCTGATGGATGTAAAATAGTACCTTTTTGTGGCTTTAGTTTGTTTTCATTGCTGAAGTTGAGTATTTTTCTTTTTTCTTCCTTTCGGTTGCTATTTGGTTTCCCTCTGTAACAACTAAATATTGATATATTTGACAGTTTATCAACTGCATTCCTTATTTTTCTTACTGATTTTTAGAGATCCTTCACTTTCTGGATATATATATATATATATGTATATATACATACATTCACTTCTCAGTTGTGGCTTGTACTTTCATTATTTATGGCATCCTTTGTTTTGAATTTTTATATTTTAATGTACATTATCACACTGTTATTATTCATACTTTTAGTGTTTTAAGAAAACTTAAAATCTGGGCCTAGTGACTCAGGCCTATAATGCCAGCACTCTGGGAGGCTGTAGCAATTTGGTAAGACTCTGCCTGGGCAACTTAGCAACTTGATGAGACTGTGCGTCAAAATAAAAGTAAAAAGGATATAGCTCAGTGGAAAGAACTTGTGTTCAATCTTCAGTATCACAAAAGAAAAAAAATAAAGCAAGCAACAGCTTAAATAATATAATAAAGACATTCTCTTATAATTTCTTTTTCATTTTTATAATTCCTTTCTATATAATTAAATATAATTGTAGTGGGGGTGGGAAGTGGGGATAGGCTGGCCAGCTCAGCGCTAGTTATGTAATGTTTACTTCCTGCTGACATGTAAGCCTCCCGACCATACACCAGGACTCTACACACACACACAGAGTGATATCTACGCCCTTTATTCTGTTCCTTTGGCTTATTTTTACATCTTTGTCCCCAAAATCACATTCTGTAAATAACTACTGCCTTATAATTAGCGCAGGAGGCAAATGACTCCTCAATTTTCTCTCTTTAATCTTCCACATGAATTCTAAAGACTCAGACTGTTGCATCGTGCCTAATAGGTCTCACATGTATTTCACTAGATGTTTGCCTAGATATCTACTGTGAACAAGAGGAGACTCACACATGCGTGCAAGTGTATGCATGCACGTGCGCACAAACACATACACACACACACACACACACAGTACACATACTCTTTTTTCCTCTCATACACTAAACAGAAAGCTGAATTCTTTTTATGTTCAAATGGTTTGTCTTCATTAATCCTACATATTTTGTGTAAATAATCATACAGTCTATAAATAAAGACACTTTCGTTCTTAATTCGTATTTTTAAAAAAGAAGTATTGCACTGGCCTGAGGTTGGTCACTGAACTTAAGAGAAGCTCTGACATCAAGCCCCTAGACTTGCTCCTGACTCTACTGACCACTTTTCATGTCTTACCACACCACCTACTAGGTTTTCTCTAGGCTTTTGGTAGTCACATGTGGAAAAGACTTTAAGTTATGCAAGTCCCATTTGGTTCTCTTTTTTCTCTTTTAGACCCTGGAGATACTTGTCCAAACAAAACAAAACACTTGCATTACCCAACTACTTCCAACCATGTAAGGCACTAAGCTCAGCTTCTTACCATTAGGATGTAAGTAGTGTCACCCACGCGAATTCCAGCAGGGTTTCTGGAGGGGACAGCACAGCCACTCTCCGCTTTGCTTCTGCGGACCTCCTGCAAGCAGGGATAAGGAGAGCAACTGGAACAGTTAGATTGGACTTGAAGTCATCACAGGAGTAGAGAGTGTGCAACACACGAAATGATCGAAGGACCTTTGCTCTGGGCCACCTGTTTTTCACCTGAGAGAGAAATGAAATTCAATACAGTTTGGAGTTTTCCACAACTTGCTGCCAAGACAGACTTGGTAACACTCTTCATCAGGATAATGAAGTTCAGGGTCACTCCCAGTTTGCCAACAGTTTTTCTTGTTTTCATCAATTTCTCATGTGTATTATGAGGTGAATTACACGGGTTAATTAGATTTTTAATATTCTACCATCCATAGTATTCTGTCATGTTTTTAGAGGTTGAAGATGTAAAAGAATTGATACTTTTCATTTATTTATTTTTTATTGCAATCCTGGGGTTTATACACACGAGGTCAGTGCTTAGCACTGAATTACATCCCCAGTCATTTTTATTTTTATTTTGAAATAGGGTCTTGCTAAGATTTCTAGGCTAGCCTCAAACTTATGATCCTCCTGCCTCAGCCTCCACTGTAGCTGGGATTATAGGCATGTATCACTTGGCCCAGCTTGTACACAGATTTTATCTCTTAGTTCTCTAAAGGTTTTTTGTTTGTTTGTTTGTTTTTGAGGCAGGGTCTCACTTTGTATTCCAAGCTGGTCCTTAATTCACTACATAGCCCATGCTGGCCTTAAATTGATGGCAGTACTCCTGCCTCAGATTCCTGACTGCTAGGATTACAGATGTGTACCACCATGCCCAGCTAATCTCAGCTAATTTTTATGCAGTGCTGGGGAATTGAACCCAGGGCCTAGTGTATGTTAGGCAAGTGCTTTCTCACTGAGCTATACCTCTAGCTGCTTTTTCAAAGGTTTAAATAAGGAAAATAATAAACATATAGGAAAATTGGTCAGTACAGCCTGTAAACACAATAACACCCATACTTCCCCTAACCACATTCTGCAAGTAACATTTTATTATATTATGTTGGTGTTTTATCTGTTATGAAGAGTTTTTAAATGCACTGTTGAATTCAGTTAACTAGCTAATATGGTAAAATATTTATGTATACACGTTCAAAAGTAAGTACAATCAATAGTTTTTTCTTGTATTTGTCGAATTTGGGTATCAAAAACATACTTATCTCGTAAAATGAAGCAGAAAGGTCATGCCACATGACTGAATTCAACACTAAAAAGCCTGTCAAAAACAGGAAAAACTCTGGAGAATAGTACTGTAGTCTGTATCAAGAGTCTGGGCCAATGGTTCCAGTTCACTATCTGGCTAACAGTCTGTCATTTAACCTCCTGTAGCAACACGATGAATAATCTGGAGCATCTCTCTCCCCACGGAAACTCCCCAGAACCAAAAGCAGCAACAACAACAACACAAAAAAAACCTTTGGAGATTTGGTAAAACTCACCTTTTTGGGTAAGTACTTTTATGGTGTGGTACTTCATGGGTAATATTTTTAAAGCTATAGATTCAATTCACTTAATGGGAATCTATCAATAGTCCACTTTATTTTTCATATCATTTTTAGTGATTTATGTTTATACAAAACTGCCAATTTTACTTAAAATTTCAAATGTATTGTCATAATTATGTTTGCTGTATGCTTTAGAAAACCTCAATTCTACTATTAATCATGGTTTTTTCCCCCAATTTTTCTTTTTCTAGTTTATTAGTTCTAAATGAATTAGATTTTGGATTTGTTGAATCCTTATTGATTTTTCTCTTCTTCATTTATCTATTTCTTTTATATTACTTCTGTATTCTATTTTCCTTTCCTTCTTTTTCTCCTCTCTCCTTCCCTATTTCTTTTTCCCTCCCTCCCTCCTTCCCTTCCCTTTCCTTCCTTCCTTCTTTCCTTTCTTTCCTTTCTTCTTTCTTGGGGAGTACTGGGGATTAAGCCCAGGGTCTTGCGTGTAATAAGCTTGGCTTTATCACTGAGTTGATCTACAGCTCCCAGGTGTTTTTTACCCTTTGGAATATATACTTCCTTTTCTTCTACTAAGATACTTTAAAGAGGAAGGAAATTCTTAAGTTGCACACTATATATTCTAGCACCAATGTCTTCATTGTCCGAGCAGTACTATACATTTGCTAATTTCCATTGATTTTTCTCCCTTAATATTTATTTGGCAGGGTCTGGTTGTACACATGCCTGCAACCTCAGCATTCTGGTAGCCTGAGGTGGAAGATATCAAGTTCAAGCCCAGCATGAAACCTGTCTCAAAAAAAAAAAAAAAAAATCTGGGAATAGCTCAGTGTGGAGGTCCTAGGTTCAATCTGCACTATTTAAAAATGAAAAGTTATTTAGAAGTTTCAAAACGAGATGGCAATGGTATAATCATACTGAGTTCTAATTTTATTGTTGTCAGAGAACATGCTGTCAGGTCAATGATATTTTCTTGAAATATAATTTTGACATAGTATAGTCAGTTTTTACACATTTCATGCATGCTTAAGAGAATATATTTCCTGTAATTTTGCGTGTAAGGTTATTTACAGTGTTTATACTTATAACTATGATTATACATTTATTATTTCCTTCTGTAATTTTGGCAACATATTATACATATCCACCTAAAAGTACTCATATTGAGGTTTTAGATGATTATTTCTTCAGTATGAATTATTCTTATCTTTTCACATTATGTAATGACCTTCTTTATGTTTTACATTTTACCTTAAATTAAAAATATTGTTACGTGTTTAATATAAAACTTTTTCTAGAAAATTTATCCATCTTTTTATAATGATCTTTCTGTGTCACTGTGCTTTAGGTGTGTCTCATAAGCACAAAAGGCTAAATGTTTTTGAACCCTGAGAATCTCAATAGAGTGTAGCTGCATGCATCTGTAGTTCCAGGCACTTGAGAGACTGAGGCAGAAGAATCACTGGAGCCAGGCATTCAAGGACAGCCCAGAAAACACAGCAAGACTTCATCACCTCAAAAAAAAAAAAAAAAATGCTGAGCTTCCTTACAAGATGGTGGCTGAGTAGGAGTCCTGCTCAACTGCTCCATGTAGAGTCATCCAAAAAGTTGGGATACAGTTAAAAACAAAACAAAACAAAACAAAACAAAACAAAACTTCATGCTTAACTTAGCTTGGAGAGGGAGAAGAGGCCCAAGAATTGAAAGGAGGCCATAGGAAGGTTGGAAATCCCAAAGATACTGAAGAATATGCCAGCCCCCAGAGACTGCCGCAGGCCACCTGGGAAGGGCTGACAGCAGCAGTGAGCAGCCAATAGCCAAAGACCAAGAGAACCCCAGAGCCCTGAGCCATGGGAATTGACAGCAGCCAGCAGCCCAGGCCTCCAGAAATGAGCCTGTAGGTAGTGCAAACTGAAGTGCACTGAGAGGTTTCCCTTGGAAAGACCTCTCTGCAGCTCAGCAGACTAGCTTGGGAGAAGTAACTCTCAGTAGCCATACTAAGAAGTGATGAAGGCAGGAGGCATTTTGAAAAGAGCCTGAGTTTGAACTGTTCTGGGGAAAAGAACCTACAGATAGGCCACATAGCAGAAAATTTGGGGGCATTCTTAACCAGTGCCTATGAAGAAACTAGCACAAAAGACAACTACAGAGAAGAGAAAAAGGCTATCAATCTCTTGAATGGTTTGGAATGTAGTGAGAACAGGACACAGAGGGTGGAGAGCCTCAGAAAAGGGAAGCCAGGAAAGATGGAGAGATTTGCTGAAGTAACTGAAAGTGAACACCACATCTTGGAGGCCATCCAACTGTTTGGTCCCCCTTGCTGCCTACTCCTGGCATAGAAACCTGCCTCCTCCACACTATTATACATGTTCTTGGCTAGGCCATTAAAATGAAATCCCTTAGTAACAGAATTATGGGAAGATAAGGCAATAAGACACACAGAGACACCTGACTTGCCAGAAGCTAATATCATGAGCCCTGAAATAATGGAAGTCATAGGAAAAGAATTCAAAAAAGCAAGTGGACCAAACAGTCAATCAGTACAAACAAGAGACACTTAAACAACCTGAGAAATGATTAGTGAGATTAAGAGGAATTTACTAAACAAATAGTAATGAGTAAGAAATTTACTGAGTTTACTGAAGACACAAATAAAAAGCTTGCTGAGGTAAATAAGGCAATGCAAGATATAAAGGAATACTTTGGTAGAGAGGTGGAAAATCCTGAAAAAGAAATCTAGCTAAAATTAGATCTCATCTGAAAGTAGGGGAAGCTAACTTGAGTATTGTGAAGGCAGAATCTCAGACTGAAGACAGGTTGACAAATTACATGTTGCAATCAGGGATAGTTCCAAAATAAGAAGTGAGCAAGGGCACTGGACACAACAGCCCTTGGATGACTCTAGGACAACCAAGTTCAGAATTATGGGTATGGGAGAAAGAGTAGAAGACAGCACAAAAAGGATAAAAAATGTATTCACTAAAATCATGGCAGAAAATTTCCCAAGCCTTGGAAAAGAAGGTACAAGAAGCTTATACAACACAAATAACGTTGTCCAGAAAAGATACTTGCCATGACACACTGTAATTAAAACCTCGGGAACTTAACTTAAAGAGAGAATATGAAAAGCAGTTGGAGAAAAACAGACCCTTACAAACATTTTTTTTTTTTTAACCAAGGCAAATCCATCTGAATGACTGCAGACTTCTCAATGCAAACTTTAAAGGCTAGGACAGCCTGAAATAAAATCTTCTAAGTTTGTATATCCAGCAAAATTAACCCTGAAAATTGAAGAAGTAAAAGCTTCTCACTTGATAAAGAAACCCAGAAGAAATTTATGAGCACTAGCCCAGCATTACAGAAAATACTTGAAGGAATCTTAGAGTCAGAGAGAAGAGCAGCACCAAAGAACTCAGAGAAAAGGAAACACCAAAAGGGAAAGTGTAACAGTGACAAGATTCAGTAAAAATTTTGTAATAATTATTCTTAATGCCAATGATCCTAACTCACCAAGATGGGATTAAAAAACAAATCCTACCACAAAGCAGCACACAGACTGAAGGTAAAAATATGGATGCTAATCTCATTGCTACTGAACCTGGAAACAAGGAGGAGTAGCTGTAGTATTCACAGACGCAGCATATTTCAAACCAAACAGTTTAGAAGAGATAACGCTGAATGCAATATACTGGTAAAAAGAACCATATCCACACCCAATGGAGGTGCACCCAATTACATAAAACAGAGACTCACAGACATCAAAGACCAAATAGACCCCAATACAATCATACTAGGGGACTTGAATATTCCATGCTTACAAGCTGACAGGTCAACCAGACTCTCCCCAAAAAGTCGGTAAAGATATCACCAGAACTAAATCACACCATGGAGCAAATGAACTTAACAGATATCTACAAAGTGTTCTATCCAGTATTAACGGAATACATCTTTTTTTTCCAGCAACTCATGGGACATTTTCCCAAACAGGCCACACCGTTCGACATAACACATGCTTAAATAAATAAAAAAAAGAGCAATAATTCCCTGTATACTTTCAGGTCAAAGTGGAATGAAACTAAAATGAACAACAAAGAAAACCACAGAAACTATGCAAATACATAAAGATCAAATAATACATTAATGAACAAGTGATGAAGTATAGAATAAACCATGGAAGAAATAGAAGACTTCCTAAAATCAAATGGAAATCATTGGAAGCACATCACACCAGAGTCTATGAGACACAATTAAAGAGGTATGAAGAGGAAAACTTACAGCTATGAATTCACAAATGAAAAAAAGAGAGCTATTTTAAGCAATCTCATGAAGCAGCTCAAAATCCTAGGGAAATAAGAACAGTCCAAATCCAAAAGCAGTAGAAAGAAAGAAATCATAAGAATCAAGTGGAGATTAATGAAACTGAAACTAAAGAAAAAAATCAAAACATCAATGAATCAAAGTGCTGGTTAAATCAAGTATAAATAAGATTGATAAACTTAGCCAAACTCAGCAAAAGAAGAAAAGAACTCACATCAATGCAATTACAAATGAAAAAAGTAAGATCACAATAGATACTGTTGAAATTAAGAAGATGATAAGAAACAATTTTGTAGCCCTATATTTCAATAAATTCATGAATTCAACAGAAATGTATAAATTCCTTGACACACATGATATACCAAAATTGAGCCAAGAAGATATTAAAACCCTGAACAAACCAATAACCAGGGATGAAATTGAGGTAGTAATAAAGGGTTCATAAACAAAGAGAAGTCCAGGCCTTGATGGTGTCATTGCAGAAATTTATCAGAACATCAGGTGAGAGATATCATTAGTGTTTCTCAAACATTTTCATGAAATTGAAAGAGAAGGAACACTGCCAAATTCTCTCCTGGGAGCTGGTATTACCTTCATTCCCAAACCAGATGAAGACTGAACAAAGAAAGAACACTACAGGCCAATTTACGAATAAATATAGATGCAAAAATCTTTAACAAGATACCTGCAAAGAGATTATTGAAAAGATCATACCCCATGACATCGTTGACTTCATCCGGGGATGCAAGAATGGTTCAACATATGTAAATCAATAAATGTAATATATAACATTAACAAAAGCAAGGACAAAAATCACATGATCATCTCAATAGATGCAGAAAAAGCTTTAACAAAATATAACATCCTTTCTGATAAAAACTTTGATGAAAATAGGTATAGAAGGAGTTGACTCGAGGCTGATAAAAGCAATTTATGATAATCTTACTGCCAAATCATCTTAAAAGAGAAAAACTGAAAACATTTCCCCTCAAATCAGGAACAATACAAGGGTATACATTCATCACTTCTATTCAACATAGTGATCAAAACCTTAGCCTGAGCAACAAGGCAAGAAAATGGAACAAAGAGAATATGCACAGGAAAAGAAGGCAAACTATCCTTATTTGCAGATGACACAATTATTTACATAGAGGACCCCAAAAATTCCACCAGAAGACTCTTAGAACTACTGGTAATAAAAAACAAGTCAGTCAAGTTGCAGGACAAAATTAGTACACAAAATTCAATGGCATTCTTCTACAGCAACAACTAAAACACAGAGAAAGAGATCAGAAAAACAATACCATTCATAGTAGACTCAAAAAAATTTAAATACCTAGGAATCAACTAAGGAAGTGAAGACTCTCTATTGAAAACTATAGTATTCTGAAACAAGAAAGTGAAAAAAGTATTACAAAATTAGAAGACATCTCCTGTTCTTGGATAGGCAGAACCAAGAGTACCAAAGCTACTACCAAAACTAATATACAGAGTATGACCATTGGAGAGATTATATCATCTTGAAGGGACCAGGAGCCACTCCAGGATTAGGGTTTGGGAACTACAACTAGATTGGGAATTGAGAACCAGCCTGGATTAGAGTGTGAGTGATTTGTTGGCCAGCGAATGAGGGAAGAGTACCTACTCAGATGTGGGAGGCCCAACCGGGAACTCAAATGGTATAAAAGGAAGGAAGAAGAAAGATTGTTACAGCTTTTTCCTCTAGGAAAGCTTTCACCTTCGCAATGGTCTATGGACAACAACTTGCTACATGCTGCAGATCTTCATCACAGATTCACCCCAGTCTCGACTTGTACCTGTCTGCCTGTTGCTGATTTTCAGTGTCCGGTCTTCGCCATTGTTCTTCAAACAACCAAGATCTGCAGCAGACTCTCACCGGCTGTCCTGCAGTCTGAACAGGAGTTCTACTTTGCAGCTGAGCAGCCATCAGACACTCCAGTTCTCCCACATGCAGAGTGCTGTCTTGGACTATCTCTATCCTCAGATTTGTAAGTCTTCCAAATAGATTCTTTTTGTTATAATTTCTGTAAATGCTGTCTTTTGAAAGAACCCAAACTAATACACAGAGTCAATGCAATCCCAACCAAAATATCATAGCATTTTCCACAAAACTAGAAAAAGCAATCCTAAAATTCATATGGAAACAGAAGAGACCCAGCATATCTAAAACAATCTTAAGCAACAAAACAAAAAAACAGGAAGCACCACAATACCAGACATCAAGTTATATTACAAAACAACAGTGATAAAAACCACATGGTACTGGCACAAAAACAGGTGGATCACTGAAACAGAAGTGAGGATGTAGAGACACTCCAAAGTACCCTCTACCACCCGATCTTTGATAAAGGGCTCGAAAACACACACTAGAGAAATAATAGCCTTTTAGACAAATTGTGTTGGGAAAACTGGTTTGCCATATGCAGAAAAATGAAACTAGACTGACATGTTTCACCATGTACCAAAATCAGGCCAAAATGAATCAATGTCTTAGATACTAAAATGGAAGAAACATTAAAACGAACCTGTTAGAAGGGAAAAAAGTAGACAAAACTCTTGGAGACATAGGCAATGACTTTTTTTTGATAAAATACTCAGCGCAAGTGAGATAACACAAAGAATCCACAAGTGAGAGTACATGAAATTAAAAAGCTTATATATAGCAAAGGAAATAATCAACAGAGTGAAGAGAGAATTGATGGAATGGGAAAAAAATTTGCCAGCTACTCTTCAGACAGAGGACTATTATTTAGAATATACAAAGAACTGGAAAAAAATTAGATTGCCCCTAAAATAAAAGGCCTGATCAAAAACTGGGTAACAGAAGTGAATAAACAGTTTTCAGATGTCCAAATGGCCAATAAGGAAAAAATGTTCAGTATCTTTAGGTATCAGAGAAATGCAAATCAAAAGAACACTAAGACTCCATCTAATTCCAGTAAGAATGGCTGGTATCAAGAACTCAAAAAGCAACAAATGCCGGTGAGTCTATAGGGAAAGAGGAACTATGGAAAGCAGGATGGAGATTCCTCAAAAAAGGAAAAATTGATATCCCATTTGATGCAGCTATACTTCTTCTGAGAATCTGCCCTCAAAAGTTAATGTCATCATACTAGAGTGATACATGTATAACAAACTATGTTTATAGCAGCACAACTTATACTAGCCAAATCTTGGAGAAGTTGGCACGTCCATTAACAGAAGAGTGGATAAAGAAGATGTGGAATATTTACACAATAGGGTACCACTCTGCCATATAGAAAGACAAATTCAAGTCATTTGTAGGAAAAAGCATGTACCTTGAGACCATTATGCTTAGCAAAATGAACCAAGTACAGAAGATTAAATATTGCATGGTTTCTCCAATATGAGAAAACCAAACCATGAAAAAGTAAACGAGAGATGAAAGAAAGTAAGAACATAAAATTGTCTACAGACATACCACACTAAACACATCCGATCTCATTTATCTTGAAAGTTGAGCAAGGTTGGACCTGATTAGTACTTGGATGCAAGAAGATAAACTTTGTGGAGAGAGTAAGGGAGTGTAGGGGGTGGAATAGAGGGGTGTGAAAGGGAAGGGAAGTAAAAATGATCAAAATGCAACATGTTAACACACAATTTCTCAAGATGATGATTACTACACATTGCAAATACATGCTAATACAAGAAAAAATAAAATTCTGAAAATTTATGTCCCTTAGAAGGCAATTTATTAACATGGATTTCGATTATTGAAACATGATTTGTTTTGTATTTGCTATTCCTTAACTTTTATTTTTTCTTCTTCTCTTCTTTCCATTAGCTTGATCTATTTGTTTCTCTCCCTTTCCCCCTCTACTCTAAGTGAGAGAGCAGGATCAAAATTAAAGTCTTGGGGCTGGAGGAATAGCACAGCAGTTAAAGCGCTTTTCTAGCAAGCATAAGGCCCTGGGTTTGATTCCCCAGCACAATATGAACTGGGTATGGTGGTGCATACCTGTAATCCCAGTACTCAGGAGGCTGAGGCCAGAGAACTGCCCATGAGTCCAGGGCCAGCCTGGGAGATACATAGTGAGTTCCATACCATCCTGGGCTACAAAGCAAGAACCTGTCTCAAAAATTTTTTTAAAAAAATTTTAAAAATCTCAGTGAGAACTATAATCCCAGCTCCCACAGTGCTTCCCAAATTGGGTAGAGTTGGGGGTGGGGGTGGGGGTATTGGCCTTCTTGCACCTTTTTTCAGTCCTTTCAGGTGCTTCCTCTAAGAACATCTTTCGGCCGCCAGTACCTAAGTTTCAGGGAGCCCAGGGAGCTCCCTTGTGCAGCTTCTGAACTTGAATAGAGAAGGTGGCTACACACTCAGGCTCTGGTTGGCCCTCATCTTCCCAAAGACAAGGCCAGTGTGAGGATCAGGGCACCCAAGGAAACCCTGGGCAGGAACCATTCTACGAGCCATCAAATAATTCAGGGTCATCCTGACCAAATTCACTATTGTATTGCCTTCTCTTCTTATTCTAAAACTCTTTTTTCTTTCTTCTGCACTCAGTTGTTTATTTCATCTGGTGTTTACTTAACAGTTATTTTTAGCTGGGCCTGGTGGTGCAAGCCTGTAATTCCAGCATTCTGGGAAGCTGAATCTGGAGGATCCCGAGTCTGAGCCCAGCCTGGGCAATTTGGTGAGGACCTATCTCAGAACAACCAATAAAAAGAGACTGGGGCTGTAGCTCAGAGTGAGGCCTGGGTTCAATCCCCAGTATCTTTCCCACCTTCACACACTCATTATTTTTTTAAATCGCAGTTTCCTGGAATTCTGTGCAAGCTTCAATCTGGTGCAATCTGAGAAGCTGTGAGAGCTTCCCTACAGAACATTACTGCTTATGGCTCCCCTTCCTCCTCAGAACTGTTGTTTTTGTCTGGGCTTCTCAGTTTCTGTTCCACTGAGTCACAAGCAGATTCTATTTCTCTATTTTGCTCCCTGTACCAAAGATCCATTAGGCTGTGCAGGTAGCTATTATCCTGGCCTCATGGGCCTCAGTAGGGGGAAGGAGGTCTTTCTTGGGCACAGGCTGTTGGACACCTGGTAGCAGAGCTGGGCATCACTTCCTGTGCTCACATTCCTGGTGTGGCGCCTTTTCTCTGCTCTTCAACAGTCTCTAAGTGATGCCTGTGGAAAGTCTTAAACCTTCCTGGCTAGACACACTCCTAGCTACAGTGGAAGCCTGAGTAGTGGGAAGCAGCCACCATGCCCTGGCCATCTCACACCGTCCAACACTGACTTCCCAATGCACAGTGGGGCCTCACTTCCTGCCACTTTCCTCTGGCTGGGCAGCCTTCTCCAGCCACAGTGTTAACAAGGCAGCTGTATGAGTTCTCCTCTGAGCTTTACCAGCACTAGTGCAGCTGTGGGCTCTGGGGCTGCTGCTCATGGGTAATTCCCCAGTAAGCCCACAGAGCTGCCTTGATTTCTTTTAGGTGTGACTGTCTTTGCACAAGGCCAGCTTTCTAGATCGGAGAACTGAGCAGTCACACTGAGCTCTACATTCAGAAGACTCTGTATTTGGATTAATGCTCTGATGTCATTTTCTTGGAATTTTCAATAAATTTAATAAGATTTTGGGGTTGTAAATTTGGGCTCCACAATTTATTATATAACTTCATCTTAGGGGAAACAGAGGCCCTTGTGGAAGTAGGTGGAGCTTACTGACTAACCAGCTTCTGGGGAGTCCCAGGCAAGAAAAATTACAAGTAACAAAATCTATTTCCAAACACAGGGCCAGACCCTATAGGCCATACTCTGACCAGAAACTTTCTACTCATCTAAGTAAAGCATTTTAGTGCTTCACGGAAGGAAGAGGTGTACATATTCCCTAAACAGCTGTCCAATATAACTTTCCACGACAGTGATGTTAATGTTCTGTATCTTTGCTACCCAATGGAGTGGCCACTAGCCATATATGGCTACTAAAAACTTTAACTGTGGCTGACTGATAACCTAAATTTAAAATTTTCAATTAAGTTTAATTATCTTAAAGTTAAATAGCTGCCTTGAACTAGGGGCTACCATATTGGACAGCATACCCTAGAACAAAGTAAATTCTAATGTTTGCCTCTTGATTGTATTTTGCATAGACTCCATGGTAAGTCTTTAGATATTGTTCAGAAGGGTTTCCTAAATTGAGATTTTTCAAGAACTAAGATGAAGATTTAACTCACAGTGCTTTTTTTTTTTTTTCTTGAGTGTGGAGAAGATAGCCTTTCTGTGACAGTTAGGTCATGAGCCTGGCTCTGGCCTTTAAGGGAGACAATACACTAGTGAATTGCTTGAAGACTGTCCCACCCAGTTCCAGGGGATTATGGAAGAAACCAAGAAAACAAAGAAGAGGCAAATAAGCCAAAGGCTGGACTCTTGCCTGATTGATGGTGAGGAGGTGGTAGTGGGAGGAAGGTTGAGACATCTCACCCGGGCCCACATGACCTGTTATTGTATAGGTGATCCAGCAAGCTTGCTGTGTTCTAATGACACAGAGGTTTGGAGAACTCAGAGTATATCAAGGGTTCTGGCCAAAACAAAGGGAAGGCTAAGGAGGAACTCTGACATGATCAGAAGTTCCATAGACAACCACTTTACTTCAGAAGGCCAGATCAGAAAAAACAATACTTCAGTGGCCACCAGAACAGGGACAGAAGGCCCTGCCATCCATCACTGACCAGCGAGGATTCAGGCAACGCACCTCCAAAGGAACAAGCTGTCTCAACTTTTGTAAAGCTCAGTACACATAGGTCCTAACTCAGAGGAGACCACAGAGAGGGGGTCAGAATACTGCTTTATGTGAGGGAACAAAAGAGAATTCACCTAAAGGGATCATCTGGATTACTGATCTAAGTTTAACTAAGTGAGACACAATTTAGGGTTCTTTTTTCCAACTCCCTAGGGATGAGTAGCTGAGATACAAAAAATAAAGCAGCTACATTGTCCTTGCGTATCTTGAGTGTGGAGTGAGCAGGTCTGTGATGCCAATCCCAATAAACTGGCTTCCTGCCAGGCCAGCAAAGGGCGGTGGTTCTATTAACAAGCTCTGGCAGAAGTGGAGTAGGTAAGGCAGGAAACCAGCCCATACATGGTATGCTGAGTCTGGGGGGTCCACGTCATAATAGAAGTGGCTCCCCAGCCCATCTATGCCCTTTCCTTGCAGAGACCAACAACCTTAGGGATGGGTATTTTGACAGTGTCTGAAGGGATTTTTTTTTCTCTTGTCATATATCTGGACAGGAAGAGGCGTAAGGTACCCTAGTCCAACAGTTCTAACATCAATGGAGAGGAGTAATCTGAGAAGCTGTGGTGTCACCATGTCTGTGCAATGCCACAGTCATTGTTGCATGCTTAATGAATCATAGCCAGGATCAAGGAAGCAAGACCTACATGGATGAAATCCTAAGAACACAGATCCGGATCTAATACTCATCATCTCCTCTACACAGCCCTCTATGAGCTCTAGCACCACCTGCAGGCCAGTCCTCAAAAGTACATGCCTGAGAGAAAACATTCCTGGACTGAATTCTTCCCAGTCAAGAATTCTGTATTATGCTCCAAGTGGTCATAGTCCTAGAGTGAGAGCTCACATGACTCATCAAACATATTTATTAGTACCTGGAACACACAGCTGTTTCTCTGAATGTTCATAAAAACTGACATTCTCAAAGCTGAAGAAGATGACTTTGGATATCGTGTGCAAATGTAGCCTCTAACAGGCCTTGCTCAGTTCATTTAACCTTCCCCCAATTTGCCTGACCTATCCCTGTCCTAACCCTATTATTCTTTAAGATGGCAAACTCCAGACTCTAGGAGGAACCCATCCTGATCTCACCTATGGATTTCCTTTTGTAGGAAACTGGATTTTGGAAAAGTTAAGTGGCTTACCTTGCTTGAACAAAAGAATCATTTGACAGAGAGGATGGAATAAATTAATTAGAGGGAGACTCCATTTGTACCAGAATCATGCTTCTCAAGAACTTTGGATTATTAGCTAGGTGTGGTGGTGCATAATTCCAGCACCTGGGAGGCTGAGGCAAGGAGAATTGCCATGAGTTCAAGGCCAGCCTGGGTAACATTTGAGTTTAGGACCAGCCTGGACAACAGAGCAAGATTTTGCCAAATAAATAAATAAAACAAAAAGAAACAAAGAAACAAACAAACAAAAGGAGTTTTGATATACCACTTTAGATGCAATCCTGGGAGCACAGAACCATGACAGAAGACAATGGGGCCACATTTGGAAATTATTCCTAGGCACCCTCTTCCTAGGAATTCAGTACCTATCTAGAAGTAAGAGGAACAGACTTAATGTTCAGGAATGAGCTTAGGTTCATGTCTTGAGCTACTGGGAGAATGGCTAAGCCAGTGGTGACAGTGTAGAAAACTGGGAGAAAGAGATTTGGAAGGTAACATGGAGTTCTAGCTCAAAGTCTTATGTTCCATTTGAAATGCTTATTAGATTTCTAATGGAAATCTCAAGTTGGTGGCAGGATTCACTAAGTTTGGAGCTCAGGGGAACCATCAGGATTTGGGAGAGAGGATGGAGTCATGGGAATTAAAGCCTTGGGACTCAGTAGGATCTCCTACAGAAGAAATGAGAGTATTTAAAAACCAGAAGTTTAAAGAATTTCAAAACCTGGAGTAAAAGTTAAGAGCCTATAGACTGAGAAGAAGCCAGTGAAAGACACAGGGGAAAAAAAAAACAGAAATAGTGTGTTGATCCAGAATCTGAGACCACTGAGTGGTCAAATAAGGGGAGGACTGGGAATTGTTCAGAGCTTAGAGTCAAGGAGCTTACTGATGAGTCTGAGAATGGCATCAGTATAGCAACGGAGAAGAACCAGGATTAGAGAAGACAAAAGGAAACCTATGGCACGAGTGAGTGGAGGCACTGAACAGTGAGAGCTCATTTAAAAACGTGATACAAGAAGATGTGAGTAGTAGGAGTGGGTAGCTGGAGCAAGGCACATGTTCTAGAAAGGACAGACTTAGTTTAATGGAAGATGGTACACACACACATCTGACATATACATATTTACAGGAAAGAAAGAGAGAGACAAACAGGCCACATGGATATGCTTGTGGGAATGGCTGACCAAGAGGAAGCCGAGGAACACACACAGCAGAGTTTCTCTGCAAGGAGGTCAGGGCTAGGCAAAACTAGAAATTAATTAACCTAGAGGGATCTGACAAATAAACCCCTCCAAGCTTCTGACACTCTTCAAGGGACCAGTCAAGATCTATATTTCTTGGTGTCAGGCCACATGAATCCTAGGATTGGGCAAGTTGCCTCCAAGTCCCACCATGTGGGTCCCAGTTAATCAGCATCTATCCTGTGAGTCAAAAGGTACCTGCAACTTGGAGGAACTCTCTTTCTGGACACATGCTTGTCAGCAGGAGCTGGGGATCCTTTCTGGGACACATATCTAAAGGACAGACAGGCCCTGTGGTGCCTACTATTACTGAGTACCCTTTAACCCTTGCTGGCATTCCATTGTTGCTCGAGTATCCAGATTGCTGCAAATTGCACATGGTGGGAAATTTCTAACTGGGCTCTTCAGAGGCCTGGAGAAATAGTAATCAGTCCAATTTGGCTTTCCCAATTCCCTGGGGAGGTTACAAATAACCTGAAAAGAGGGGTTCCAGGTCCCCATCTCCTATAGCAGTTCCACGGATGAGAGGGGCCCAGGTCTTAGGGGCCAGGTCTGGGAAGACTCTGATTCCAGGGCAGGTTTCACAGTCATATAGGAAGGAAATGTAAAAATTATTAAATATGCTGATGGTAAGGGTCATATATGTCTCTGGTTACATCTGCTTTTTTCAGCGAAAGTAAGAATTAGGTGCCTTTCCAACAGTTCCTGTTAACCTACTTCCCTGAGACACCCCCTCCTTACACTCAGAGCCTAACAATTTACCCTGACGATGGCATCAGAAGAGCCCAGAAATCTTGGGAAGGTTTCTAGATTCCCAGGAGTGCTGTAGCCAGCTGCAGTATTTGTCCATAGAAAAAATGCCAGGTGGAGAAAGAATATATGGAAGGCCCCACAGCACAAGATATTCTATTTTACCCAGCTATACCTTATATGGGTATCTTTCCAAAAGCCTTAAAGACATCATATGACAGTAATAAAACCATACTCATGTTTATTTTATTATTTTTTGAGACAGGGTTTCACTCTGTAGCCCAGGCTGATCCTGAACACATTATGTAGCCAAGCTAGCCTTGACGCAGGACAACCTCTTATCTCAGCCTCCTGAGTGCTGGGATTAGAGGCTTACGGGCATGTGCCACCATACCTGGCTTCATACCCATGTTTATAACAGCACAACTCACACTACCTAAATCCCAGAATTCCATCAACAGATGAATAAAGAAAATGCAGTGTGTGTGTATATAAAGTGGAATACTACTCTGCCATAAAGAAAGACAAGTTTGACTCATTTGTAGAAAAAAAAACCACATTTGAGTCATTTGTAGTAAACCTTGAGATCATTATGTTTAGCAAAATGAATCAGACCCAGAAGCTTAAATATCACATGGCTCCTCTAATATAGGGAACCCAAAGTATAAATAAGTAAAAGAGCCAAATAAGGGTGGTGGGAAACAGGAGACAGATTCGTAGAGAGGGAACAGGGTGGGAGGGGAAAGGGAAGTGAACGTATACCAATTCCTCAAGTTCAGTGTAACTATTACATATCGAAAATACACACTAACAAGAATAATTTTGAGGGAGAAAAGTCATTTTCTCTTATCTCTTACCCCATTATGGGATCTCTCCAACCCAACTTGCCACACAGTCCCTTATCCTTTCCTTTTGCCTTTGGCACGTACAAGTAAGAGCCATTTAGTACGATTATCTTCTCCATTAACACTGTCTTCATAATTAGAGCGCAGTGAACTGTTTGCCCGGAAGTGTAACTTCTGCCAAGAAAAACTTGTGTGTCATTCTAGAAAAATTCTCGGGTGGGGAATGAGATCAGGACCATCTGTGTGGGATGCAGAGCTGAATCACCCACCATCAGTAAAGTCCCCTATCCCTGCTGTCTGCCTGGCTCTGCCCGTCCAGCCAAGGGAGCCTGTCAGAGACACACGTGAAGCGGCTTCCAAGGTAGTCGCAGGGGCGCACCTCTGGGAAGAAGAGCCCTTGGGAAAGAGCAACAAATAAAGATTAGGCTTTCGGGCAGAAGGCTTTTAAAAAGTTGCTCCAAATGGTTTTGTTTGCCACCCCACTGTTTCCAGGGCAACCACTTAAGCCGGGACAGAAGCGGAAGAAGACAGGAGGCTGGAATGGGACCACCCACTGCAATTCTCATTTATCCTCATGCCAAGAGTCCTGATCTCGGCACAGTGTCCGTCAGCCTCTACTGTGATCACTGGATAACCCTGAGCCTGGCAGGAACGCGGCACAGGCCGCTGCTCCCTCGCTCCGAAGCCAAGCCCGGTGGTTTTAAATGGAACCTAGTATCCCAGGGGAGTTTTCTCTGCACGACAAGCACTGCCTCCTCACACGTTTTTAGATTACACGCTGTAAATTATAGATAAAAATACATTATGCTAATTTCCCCCAGCTTGTCTTTTAGCTATTTTTAGGCAAAGTGTCTTTGGAATCTGGTTTCTCAGGTAAATGTTTAAAAGGAGGTGAATAAAGAAATCAGGCAGAAGGATGCGCATGGCTCGGAGCACACCACACCACACCCCACTCCAGCACTCGGCAACACGCACAACTCGCGCACTGCGTGGGTCTCCCTGCGCACGTGAAGGCGCCCGGGCCTGTGCCTCGCGTGTGTATGCCTTTGACCGCGCTACTCTTCTGCACGTGGACTTTGGAGCGACTTAGTTCACTCTCCTACAGTTTCTCACCTGTGAAATGAGAACTTCGGTACTCTGTAATGTGCGCTTTCACACCCGGCCTGTGCCGTGGCGGCACTGTGCAAAAATGAATGAAATGTCCTCAAATGATGTGAGCGGATCACATTAACTATCTTTAAAAAGAATGAACAAACTCCACCTGTGAACATTAAGAAGACACCGCAGCACGCAGTCCTTCAGCTTGGTTCTTCGTGGTCTTCAGTCGCACGAAGTGGTTGTTGACTCTGTCACCGGCAGGCTGCACCCCTGCCTGCCGCCTGACTCACACATTCAATTTATTGAGCTTACAAGAGCGGCAAGACTTAAAAGGCCAGGGCGCTTATTACTGATAGATACAAATTCACTTCTAGTGCATATCTTTTTTCCCCCTTAATTGCACCGAGAGAAATGACAATCTCTGTGTTACTGCTGGTTGGTTGTACAGTGTTTGACCTCTGCATGTGCTGGTTTTAGACAGGATTTCTCAGCAGATAATAGAAATCACTCTAGTAGCATAACCAGGAAAGGACTGGTTGCAGAAAATTAGATGCTTACAGCTACAAGGACTGGACTCTGGGCTGGGTCTTCTAGGACGCTTCCAGTATACATTACAGGGCTGACCTATCTAGAGACTGTCTCTCCAGCAGCCAGGTAGCTGGCGAATCAAGAAACTACCGCAGGCCTGAGTATGTAGCTCAACAGTGGAGGATTTACCCAGCATGCACAAGGCTCTGAATTCAATCAGTTCTGGGATAAATAAATAAGCCAGCCAGCCAATGTGCCACCTGCCAACTTCAAGGTCACTTCTGACACCACAGCACAGGAACTGGAGAGCTGTAGCCTCCATTGTTGGCTTGAAACCATGCTGTGTCTAATCACATCATCAAATACAGTTCTCCTACTGCCTTCCTCCCTATCTGAATCAGTTCTAAACTCAATTTTCTTTTCTTTTTTCTTTTCTTTTCTTTTCTTTTCTTTTCTTTTTTTTTTGAGGCAAGGTCTTGCTCTGCAGTCCAGGCTGGTCTTGTATTCACTATGCAGCCCATGCTGGCCTTGAATATATGGCAATCCTGCTGTCTCAGCCTCCTGAGTGCTAGGGTTATAGGCACGTGCCACCATGCCCAACTTATATGGTGCTGGGGAATGGAACCTACGGCCTGGAGCTTGCTAGGCAAGTGCTTTCACCACCGTGCTACTGCTCTAGCTCCTCTAAGCTTAGTTTTTCACACTAGTGCATCTAATTTGTAAAGCCTAAACTATACTCCAAGTTGCAATTGAGCCTGAAAAATATCATTCTTAGTTTTCTGGCTTCTGCATGGGACAGTTCAATAAAAGAAGGTTGGAATGAGTGCCAAGTGAGCCGATCTGCTCTTTCTGCCACAGGATTATTTCTGGAAGCAGTTTTAGACAACATGCTACAAAAGCACAAACTTTAAAGTAAAAAAATTTAAAAAGCTAGAATTCAAATCTCTGCTCAACTATGTGACCTTATTAATATTATCAGTGACTAGTGTTATTAAGAACAGAGTGCATTAAATACTACTGATTTATTTTTCATCTGTCCACTTGTGCTATGGTTTGGAGAAGTGCCTTCCAAAGGTTCATATGATTTTTTTGTTGTTGTTGCTGTTCATTATTTTTGAGGGAAGGTCTTGCTCTGTGACCCAGGCTTGCCTAGAACTCACAGCAATCCTCCTGTCTCAGCCTCTTGATGTGTACCTCCATGTCCAGCTTACATAGTGTTGGGGAACTGAATCCAGAGTCTTGTGCTTGCTAGGCAAGTGGTTTAACTGCTGAGTCACAGCCTCAACCCCATCAGTCCATATGTAAAAACTTAGTTACCATGGTGGCACTACTGGGTGCTACTTTTAGGTACCTTCTATTGCCCATTGTGCATATCTCAGTGATTAGAGCACCTGTCTAAGAAGCATGAGGCCCTGGGTTCAATCCCCAAGCACCATGTAAGCTGGGCATGGTGGTGCACATCTGTTATCCCAGCACTCAGGAGGCTAAGGCAGGAGAATTGTTGTGAATTCTAGGCCAACCTGGGCTACATAATGTGCTCAGATTCAACGTGTACTACTGAGTGAGACCCTGTTTCAAAAAAAAAAAGCCCATTTTAGAAGGTCCTTGGGTCACTAGGAAATGCTGTGGAGGGGGCTGTGGGACCTTGGTCCCAGCTTCCTGCTCTGCTTCTTGGCCCCATGCATGTGCCATGGTGTGCTGCCATCACCAGAGGCCCAAAACAACAGGCTGCTGATCTTGGATTTGAATCTCCCAACCATGAGGCTGGGTATTTCTTTGTGAGCAGGCACTTCTTCATAGTAACACAAACTTTAATGATACAAATGGGAAAAATACTGCCTACCTTACAGAGTTGTCAATCATTCATTTATATGTCCACGTATCAAATATTTACTGACATTTAACATTAATACCAGAAGTTGTAGTTTAAAATGACAGCAACTTAAGTGACAGTTAATCCACAAAGATATTTATGAAGGGATATTTGGTAGGTTGCAGAATGCCAGGTTCAGGGCTGAAGCTCCTGGGCATGACCTACACAGGCATCATAATTAGCCTAATGCTGCTGCCTCCACCTCCCAGCATGCAGTTGTGCCCTGATGTAAGGGGAGCTGGGACAGCATGGTTTCTAGTGTCTAATTTGGAGAGAAAGGAAACTCTATAACCAACAGGAGAGTGCTCAGAAGGTGCTAGCTCTAGGCTAATGGCTACCATAACCACTCCAGATGAATAAGCCAAGGGGACGCATATACCCCAGATGGCCAAGCCAAGGGGACACATATACTCTAGATAGCCAAGTCAATGGAACAGGTACATTCCAGATGGCTAAGTCAAGGAAACGTGTAAACTCCAGGTGGCCAAGCCAAGGGGACACATACACTCCAGATGTGCAAGCCAAGGGTACACTTATGGATCTTCATTCCTTTCTTTCCCGGGTCCTCACCCTGTTCTCCTTCAGCACAGTCTCCTGAGGTGGGAGCTGTCAGGTCCTTGAGAGCAACACAGTTATATTCCACCAGCTACGCACTCCCTCCCAGTCATTCACCAAACTCTATCAATTGGGCTCTGATCACATAAGCTTTCCTTGATCCATCATTCACTGAGCAGGCGGATGGAGTAAATTTATATACCAAATCTAGGTTATAGGCCAACCAAGCTGGAGGGGTAGGTTCAGTCCTTCTAGAATTGTTTGACTCAATCATGGAGTAACAAGGTTTTATAAAGAAGTGCTGGGCAGGTAAAAACAATGATCTGCCCAGTATAATTTTCCTGGCATTTAATACTCTCCTTCTCATGTATACAATGCCATGATTGTTACTGCCCAGATAGTGCAAGTCTTCTATGTATTGTATACACTAAAACTCCCTCCCTGTGCAGGTTCTAGGTCCATTATAGTTTCTGGGTCTCCTGGCAGCAATGAATTCCTCTTAGGCTGGTCCAGACTAGTTCCTTCTATTGGCAACCTACAGTCAAAGGAGATTTAACCTAGTTTACAATGATAAAAAAAAGATCAGGATACCTTAATTAAAGAACAAAATATCATGCAGAAAAGAGCAAGAAAAAGGTCAGAGCAGTCATATCTTAGCTATTCTCTTGACCTTACATGACCTCTTTAAGCTAAATTTCATCTAATATGGTCTTTTAATTATGAAGAAGTCACATGCAATTTGTAGCATATTAAAATCACTACACATTCTTTTATAACAGCTGAAAATCTGTTGTATGGAAGTTGAGTTCTGATATAATGCTAAAGTGGAATTGCAGACATTTTAACAGTTTCTTTGACGTGGCTCTAAACCAGAAGAGGACCTTTGCCAGAAATGATATTCCAAATCATCCCATCTACTTCTTTTTAAAAATTTTTTCCCCATTTTATTGATATGTATAAGTGCAAAATTTAAGGTTTACAATGAAGTTTAGCATTTTGTGCACCTATGTATCTTGTCAAGGTGACGAGTACTTTCCCACTCTCCTTTTGTCCCTCCCCGCATCTACTTCTAAGTTAATGCATTGGTCATATTCTGCCCCTTTGGTTGGGTTATATTAAAATAAAATTATTCTTCAATCTTTGTCTCTAAAAAGATGTAAATTTATTTTCTAGATAAAATAATGTGTTTCTAATGTATTTATGCAATTTCCTACTTTAATAAATTGCTAGATATGACCAGAAAAATTCTTCCTAAACAACTGTTTTTGTTTTGTTTTCTGGTACTGGGGATTGAGCCCAGGGTCTAACTCTCTCAAGGAAAGCACTCTACCCGAAGTCACATCCCAGCACCCCTCTGTGTTTAACCTTTATGTAGAGATAGAGTCTCACTAAGTGTCTCAGGCTGGTCTCAAACTTGAGATCTTCCTGTCTCACTCTTCTGAGTACCTAGGTATAAATATGCACTAGCACACCTCCTACATGACTTTAAAATAAATGTTACTAACTTATTCTTATTTTGGAAGTCAACCAGTGATACTCACTGAGACTTTCAGATTCCTTGCACATAAAATTCAAGTTGTTTTATAATAAAGTGTGACACTAACTGAAACCTATTATGCTAAGAATGTCTTCTTCTCATTGACTTTTAAAAATCCTTAATGCATTCCACAACAACAACAAAAATTGAGCCTCACTATGTGTCAGAACAGTCATCAGTGCAGGAAGAGACAGGTCCTAACATGTAGCTAACCTACTGAGAGAGATTGGTAAGATAATCTTACCCATAAGTCTAAAATTTATATACTTGTTATCCAAATGGAATCCTACTGTACTTTAAGAGTAAATAACTAGGGAATCTGGTTGGTTTGAAGACCTTTGGAATGGCTTTTGAGCTGAAAGTTAAAAGTAGGGTAAGGTGTGTAATATTGGGTTGTGGGAGGCCAAGATGGTTTCAGGAAAACAGAACGAATGGCACCAACAAAGGTGAAGCTTCCACTCTGTGTCTAAAGCCCAGCAGCAAATGCCAATGTGTCATAAGCTGTGCTGAGGACTTCAGTCTGTCCTTCCTGCATGTACCGTGGTCCATTAGCTAGGGTGGGTATGAGTTAAGAATTTCTCAATGCCAGCTAATGGAAAACCCAGCCCAGCTGGTCCTGAGCCAAGGAGAACTACTGGTCTATGCAGTGGTAGAATGCAGCTTCCAGGCCCCATTTCAACACAGCTTTTCCTAGAGGATGATGATGTTTCTGGGTAGGATGCAATGGAAGCTTCTCACAGCCTTGCGTTGGCTTAATTTTCAATCTGGTTCCAGTCCTGATGGAAAACTAGCCATTTCTCTGACCAGATTCACTTCAATCACCTCCCCACACTACACCAACACCTTCAGCAGGAGATGCTGTGCTCTTTGGTTTAGGTGTGGGCTAAGCGTCCTTCCTGTAGCTGGGGAAGAGGGTGCCAGTCAGGATGCCCACACCATGGAGCAGGAGCTGGGGTAATCCCACTCGGATCATCTTGGGAAGAGGTGGTTTCCTAAAAGTAATTCTGTTGCAACTACATGGAGGGAGGATATTTTCTGGAAAGACATAAAAAGATGTTCAATAGACTTTGCAGAGTGGGGACTGAGAGAGAAGGGGATTCCCAAGGGGATTGAGAATGGAGGAAGTAACACAAGCAGATCTGCCTTAAAGAGAGAAATGACAGCGATGGCCTTCAAAGTAGAAAATAGATGAAAACGGTGCGGAGGGAGAGGGATCGCACGTGGATTAGAATAGAGTCCAGCAGGACAGCAGCCTGGACCGATGGGGCCGCAGGACAGCTGGGGACAAGCAGAGTCCAACAGGAAAGCAGCCCAGACTTACAAGGCCACAGGACAGCTAGAACAAGCAGAGAGGCACACAAGCATTTGGAAAATGAAACGGGTACAACCTGATGATTAACATGGGGAAAGAAAGGGCAAGGAAATTACTGAGATCATCCCCCAGTTCCTGGCTTACACATAAATCTGATAAAAGGCAGGTATGTCACTCTAATGAGAAGAATTAGAAAATAAAAACAAGTTTAAAAGACAGAGTCTCAACTTCAGGTTAATTTTATTTTTTGATATGACCAGTTCACATGGAACTGGCCAAAGGATACTTACATTGCTTTGATTTTCTCGGCTACATTTACTAAAGGCTTTGGAACAAATCACCTTTCACTTTTGGCTACATTTCCCTAAACCTTCTCTTCTCAGGAACAGAGAGACTAACAGTAAGTACTGACATTTTCACTGCAATCTCCCCTTTATGCATTACACGAGAAGAAAATGAGAAGACTCTTTTCTGTCTGAAATCCTTCTGGTTGGGTATATCCTATTCTTTCTCAATAGAATCCCCTCATGTAAAAGGGCCCCTGGAGCAAACCCAGGGATGTCATGCACACAACCCAATGGGACACACCCTTGGCTCCCACAACCACTCTCTCATGCACCAAGGACGGGGAGCGTGTGCCACCTACTGAGGGGTGTGTGGGGGGGAGGGGGAGGAGTGGAGGACAGGCATCAACAAAAATGCATTCCTGTCAGATACGGAGTTAGTTTTCCAACTTCTGTATACATTATTTTGTTTGTTTGCAAGTGATAAGAAAACCCAACTAAAAATAAATGAAGATGTATAAGGAAATTTATTGGTTTATTAGCCCTTAGAAAAGTACAAGGACAAGTTGTTATATAGGGCTCTGGTGATTCCAGAAACACTGTTATGCTTGTCTGCCTCTCTGTGTCTGAATGTGTCTCTCTCTCCTGGATTTCTCTAAGTGTTTCTTTCAACCCCTTCCATTGAAGACAGACTGTTCTTTTTGTGGTTTGTTGGAATTAGGATGTGAGGGGTAGTCATAAATATGAATTTATATTACCAGAGTCAAGCAAATTCAGATGAAAAGAGATTCTCCTGAACTCCATAAAATCCAAAGGTAGAAGTTTCATCTGGCCTAGGTCACCTAACAACCTCCCGGAAACACAGGGGATTCCAACTGGCCAGTTGTGGGCACATGTGCCCTTGTGGGAGGAGGATCTCCTCCAAGCTGAGGAACACGTCATTCCTCTGAGGATATATGTGGACGCGGGAGAGCAGAGTGCAGAAGGAGGTTGTCACCCAAAGAGGAAGGAAAGGAAGTCAACCACATAAAGCAATACCTGGTCCTTCTTATTATACGTGATAGAAATTTCAAATAGTTGCTCCACAGAGAAATTTTTTCATAGAATTTCATAGCTAAGCCTCAGAGGTTTAAAAAAAAATATCTTTTCAATTTGTACCTGAGAGAGGACATCTGTTTGGCTTTACTAGTAACTGCTGTGGCATTTGAGCACCGCCTTAAGCTGGCTTCCTGCAGAAGGTGACTTGGAGGCAGAGATGTAGGGACAGGTGGTTAATCTGGGACATCTGGGAGGTGGTCCCTGGAGACTTAAAGGCTGGAGGGAACTGAGATGAGAAAGGGAAGAAGCTGGTACAGAATTCACTACTGAACATGCTACTACTATGGGGTAACTGGATTTTTGTCCCACAGGTAACACTGGGGGATTGTGTAGAAAATTCTCAATGATACCCCAATTGAGAGGCAAAGAAGTTAGAGGCTCCCCTACAACTTCCACCTGCACGTACTAAGGGCAGATTCTGGGAACTCACTTCCATGCACATCTCACTGGCCTGCTTCCTCAGGTGGAAGGTGACAGGTACTTACAGCAGGCACTGTCAAGTGTACACTGGAACAAGAAGCATGGTGGAGGATACAGGTAGAGAACCAACAGCCCTGTCATAGCAAGGCTGCATTTGGCCAAATCATAGGTTGATGAATGTTTAGTCAATGTCTAACCTGCTTTGGCTTCTTCAAGGACAATAAGTAGGTGGCATCAAGCAGCATTCGACAGGCTGTTTATCTAGGAAGATTCTGGACACAGCAGTAACTGCTGGTTGACATGTTTAGTACAAAAAGATAAACATGAAGACACAGGGGCAGATGACTTATTGATTGTGAAGAATAAACATTACAGCATCAAAATAAAGAAAATGCTATCGAAGAATAATGTGGATGAACCACCAATAGTAACAATGGGCAGCTTAGTCACTGGGGATGCATGCATTGTAAGAGTTACAGCAGGGTTAGACACAACATTTTAGGGCCTCTTACTACAGTTATGCAAATATGTATCATATAGACACTAACCCATATGATGGAAGAACACATCGAGAAAAGAGTGCATCCATTACTTCTTTTCTGCAAGACCTAAACCAAAAGTGTGGGTGGGCAGTTGGGAGCAAATGAACAGGCAGGGTAGTGGTGGCCCAGCACACATACTGCAACCTGACCGCACAGCAAGGTGTGCCTGAGAGGTGGTGGCAGTGTGGCCCAGAGGAGATGTCAGAGCAGGAGCGGGTGTAGAATAGTGCCCACGAGTGGCAGGGATAAGGGGGAAGAGGAGGCAGCAATGGAAACTAGTCACTTGTAAGGACATTGAGGAAATATGTAAATATACTGGGGATAACAGTTGCCAGGATTCCAATTGTTTGAGAAGGTAGATACATATAAGAAATTCAGACCATCTCTGAGCAGCAATATGACACATTTCAACAGACAAATGGTTGTAATTGTGTAAACATATATATATATATATATAAAACATATATATACATATATATATATATTTATATCTGTTCATTGTGATGGCTTGGGAAGAGCAATATCTCAACAACAATGAGCATATTTAGCATTCAGTTTAGCCTTTGCTGGAACTGTAATTCTATGATTCATTTCTATAGTTTCATGAGCACACATCTAAACATGCATCCAGATCTTAGTGTTTAAATATCATTCTTAATAAAAAGAAACATGGTATAGTTGAGTCAGGGAAAATACCACGTGAATACCAGTGTTAAAGCAGAAAAATTGCTGATAAATCTTTCAAGAAATAACACACTGTATTGACAGTGTTGATTATTTGAAGAAGTTTACTATCCTCAAATTTTCTGAGCTCTTCTCATTAAGAGATATTGTTTATTTACATCCTTGTCCCTTGTGATTTTGACTAGTAGAATAAAAAGTGATATTGTATAACTTCCTAGTTGAGGTCTCAAAGAGATTTTGAAATTTATGTTTCTGCTCCCTGAAAGCTAACTACCAGGTAAGAAGTCTCAAGGTAGCTCACACAGAGGCCATGTGGAGGCAACCGAGGCTTCAGCCAATAGACTGCATTCAGATAAGTCAACCACCCAGCCAGAAAGTGCAACATCAGTCATCCTTTCAAGAGCCCTGTGCCCAATGCCAAAACACAGTATTACAAGCCTTCATGACCCAGAAGTTAGCACACTATAGCAGGCTGATCTGGGCCACTGCCTCTTTTTGCAAATAAAACTCTACTGGGACACAGGTACACCATCTCCTTAGATACTGTCTATGGCTGTGTTTGAGTTATAACAGCAGAGAGGAGCAGTAATAAGAGAGACTGTGTGGCTCACAAAGTCCAAATATATCTCCTCATTGTCCCTTCACAGGAAGTTTGCCAATCTTTAAGTCATTAAGTTTTGGGGAGTTTGTGCAGCGGTGGAGAGCCCACACACTCCACAGCGGAGGAGGTCTCACCTTTGCTGGAGCTATAATCAATTGCTATAATTTCATGAGCACACATGTGAGACTACTGCAGGAATTTAATTTTATCTAGACCAACTTCTGTTTTCATACGACTAACAATGTATTTTTTAAAAAATAGAGTATGTTTATAATGCTGGGCACAATATCCCTTTTTTGATACAAGGCACTTTTTGAATTTAATAACCAGATAAAATCCAATATAGCTCTGTTCCACCCTTTTAAAATGTTTCATTTAAAAATGATTCATGCTAAAGTGATTTGAATTTGGTGTCAGAAATGAGCCTTCGGAATATATTAAAGTCTTTCTAAGAATAATGCAGTACAGAAAGCAACCTCTAACTATTACTTCTACATTTTCACAACTTTTGCCTGATAGGTGGTTCTTATCTTAGGGGGGGAAAAAAAAGGAAAAGTAAAATATTAGCCTGTCTTCAGCCTTCAAAAGATGAGCCATATTTCCTGACTTATACAAGGTATTTTTTAAAAAACTAATTTCAGGGATTGGCAGATCTACTACATAATCCTAGCTTGCTGAAAAGTAAATGAATAGACTGCCACATGAGCTTGGAAAATACGAATAAATATAATGTGTAAAACACTGTAAACTTAAGTATTTATCTGTGTCCTGAAGAAGTTTACCATCTATTCTACTCTCCTAACTGGACAATCAGCTAATGCTGATTAAATGTTACTATTTCCTCTCCATACTCTGAATGTCTGTTAAGGAAATAGGAAATACGAGATTTTTATAATATAGCTGTGCAGAGATATGAAATGTATAGTAGAGCATTCAGGTATATGGCTACATTAGTTTGGGTTCTTTCAAAAGGAAGAATTTACAGAAATTATAACAAGAGGATCTACTTGGAAGGCTTACAAATCTGAAGATAAAGATAGTCCAAGATGGCGGCCTGCATGTGCAAAAGCTGGAGGGTCCGATGGCTGCTCAGCCACGAAGTAGAACACCCATCCAGGACTGCAGGACAACCAGTGAGAGTCTGCTGCAGATCTTGGTTGTTTGGCGAAGACTGGAGACTGAAGATTGGTGACTGAAGATCGGCAACTGAAAATCCTGAAGATGGGCACAAGTCAAGACTGGAGTGAATCTATGATGAAGATCTGCCACGTGTAGCAAGTAGGTGTCTGTAGACAATTGTGAAGGCGAGAACTTTCCCAGTGAAAAAAGCTGTAGCAATCTTCCTTTTTCCTTCCTTTTATATAGTTCAAATTTCCAGTTGGGCCTCCCACAATCGGTGCATGCTCCTCCCTCATTCGCTGGCCCACAAATCATACACACTCTAATCCAGGCTGGCTCTCAATTCCCAACCTAGGTATGGTTCCCAAACATTAATCCAGGCATGGTTCCTGATTACCTCATATTGACATAATTTCTCCAAAGGGCACAATGGCCAAATTGCCTTAGCAGCTGTGCTGTACTGGGAATCGAACCCAGGGCTTTCACATTGAGCTACAACCCTGGCCCATTTTTATTTTTGATTTTGAGATAGTATCTGTCTCATTACTTGCTAAGTTGCCTGGCTGGACTAGAACTTGTGATCCTAGCACCTTACTCTTCCAGAGTGCTGAGATTATAGGCCTATACCAGTAGATGTAGCTCTAAGTTTCTTTAAAGAATGTGCCAGTTACCAGCACAGTATGAAACCTGGAAATTTGCTGTGCCTTTGGGACCTTGATGGCCTGACTCCAGGCTAGCAGGTTAGCCGTCTGGCCCACAGGACTTTCCTCTGGAGTATTTTACATTGTACACTACCCCCTAGTTACTAACCTGATTGGTGCTTTTCCCACAGGCCCATTATTTATAACACATATCCTATATTTCATTATTTTTATTTTGTGAGACAGGGCCAGCTTTTACATCCTATGTTTCAAAGTAAAATATAATACTTTGTTATTGTCTTTGAACCAGAATTGTAAGGTTTTAGAACTGGAAGGAACATTAGAGATTATCTGATCCAGATGCCTGCTTCATATCACATCCCTAAAGGACTAACAATATATCATTACCAGATAAATTACAAGCTAATACTATTTTTGTTTTTATTTTTGAGATGAGGTCTCACTATGTTGCCTAGCCTGGTCCCTAACTTATGAGCTTAAGTGATCCTCTGTCTTAGCCTTCCACGTGACCAACTCTCTAAATACTTCTGAGTGGGGCTGAGACCAGACAAGGTAGATTTGCCAGGTTAATTTGTTACTTTTAACAGTAATTTAATAGAGATGTTGAGATATCCTAGATGTTTCAAGATTACAATAAATTGATTTAAGTCTTAAAAGGTCAACAGTAAAATTCAAGGGGATTTAAAAGTGAGAATGAAGAGTGACTCTGTCAGTAGTCTTTTGCATGTCCCCAACCAATTTCTAAGTGACGTATCTTTGAACATGTATACGTTTGGATACAGGTCTTTATATAGGTTATTAATGGGCTGGAGGAATGGCATGTGGTTAAAGCACCTGCCTAGGAAGTGCAAGACCCTGGGTTCGATTCCCCAGCACTACATAACGCTGGGTGCAGTGGTACATGCCTGTAATTCCAGCACTAGGGAGGCTAAGGCAGGAGGACTGCCAAGCTTAAGGCCAGCCTGGGCTATATAGTGAATGCAGGACCAGCCTGGGACACAGAAAGACTCTGTTTTAAATAAACAGGCTATTAAAAAGTTGGAGACAGAATTGTAATATGTTGATATGATACATGTGTACCAAATATGCAAGTTCCATGTAACCACTATGTATTGCATATATATATATATATATATATATATATATATATATATATATATATGAGTTGGTATGGTGGGCTCTTATCTGATATAGTAGGTATCCTTACAAAATGAGGATCCACAGCCAAGTCTAGTGGCACAAGCCTGAAATCATAGCACTCTGGAAGCCTGAGGCAGGAGGATCGCAAATTGGAGCTCTCAGCTTGGGCAATTTAGCAACTTAGTGAGACCTTGTTTCAAAATCAAAAGAGGTGGGGATATAGCTCAGTGTGAAGGTTCTAGGCTCAATCCCCAGTACCACACACACACACACACACACACACACACACACACACACGCACGCACACACGCACGCACATATGCACACACATATACAAACACACACACAAAATGAAATACCCAGTACCAAAAAAGTCTCAATCCCCACTACAAAAAAGAACCAACAACAACAACCAAACAAACAAACAAACAAAAAGAGGGGGTGGGGAAACACACACAGACAAAAAAAGAGGGATGACATGTGAAGACACAGCCAAGAAGAGAGGCTTTGGGAGAAATAGCTGTGCTGACACCTTGATCTCAG
Source organism: Ctenodactylus gundi (assembly GCA_004027205.1). NCBI lineage: Eukaryota > Metazoa > Chordata > Mammalia > Rodentia > Ctenodactylidae > Ctenodactylus > Ctenodactylus gundi. Next base: position 274,008 of record PVKB01002200.1, on the reverse strand, counting down.
ACTTCTAGCCTTCGGAATTACAAGAACATAAACTCTTGCTCAAGCCACACAATCTGTGAAGCTTTGTTGTGGTAGCTCTAGCACGCCTCAGTACCTTGTCATGGTCTCTTCCCACCACATCTTGGTCAGGGAATAGCAGAAATGATCCCCTGCCCAACATATAAATCTGGGCTCATGTATGTCTCGCACAGAGCAGAGGGTTCTGCTTCTGGGCTCATTTTGTCCACAGAGATTTGCCACCTCCTGGCCAACAACTGTAAAAGACCTCAGAGAAGTTCAGCCAGTCAGCTCCCATGTAAAAGTCAAAGATCTGCTTCCACATCAGTGGAAAGCCTGTCGTCAAGCAAAGGCTCCTATATTTTAGCTGTCCGAAACTGGGTAGGCATCTTTCTCAACAGTTTTCTGTTGCTTACATACCACCTAACAAAGTTCTGAGAGCAACTCGTAAAACTGTGGCACCCAGAATTGGCGATAGAAACGCCAGGGCTGTCTGATAAGGGACGTGACTGCACATCTTCGCTGGGGCGAACATCCTTGCTCTGCAATGCAACCTACGGCTGTGACCCTGGAGATGTCCTGTTGAAGTTCTCAGCTGATGGGTCCTTTCAAACACAAGTTTCAGACATTCAAAGATAACAGGACATGGCACAGTGGAACCTGCCTGCAATTCAGGCCACTTGGGAGGCTAAGGCAGGAGGATGGCACGTTTCACAGCAACCTAAGGAATACAGCAAGATCCTGTCTCAAAATAAGAGAAGAAAAAAGGCTGGAGATGTAGCTCTAGGACAAAAGGAGTGGGAGAGGGGAAGAAGGTAAAGAGGACACAAAATTTGATTTTACTTAAATCTATCAAAGACAAAATGAGGCAATACTCCTACCATATGGCAACACTTCCTTAAAGCTTCTATCTTCGACTAAAAAGCTTCTCTTTCCACAACAGAGGCTACACTACTGTCTTTCTCTTTCTCTTCTTCAGCACCTCCCAAACTTTCTCTTTTAGCCAGTACTTATGGGCTCTTCCCTTTCTCAAATATTCTTCTCGTCTTCAGGACCTGTTTTTTTTCTTGTGTAACTCTCCAGCTTTTTTCAAGATAAGAATTAAACCTTTTCCCTCTTATCTCCATTACTGATCACTATGTAGCCCAGGCTGGCTTCAAACATACAACAATCCTCCTGCCTCAGCCTCCTAAGTGCTGAGATTACAGGTGCATGCCAGGATACACAGATTATGTGCTGCAAGGGAATCAAACTCAGGGCTTGCTAGGTAAGTGTTCTAACCATTGTGCTGTTCCTCCAGCCTAAGTCTGCAGTAATTTGAACTAGCTCGGGCTTTAAGTGTCATGTACTATTATATTGATATTGTCCTTTTAAAACGCAAATGCAAAACTTTTAATGGTATTACTGACAATTTTAATCTTTTGGCTCAAGGTTCCAAAATCTATGCTTTTTTTGAATCTTTTTTCCATCATCTAATATATTAGACCTTATTTCTAGTTTTATGAATACGATAGCCTGGGACCGCCAGCTGAATGCGAGTCAGCAGCACAGAACTGGGGGCTTTCAATGCTGTGGCAGTGAACTATATTAATAGGCTTGTGACATCTAAGGGCCAGGAAAGTATCCCTCGGCTAAACTTAGAACTGGCCACGTTCTGGGACCTCACACCAGGTTTGGGCACTAGCAGGCTAATACACATGTGAAATGCGACAGAGGATTTCAGACCCAGGTAACAACAATGAAATAAAATGTGGTTCTAGTAGCTAGGGTTACTGAAACCAGATAAGAAAAATTTAGATGTTTATAAAACATCTCCATATAGAAGACATTAGACTACTGTTATTCTACTTCTTGGGGCGTCCAGGATAAAACAAGAGGACATGGAAAACTGGAAACAACATAAAGGTCACACAGTGGGTGACTGTTCCAACAAAACTAGGGTGCCTCTGTGTAACATAAAAGCATTATGAAACATTTCATTAAAAATGAATTATTTAAACAGGTTGTCCTAAGGCCTTTTCAGTATTACATATGACCCAAGACATAAAGTTGGCATGTATTTAAATTTTAAATTTCTATTAGAAAAAAGGGAAAAACAGAAAGAATGTTTAAAAGAAAATGTCAGAGTACAAAAAAGTGAAGGCAAAGGTTCATTTCTTTAATATACAGAAAAACCGAACCAATCAGAGGAGCCTAACCACTTGACAGAAAAAGTGGCAGATGACTCAATGAAAAAGTTTATATTTAAATAAAGGTAAATGGGCAATAAAAGTAATACAAGTTGTTCAACTTTACTAATGAAAACATGTATTTCATATCTAGAACTAGATATGTTATCATTTATTAATTTATTTATTGACTGCAGTGCTGGAGACTGAACCCAGGGCTTTGCATATGCCAGGTAAGTGCTTGACCACTGTGCTATGTTCCAGTAGAGCTGCACTTTTAAAAGTCCTTTCAAAGTGACCAAGCTGAAAAAGTTAAACAGACAGTTTTCAAGAATATAAGTAAGCAAGTGCTCTCACACACGACCGTGGTAGTACACATTATTATAATCTTCCTAGAGAACAATCTGGCAATAACGTTAAAAAGTGAAAATATGTAAAATATTCACTTTGATCCAATCATTTTACTTCTAGGAATGTATCTTACAATTATTCTTGCACAAGTACGTGAAATACAGACCTAAGTGCAGTGCCGCTGGGGGGAGAAATACCCAAAGGCCCATCAATTAGAAACTGTTTAAATAAATTATTAGCTAACAACATATAATATAAAATCGGAGGAAGCTATTGAGTATTTTAAGCATTCTTATGTATACAGCCATGGGCAGATGGTTAGTGTTAAGTGAAAAATAAATTTTAGAAAGCATAGCTACAAAGTATAATCTCGTTTGTGAACGAATCATACACATACACATTCACTCACACAACAGTCGCAGCAGCATGCTAAGCTGGTGGTCAGGCCTATATTCCCTAAATTTAAAAAAGGAGAATTCATGTTTAGTTAAAGTATCTGTCTCATTTAAGAGGTACCAGCAGCTAATTTCAGTCCTATTCCTTCTACTTCATTTAGCCAGCTTACTCTAGCTCACAGTGTCTGTTATCAAATCTGTTTTCTAGTGATTCAGAAAGTAAGCAATGACAGGATTATGAGACGTTGGTGCAATGCCTCCCAAAAAAGGTAAGGTCCAAAGCAAACAAACAGAGCAATTCATTAAAAAAATACTCAAAGAAGAAAAAAAAAGCCTTTAAAAATAGTTAGTAACTCTAGCTTCTATGACACACACACACACAAAAGATTTTTTTTTTCACAAACCGAAATAAATCTGCTTGGAAATCAAAAGCAGCCATGGGGGAAAAAAATCCAGTAGAAGAGTTGCAAGATAAAATTCCAATATAGTTTTCAATGCTTAGAATTGAACCCATGCTAGCCATGGCTACATCGTCAGCTCTTTAAGATTTTTAAATTCAGAGTCAGGGTTCTTGATAAATTGCCTAGGCTGATGTCCAGCATGGATTCAGCCACCCATGCATCTGGGATTACAGGCAAATGCCACCCTACTCAGTTTAAAATTCCAATTTTTATCTCCCAAAAAATTGTACAGAAAGATAAGAGGTGGAAAAGAAGAAGAAGAAGAAAGATAAGATTATCAAGGGACCTAATACTAAATAACACTCTTCGGAGTTCTTAACTCATCAGTTTACCCTGGGTTCTGGACCCAGAGCTGCAGGATTTCACCCTTGCTCTGCTGGGTTTAGAATTTGTTCCCTTTGTCCTTCTATTCCTCTCTTTTGGTTTAGAATTTGTTGCCTTCATCCTTCTATTCCTCTCTTTTGGAAGGGGAATGTTTACCCTGTGCCATTGTGTGTTGGAAGTGCTTAACTCTTTGGTTTTCACAGGAGCTCACAGCTGAGAGTTGGTCTTGTATCTCAGAGGAGACTTTGGATTTGAACATTTTAACAGTGCTAGAACTGTTAAGACTTTTGCAGCTCTTAGAGAAGGACTAATGTATTTTGCTTAAGGAGGTTCCCACAAGCCTTTTGGGAACCAGGGGTGGAATGTTGTGGTTTGGATCTGAATGTCTCCCAAAAGCCTCATGTACCTATGGATACTGTGTACTATTTGGGGGGTGGGAGGTGCCCAGCTGGAAGGAGTTGATGCTTTAGGCTTGACCTGGAGGAGTGTGTGCTGATTCCACTCTTCTTCCTTTCTCTGAGACTCATCTGTGTTCTGCCATGCTGTGAGAAGCCCTGTCTCTGGCTTGGGCACCAATCCTTGGCCCCAGCCCCAAACCCACAATGTGATTCCACCATCATCCAGTCACTAACTTGTAAATGGACTGTGACCATCTAAAACTGAGAGCTAAAATAAATCTTTCCTTCCCTAATTTGTGCTTGTCAGGTCTTCTGTCACAGAAATGAAGCATGCTCCATAACTTTAATGCATGTTCCATATCTTTGTGGCTACCTAATATTCCATTGTGTATAAATACCATACCTTCTCTATCCATTGCTCTGTTGGTGGGCAAGTCAGTTGTTTCTAGGATTTAGCAGTTATGATTTGTGCTGCTATAAACATATAGCATGTGTCTTTAAGAAATGTTGGCTTTATTTCTTTTGGGAAAATATCCAGTAGAGCTATAGCTGGCTCAAATGGGATTTCTATTCTCAGCTTTCTAAGGAATGTCCAGACTGGGAAAGTAATTTTCTTATGCTCATGAATGACTCGGCAGGGGCTCAGATAAAAATGATGCATCCAAGTCTGATGCTTTGACATCCTAACCACCTGGAGGTGCAGGAACACTTTTGGAAACAAGCCTCTCCGATCACTCGCTCTTTTGCCTCTTCCAAAGTGTAAACTGGGGTTTTCTCTGATGGCCTCTCATCTAAGCAAAGGGTGTGGGGAGGGTCCATAAGCCATGAGATTGTTTTGATCTCATTCTTACAAATCTCACCTCACAGGGAAGAGGCTAAGACATGAACTGACACCATACCCAAAGCCCAGAAGATCTTTATCTCAAGCTATTATACATTCTTGGGGACTATCCTCTCCTAGAAGCTGTTTACTACACCCTCCCTGAGAAAGCTCAAGCTCTTTTTACTTTCTGTACCTCAAAATGCTATTTAAACTTCAAACACCAGGCATTTTTTTTGTGTGTGCCTTGTGTTTTTGCAGCTCCATGTGCACACAAGTAAGTGTATCTGCGTGCCTTAGGTCATGCGAGTCTCTGTTCTGGCAGATTGTTTCAGCAGACTCAATTTCCGAAGCTTCAGAATATGCCTTGGTATGAATCTTTTTGCATTTAATTTTTTAATCACTTAATATAGTTCTTTATGTTCTTTTAGTTTGGAATTTTGCTTCTAGTTAATCTTTATGCTTTTCTAGTTCTGAGGAAATATGGTTTTTTTGATGATCATTTATTTTGCTTTTTGTTTTGTGGATACTGTTATAATTTTTCACAGTTTATGTTTTTAAAATTGTGCTTAAAAGGCCCCAAAACATTTGTTGCACACCTATAATCTAACATTTTGGGAGACTGAGAAAGGATTCCAAGTTCTAGCTTAGCCTGTGCAATTTAGTGACTTAGCAAGACCCTGTCTCAAACAAGAAAAAAGAGCTGATTCTCCTGCCTCAGCTTCCCAGACTGCTGGGATTATAGGTCTGTGCCACTGGGAGTGGCTTAGATCATTGTCTTAATGTAAACATTAAAAACTATGATTTGTAATAAAAATTGTTGGGTAACTTCAAGAGAAGGGAAAAAGTGCACGGAGAGGAGGATGAGCTCATGAGTGTGTCTACATCCTTGTCTCCTATCTACTCTAGACATTTAAAAATGTCTATAGTTTAAAACTGAGAAATAATTATAAAGGTTTTTTTTTTTTTTATCTAGACATAGGTAGATTATTCCCACCAAAAAAATAAAGATAGTTGCCAAGAATCTGGTCTTGAGAAAAATCAAATATGAAGAGAGCTTGGTAATATGACTTTTCACAGGTTTTGTGATATTATTTGATGCTAAAACTATTTTCATATATCATCTGAGTAAGACTAAAATTTAAATTTTACAAAGAATGGCTGGAAACTAAAGATACTGTAGTGCCTTATTAACAAAAAACAGGTTACCAAGCAATATGTACGTAACAATACCATTAATAATGTAGAGTCTATTTGCATAACAGGAAGACTACAAGAAAGAATGTCCAGCCAGCTGGCTGGGGCACAGTCCTGCAGTCACAGCTCCAGCAGGCTGAGGCAGGAGGATCATGGATTCAAGCCCAGCCTGGGCAACTTAGTGACTGAGTGAGACACTATTTCAAAACAAGACATAAAAAAATAGGCCAAAGATGTAGATCAGTGTGAATGTCCTGGATTTAATCCTCAATGCCATAAGAGGGAAAGAATGCACATTGAAATGTCAATAGTGGTTTTTTTGGGTTTTTTTAGATAGGGTCTCACTCCACAGTCCAGGCTGGTCCTAAGCTCATTATGTAGCTCAAGCTGGCCTCACACCTACAGCAATCCTCCTGCTTCAACTTCCTGAGTACTGGAATTACAATGTGTATGCCACCACGCCTAGCTAATTTTTATGTGGTGCTTGGGAATCAATCCAGGGCTTTCTGAATGCTGGGCAAATGTTCTAATCACTGAGCTATGCCCCCAGTCCTAATAGTGGGTATTTCTGGATGGTGAGATTATTGAAACTTCTCATTTCTTTTTTGGGAGATCTGTATTGTTCATTTTTTCTTTCTATAATAAACAAACATTGCTTTTGAGATGAGAAAAAGAATCATAAAATGTTGTCTAATATGAACCAAATAGGGCATAGGTATAATTGGGTAGCTGGAGGAGTTTAAACAGATATGAGAAAGCACTTAACTAAAAAAGTAACTGAACATTTACTGACTTTTCCTTATGTCAGACAGGATAAGAGTGTTGAAGAGGGGAATGTGTTGGGAGAAAGAAGGGGAGGGTCAAGAACTTCTCACCAGCAACTGCTGAGAAAGCACCAAGACAAGACCAAGGGAGTGACAACAAACACCATCCTGACCAATGACAAATAAATGGAATTCTGTTGAGGATTTCTGAGTCCATTTGTTTCCCTTGTGGCATGGTTTGGACTTGGTGTGTCCCCCAAAAGCCTCACGTACCTACGGATACTGTGTACTGTTGGAAGTTGGGGCCTGGCTGGAAAGGGTAGATGCTTGGGGCTTGACCCGGAGGGACGTGTGCTGGTTCCACCTTCCTTCCAAGACTTGTCTCTGTTCCACCATGTTGTGAGGATCTCTGTCTCCAGAGCTCTGGCTCTGGCTCTGGCTGGGTACTAGCTGTGGTCCCTCCATGCAATTCCATCATTTTCCAGCTGCCCACCCATGAATGGACTATGACTTTCTGAATTGTATGCTAAAATAAATCTTTCCTCCCTAATGTTATGGGTATCAGGTAATGAGTCATAGCTTCAAAAAGTAAGCAAGATGCCTGGTACAGGAACTGGAATTTTCTTCTTCAATTTGGGAGGGTAGAACTGGAAGGTTGGAGGCAAAGTGGTCACCCTGAGACCCCAAAGGATTGCCCCAAGACCTCAGATTGACACACTTGAGCCACCATACAAATGACAACATGGCCTACCTATGGATTTTCTGATTCTGCCTATCATTGAGTCTTCTCCTTGATTCAGAGAGACGGATGAATCAGTGAAGGGCAGCTCTGCTAGTGGCCCCTAAGCCACCAGCTGATGCCAGTTTATGTTGAGCATTATCAAGTGACATGGCCATTTACTGGTCCCTGCCACTGCCAGTTGCAGCTGTTCAACACCAGCTTGTAATGGACGCTGTGGGCTCATTCTGCTGATCACTGCTCTCTGCTGCTGCTGGCTGTTGCCATTTGGGGCCAGCCTGCATTGGACACTGTTGGTCAGCTCGGCTGTTGCTGGCTGCCGCAGTCATGAGACTCCACTGGCTTCTGTTTCTATCACTGATCTCTGTTGGCTGCTGGCCTCTGATGTGGACTTAGAGCCTCTAATGCATACAGCACCACTCAGGGTAAGAATCCCAAGTGGATTTACAGGACGCGAGCCCACTCTACCCATGAAATAAATCCCCTGCAGGTTTACAGCACCACTGGAGCAGGGCTTTATTTGAACACAACCTGGACAGCAGCCCAGGGATGTCAGGGCACAGAGGGAGGTGAATGGTGCAGTTATTGCCACACGGGCCTCTGATTGGTCCAAGTTTAACCCGCTGATTGGCCCAAACATAAGGCTTCTGATTTGAGTCTGATGATTGGTCCAAATTCAATTCTACTGCATAGTTTAAATTCAAGCCTGGAAGCCATCTTCTGGGGCAGGTCCAGAACAATCACAGTTGTCACATTTGCCATTGTGGCTGGCAGGCTGTTTGACAGACAGCTGTTGTGTCCAGGTGAAAAATGGTGGGGCTGAAACTGGGGAATGGGTCTTCAGGAGGGTGGGCTGTGTTAGTCACACTGTACTAGTGAGGTGGGGGGAATTAATGATGAGCCGAGATCACTCCCCTCCTTGTACTGGCCACTTGAGGGGGAGGCCCTCTTTCTTCCTCAGAGAGTAGCAGGAGGGAGGACAGGCTCTATGGCTCTCAGCTGAGCTCTACCTCCTGCTGGCGAAGCCCAGGGAAGCCACATAATAACCCAAGATGGAGGACACTGAGGTCGGATGTCTCTGTCCCTTGTTGGAGTGAAGGAAACCAGGGAGAAGCTAAGGGAACTAAGGGGCGGGATGAGAGAGCCATAAGTAAAACCATACACTCCTCGGGCCATCGGGCCATCTTGGGGGAAAAGAAGAGAGATTTGGTGCTTCTCAATTGCTTCAACAGTAAATGGGAACAACAAAATCAACCAGTACTGCTGGTGTGTCCAGCCGAACCGATCCTTTCCTTCTTGGTCTCGCACAACTTTCCCTGACTGGTACGTTCTTTGTCCATCTCATGTAGCAGAACTACAACTTAAAAATTAAAAAATCTTCCAGAGGGATTGCTTTCTTGTGAAGCATCCCCTTCTCTTACTTCAGCTCATTCTTTTTTTTTTTTTTTTTTTTTTTGGCAAAGTCGGAGGTTTAATTTGAAACAAAAGCAGAGAGACAGAATCCTCCCTTAACCAGAAGGAATCCTGAAATGGGTTGCTCTAATTATTCATTCTTTTTTGTTCCCACTGCACTCTGTATAAAATGCTAGTACTTTCTGTAAGCCCTTTAGATGACTTCTGTACTTACTGACCTCTGATCACTGACTGTGAGCTCCTAGACAGCAGGACTTCTGTATTTACTTTTGTGTCTCCTTGCATAGACACAGAACCTCCAGGGGCTTGATTAAATAGTGGTTAAAATGAATGTTCAATCAAATTTTCTTGAAGACTTTCTTAAAGGGCTGGGGATATAGCTCAGCCTAGCAAGTGCAAGGCCCTAAGTTTGATTCTCCAGAGCTATATAATCTGAGCATTTTGATGCATACCTGTAATCATTGTGCTTGGGAGGCTGAAGCAGGAGGATTGCCAAGAGTTAAAGAGTTCATTTTATAAAATGAGTTTAAGACAAGCCTGGACTACACAGAGAAATCACGTCTCAAAACAAACAAAAACCCAAATGAAAATCCAACGTATCTGATAATTTACTGATTGTAAATTTATTTTTCCCAGATGCATATGTGTGTGTTTTTGCTCCAGGTGCCAACTGTTAAAAATATGGAAACATAGTTGGTCCTGGTGGTGTGCATCTGTTGTCTCAGCTACTGGGGCTGAAACAGGAGGATCACTTAGGACCACAAGTGCACATTTTAAAAAACTCGGTGAATTTATTTTTTTAAAAAAATGTATTAGAGTAAAAGAAATATTGCCATTAATTCCCCTCAAAGTATTTCCCTTCTCTTCAAACACACTCATCCCATCATTCTTATCACTTCCTGAAACAGTTCTGGAAGTCCTTTTTCATGAGTATCTTTATGAATGTTGACCAAAAATATATTGACTATTGCTGCCAAATGGTGTCTAGAAGAGACACAGGCTGGTAAAGCATGATGTTTTGCTCCTATCTACCTTATGCATTGGATCTGGAACTGTGTGACTTCAGGCTCATCCCCAAACTCAAAACAACCATGACGGGTAAAGAGCTTAAATTCAATGAAGATACTGAGGCAGCCATGACAATATAACTAAAGACACTCATAAAAAAGGACTTGCAGAACTGCTTCAGAAATTAGCAAGAACAATGGGATAAGTGTGTTTGAAGTGAGGGTAAGTACTTTGTAGGGGATTAACAGCAATGTGTAATAAAAGTTAAAAATATAAATATCTACTGTATTTTTCAACTATACCACATACTTTAAATTTTTGAATTACGCAGAAAAACAGGGAAACAAACATTAATTGAGGACCTATTATGTGCTAGGTACTGTGTTCTGAGGATTTTCTCACTTACCAAGCAAATCTACAAGCTAAATATCAGTTTCACATAACAGAAAAAAATTCACCAGGGCTACAAATATTAAGTCTGCATCCTTAACACAGAGATAGCAAAAAGCACAAAACTAGTCAGAGGCTGGGGCACAGAATGCTCCAGACCTCAAGTCATTCCTTCCCACTCTGCTAAGATGCCTCTCTACTCTGAAAGACAGCTTCACATTGGAGCACCCCTACCTCTAATCAATGCAACCACCACATCACAGCCAAATTCTCCTGTTTACACATGACTGTAATATGGCACTCCTCTGGAGAGAAACACCGACAACTCCTCACATTCTAGCAGACAAGTCCAATTTGTGCTAACCTCTAGCTGTTCCACCCTGGTGACAGTCCCATCCAGACCCCATCCTGTTAATACTGTTCCAGGGCCTGCCAGAACTTTGTATAACATTGACATATTTAAAGTTCATCTGCCTTCAAAGATATTGTTGAAAGTTTTTCCTATTCCACACAACTGGAGTAGACTTACTTTTCCCCTCCTAAACCTTACTCATGTCACCCTTTTCACATATAATTTTACTGGGTGCATGTTTCTTTCTCTTTCATATTAGATTTTAAGTTCCTACAGAGCATGAGGGAAAAGCCTCAAGAAATGCCATACTAATGACCTGAAAGAAAATTACCAACCCTGGCCTACCCTAGTGATGCCAAAAAAGCTAGTCTCGTTCTTCTGTTGCTGAGCCAGTCTGATATTCTCTGTTGGCACTATGTCACCTTCAGCTTTCTCCTGCTCAAGCTCAAGTCCTTTCCTGTGTCCTCCTCTTTCTCAGTTAAAGCTTCTGCCTGCAAATCCACACTGTTGCCTCAGTTTTAATTTCTACTGTTGCTGAAGCAGGTTCCCACCACAACCAGTGACCCGTTCCTGCATCCTCATTCTCCACTAAACTAGGAGGACAATTCAACCACCCCTGTCTCGTACACCCAGGAGCCCAGTGGCCCTGGGGGAGAGAAAGTGATCTGGTCTGGTCTGCTCCTGCTCGAAGGTCCCACACTCTGCTTTGACAATCCTGTGTCCGATCTATTATCCCTTCAGTCCCAAAGCCCCAGAGCCTATTCTCCTACAGAGCTGATCCCTAGAATGTTCCTGGGAACAAACATACTCAGGAGCTCAAAAACTGAAACTAAGAAAGTAATTTTAAAAAGTCAAATTTACAGAAAACAAATGGCTGCTAGGGACAGGGAAGGAAGGAGAATAAGGAGTTATTCTGAAGTAGGACAGAAGAAGTAAAGGCAGGTAGGAAGGTGCCATAGAGAAGTAAAATCTAAACACTGTACTTTTTCTTTTCTTGTGGTGCAGAGGATGGAATCCAGAGCCTTCATACTGAGTTATATCCCTAGTCCTTCTTCATTATTAAAATTTTTGAGGCAGGTCTTGCTAAATTGCCAAGGCTGGAGGCTCCAATTTGCAGTCTTTCTGCTTCAGCTTCCCAGAGTACTGGGATTACATGCATGCACCACTACACTCAGCTAAGAACTGTACTTTTTTGTGTGTGTAGTACTGAGGATTGAACCTAGGCCTATTCATTAAGGTATATCCTCAGCCTTTAGCCTCCCACAGTGCTGGGATTAAAGGCCTGTGCCACTGGGCCCAGAAATGTAATTTTTACAAAAATTGCAACTGAATGATCACCGAGTTTGAGCACTGACTGGACAAATTAGTGATTTAGCAAGACCCTGTCTCAAAATCAAAACAAAAAAAAAAAAATTGGGAATATCACATAAAGGCCCTAGGGTCCATCTGTAGCACCACATATATGAGTGCACTTGTAAGCATACTCCCACACCCACACATACTCGTATACATAAGCACACAGACTGCAACTTTCAGACTAGAAGCTCTCTATGGTTATACCCACATATGCTCTCTAGGCTTGTTCATGTTTCTTAGGGCCCTCTGCTTTTCTCTTCCAGACCTATCATACTCCAAAACTCTTAAGTCTCCTATCAGTCTCTAAATTAGCTTAGCTCATAGGGTAAGGCGCAGAAACCTGACTTCAACATAAAGAATGAGATTCAAAGCTTTCCAAGGATGTTTTGGGGTAAACTACCATGGATCATTTATTTTTTAATTGGGACTTTCCCTTGTAAAACGGGCCATTCTTCCACTTGTAAAATGAGTCATTATCTCTTTACCTGGGGTTGGGCCATTGTTCTTCTGTAAACAAAGCCTAAACTTTCTATATATTCACAAATATCACAGATTTACAGAATAAAAATTTTAGAAAATTAAAAGTTTAATAATTAAAAAAATAAAGAAGTCCCAAAATGATAAAACACTCTTTTAATTAAATCCCAGAACAAAGCTCTAGGATATGAAAAAAGTTCAGGGAGCTCTACCTCCCCAGGGGCTCTACCTAGTAATATCTGGAGGAGTAGAGTATGGGAAGAGGGATGGGCTGAGTGTGACTGCACAGTGGAGATCCTTGGGCCATCTAGGTTACCACCACAGTGAAAATTCACAACCACAACAGGTCTCCTGGACACTGAGCTTTGTGGTCCTCCTTCCCCAGACATGAAATCTAATAAAGAGAAGACAAACTAATCAGTTGAGGGATATTCCATAAAATAAAATATAAAACAAAAAGTATTTCTCAGTTATAGGAGGACTTAAAGATTTGTTTGGAATCAGTTGTTTCTGATGGTATAGTCCTCTAATCTCAGTACTTTGGGAGGCTGAGACAGGAGCCCAGACTGATCAACTTACCAACCTTGCGAGGACTCATCTCAAGTAAACAATAAAAAGAGAATTGGGGAAGAAGCTCAGAGCAAAGGCCTATGTTCAATCCCCAGTACTAGAAAAAAAATTTATTTGCAGTCAGTGCCAGTGTTACGTATCTTCAAATATTGATTACCGAAGGTTGAGATTAATGCTAACACTTCAGTGCTGAAGTAGAAGTAAGGCTCAGTTTTGAAGACAGAAAGTACAATACTGATCTAAAAGGTGAAGAGAGAAGAAGAGATTTTAACTAGATGAACAGAGGGAGGGAAGGAACATGAATAATACACATTACATGTAGGAAATTAAAAATTGAAGAATAGAAGTCTTCCTTGAGGAGAAGTACAAAAAAAGAGTTGAAAATGAGATTAGTACCAAGGCTGTACGAAGACTGAATTTTAGGCTGAAGAGAGAAGAGGTGAAAGAAATACTCTTCCTCACCCATCATAAGGTCATGGTTGACAACTCCTTCAGCAAAAGTCATGTTAACAAGAGAAAATGGTAACAAATTTATTTAATCAAAGTTTTATATGACATGAGAAACTTCTGAAATAAAGGCCCAAAGATAGAGCGAAAATCATCCATTTTTTGTACTAGAGCTCAATAAAGGCTGGATGGGGTGTAGATTTTTTTTTTTTTTTTGAGACAGGGTCTCGCTCCATACTCCAGAACAGACTTGGACTCATGGTAATTCTTCTGCCTCAGCCTCCTGAGTGCTGGGATTATAAGCATGTGCCACCATGCCTGAGCTTTATGTGGAGCTGGGGAATCAAACACAGGGCCTTGTACTTGCAAGGCAAGTGCTTAACTGCTGTGTCATTCCTCTAGCCCAGATAGTGGTGTTGAAACGTGGTTAAACAAGAGACATAACCTAAAGTTAAACATGGAACAAACATGGGGCAGCAATACCCATCTATATTCCTACTGGCCTCTTGTGCAGCATTTCTTCCTCCTAGGTATAAGAAGGATGTTGCTGGAATGAGAGTCTGGAAGGGAGAAGAGAAAAGGCGAGCTTTCTTGGTTTTATGGCATACCACGAGGAAGATAAGTTTTATTTTCTGTGACCTGCCCTAAAGAAGAATTATTGTGGTTTCTATGACTTACTATGAGGAGAAAGGGGGGTGGAAGACAGGAGGGCTAAAAAAATATCAGAAGACCTTGCTTCCAAAGTCTTTCCAGTGTCCAGTTCAAATTAGTCACCATGTCTAAGTGCTATATTTTTGACACAGCACTTCTGAGCACCAACAAGATTTGATTGTATTCTGAAATCAGAGAATACCTCTAAAAATGTGATATGTTTGCAACCTATTCCCCAAGCTGTATATAATCAATATGTAACTGAACATGTATGCAAATATTACAAAGAAATAAGAAAAATAAATAAATGGGAGTGGGTGCTATTGGTAGAAGTGTAAACAAGGGTATTTTAGGAAGAGTTGCCAGCGTTTTTCTAAACATGTTTCTTAATCAGCAGAATCAGGAAAAAAATACCAGTTCTGTCTACCTGGCAGGGATATAACAGAAATAAAAATACTCCTTATTAATCATTTATTGTGAGTGTGCTCTGAGCTACTAACAGGAGATACAAAGATGAATGAGAAAGTGCCTCTCTGTGAAAGAAAGGGAAAAAAAAACCCAAGAAAACAAAGACAACAAAACAAAATACAAGATGCATGGGGAGAAAATCCTTGAGGGTCAAAATGAAATCAAGAATGGCTCCACAAAGGAGTGAACACTGAAGGAAGGCATCCAAAGGTAGAGAAAGAAGATATGGGGAGAGTCACTCATCCATCTGTCCACCTGGCCATCCATCCAACACTGGGGAATCTTCCTCTGCAACAGATCATGGACATAAGTAGTACTTTGGTCTTAGGTAACTAACAGTCTAGGTAGAAGCCCACAGGGGGCTTGAAGGGCAATTGATGAATTTAGTACTGAGTAAGTTTAAGACAAGGGTGGAAACTCCACAAAATCTAAAGTGGAAGAATTGCAAAATGAGTGCAATAGAAACTATATATAGTGTTGATATGTATAGGATGCTTACGTGACTACACAAATTCTTCCTGTTTATTTACATTTGGGGAGTAGAGACCAGATTGCAGGGAGATAAAAAGAAAAGAACAACCTGAATTAAAGGATAATGATTTGCATCTATATCCCATCTATTTTGATTTCTCCCTGTCAGTTATATATCTTCATAAAGGCTACCCAGGGTTCTGAAAAACAGACCACCAGGGCAGTGCCCCAAGTTGCAGGCATCCAAGTTGCAGAGCTAAGCGTCCTCTCTCTTCAGTATGGTTTTGTTCACTTGCAGAATATCTTGAGAGTCTTTTCCTCCTACTTTATGTAATTGCAGCCTGTTCTTCCTTTCATGGGCAAGACAGGCTTAGGAAGAAAAATATGGGGTCAACATCCAAGAGGACACTTACAAAGGATGGGAATGGGTGGAAATGTGACTAGCTTTTACGGAAAAGCCATGTACATGTAATGTGAAGCAAGAAGTTTTGCTTTTATTAAAACTTCTATAATGGGAAAAAATACAAATTACTTTTGTAAAAAGGGGGCATTTAAAATTAAGACTATGAAAATTAAAGATGTTAAAGCCTAAGTACATAAAAAAGCACATACTCATCCTTTTGATCAAAAAATTAAGAAAAAAAGGCCTGTTCCACCTAATCATTAGGACCCACATAAGGCCCCTGTCTATCCCTCCAGTCATTATGGGACTTACTGGAAATGACACCAGTTCTACCTTAACCACTTATGTCCTCTGAGATCCTGAGATGGGCATATTCTCCCATTCCCACATCATCGTGAATCAGGATGGACCAGTCATCTGCTTCTGTGATAACCTTCCTACCCTACCCTCCACCCAGAACCTGGTGTTTTGTTTAGGTGCTTCTGAGTGGTCTCCCACCCCAGGAATTGTATGGCTGTCTGAACTCTAGTGTGCCTGCACCCTTACTAGTTCATCTCCCAACAACTCAGTGACTACAACCTGCACTGTGTGGCCTGCTCTGTGTGGCCTATAGAATGTGCTTCCAGCCCAGCTCTGAGGGCCCAGGAATTCTCATGAGCACTTGCTCTTACTCTTAGCCTTAAATCTTCTCTTCCACTCCTGCTGTAAAGTGTTCTGCTTTCTATAATTGTCATGTACTGGGGCCATACTGGTCACGATATCTTCAGAATGATGTGTAGATGGACTGCCAGCCTTTCTATTTCATGTTGGCCATGGGTATGTCTATTGCATAATCTTGAACTCCTGAACACCAGCTCCAATTTTTCTCCACACTTGCGTCTAACCCTAGTCAATCATCCTCGTTCACCTCTGTCTTTTTAAACTTTTGTCCAAACTCTTACCTTTCCTTAGGGGCCAAAAAAAAAAAAAAAAAAAAAAAAAGGAACGCTGGCCCCAGAGGTCAGAAGAAATAATCACGTGCTGCACAATGACATTTCAGTTAACCACGAATTGCATATATGACAGTAGCCCGGTAAGACTCACAGACAGCCCAGGTGTGCAGCAAGCCGCACCACACAGGTGTAAATATACTCTTTGGTGCTTGCACAGCAAAGTCGCATGGTAACACCTTTCTCAGAACATGACCCTGTCTTTAGGTAACAGCTCTGTAATCCTTTCCTAATCACAGAAACCCTGCAAGTTCACTTAAGGTCTTTGAATGTTAGTTTTCTCATCTGTTGTGCACACGATGCTAATGCCTGCCAATTCTTCGAAGAGATGTGAGGATCAGAAGCAATGTGTGTTAACGCTATATTTTTCTTTCTCACTTTGCAGAGCAGGAAGGACTTGGGGGGAGGTACAGAGGGAAAGGTGCTGGAGCCTGGCAGACTTCTCTCTAGGCACTGAGCTGAGTGTCCCTCCTTCTACGTAAGCACACTGTTCCTGGAGTTACCTGTGTGTCTGCTACATCCTTAGTTTCTCCTCTGTCAGATAATTTTGGTGCGGTCTTGGCTCACATCTGATGTCATAACCTAGGCCCACGCTGCCCAGGTTTGCTCCTCTTACTCTTTAAATGACTCTGTGTTAGTATGGATATCCTGAAAAGGCGGCCCCTAGATGCAATGGGATGGGCGAGGGATTTCTGGGGGAAATACTTGTGGGTGATCAACAGTGTGAGGTGTTGCAGGGGAGGGCCATTAGACCACTCTACAGAGGACAGGTCTGAGAGAGGACAGAGAGGAGGAACGACTGAGGAGACAGAACCACAGCCCACACACAGGTCCATGAAAGCTTTAGTGAGGCTGACGATGAGTTCTTCAGCTACAGATGCCTGTTAGAGCAGGTCTGCACTGACTGAAGTTAGGTGCAAACACCAGCTGGGAGTGACCCAGCAGTGGGTCTACAGGTGCTCTGGCCGGGGCTGTCAGGCAATCAGGCTCCCTGCAGCAGAGGTATGAGTGACACATATCCATAGCTGCCCCACACCCAAATCAGGCCTCTGTACCTGTCTATTCCTTCACTAAATTACTGAGAGCATTAACTCTATTAGCCAAATTCACTGGCAGTTGTCCTATTCACCCTTCGTATTTTTTTTCCTCAGAAGCATTCAACACCATTGACTATTCTTCCTAAAGTATGTTTTTCACTTGACTTCAAGGAAGTGACACTCGTTGTTTTCCAATTTCACAGACAGACTATAAATCTTTGCTGACACCTTTCTTACTGAAATCTACAAATGTTGAAATGTTCCAAGACTCAGTTCTCAGTCTCTTCTCTGTCTATACTCACTGTTTACCTTTTCAGCCCTGTGGTTTTTATTTTTAAATTAAATCAAATTAGATTAAATTTTGGACAGTGTCTCTCTGTAGACTGGGCTGGTCCTGAACTCACTATGTAGCCCTGGCTGGGCTCGAACACACAGCAATTCTCCTGCCTTAGCCTCCTGAGTGCTGGGATTACAGGCACACACCACCAGACCTGGCTTATGTAGTGCCAGGGAATCAAACTCAGGGCCTTGCACTTTTTAGGCAATTACTTTAACTAGTGAGCTGCACCTTCAGGCCAGCCTTGTGGGTTTAAACACCAACTGTAGGGCAATGCCTCCTAAATTTGTATCTCCAAGTGAAACTTGTCCTTGAGCTCCACAACTTAAGATCCATGTGCATAATAGCCAACTATATGAAATCCTCTGGACTGCCTATCTTAAGTATAAAATTTGTAATACAAGAAACTTTAGAATTTTGCAGTGAGGAAATGATTTTAACATGTAGACGTATAACAGTGGGGACCATACTGTAGGCCACTTCTGTAACACAGGTGAGATGCAGGTAAGCGACACTGGTAGCTGTACGAGCAGAAAAACATCTTGCAGATATGATTTACAGATCTTGAAATGGGAACTGTCCTGTATTACAAGGCAGATCCAACAACTCACATGTGTCTGGAAATGAGAGGACCTTCCCCAGGTGTGTTCAGAGGGCAAGCTGTGGCAATGAAAAAAAAAAGTCAGAGAAATGTGGTATTATTGACTTTGAAGGTAGAGAAAGGAGGCCATGAACCACAGAATAAGTGCACTCTGTAGGAGACAGAAGAGGCAGGCCAGCAGTCCTCTCTGTGACATGACAGAGGCCAGAGCTGTGACTATGAATGTGGGCATTACACTTTCCTAACTGGAACCACATTGGTGGCTGAAATGACACAGGTTTATCCAGTTAGCATGGTCACAAATGGAAGGAGGCTTTCCCAGGCAGCATCCAGAGACGCACCGCCCCCCCCACCTCACTGAGTATAATTTTAAGGACAATAATAAATTATATTTGTTACAAACAAAATGCAGACATAGAGGAACAAAGGCACCAGATGAAGGAGGACACCAATGTGACTCAGATAATAGGTTACATTGTGGACCACAAGCAGGCTCCAAACTTCAAATACAAACCTCTTGATGGGTAAAGCCTTGTCAATAAAGGTGGTCTGGTACTATGACAAAGAATATAACACAGAGCATACTATGGTTTGGGTCTACAGTGAATCACAAAGGGCGCATGGATACAGTGCACTGCAGGGAGCTAGGGCCTGGCTGGAAGGGGTTGGTTGGTGCTTGGGGACTGACCTAGATAGGTGTATGATGGTTTGCCTTTCCTCCCAGATTTGGCTTTGTTCTTCCATGCTGTGAGGAGCGCTCTCTCTCTCTCTCTCTCTCTCTCTCTCTCTCTCTCTCTCTCTCTCTCTCTCTCTCTCTCTCTGGCTCCAGCCCTGCCATGTGATTTCCTCATTTTCTAGCAGCCCACCCATGAAGACTGTGATCTTCTGAAGCTGTGAGCTAAAATAAGACTTTCCTTGCTAACACTGTGGATGTTACTTATTCTGTCCCAGCAACGAGAAAGAAATTAAGGCACAGCCCACTGCTTTTTTATAGGGTTTGAGCCTTTATAAACTTATCAATTAAATTTAATCAGTACGTTAGTCTTTTATCCAGAAGCTAATATAAAGGGGAAAATGCCAAACAGAAAAGCAGGTATAGAGCACATTGGCAAGTGCTTTGCACAGAAGAGAAACCGGTCTGCTTACAAAGCTCCAAGTGATACTTCAGAGAAAGGGTACTGCGAGATAGCTGGAGGGCAGGAGAGCAAATCTCCCCATGTGGAGCCGGGATTCCTGCAGCAGATGTCGTGGAAGAAGGGTACTGTATTAATGCTACAGACGCTGCTCTTAAGCACGGGAGGCCAAAGTTCACTGAGCAATATCTGCGTGTTTGCATGGAGTGGGAATTAATAATCTATGCAAATTCCACACTTAAAGTTCCCTTGTTTAGAAATCTGGCTTGCTTAATTTATGTCTCTCTAATCTACTTAGGCAGAGACCTTTCCTTGTATTTTAATATCAAATAGGCTTTAGCTTAGACAGGTCCAATAGGACTCTGTCATTGGTGGAAGCTTAATAGGGTACCAGGAGAATGTAAATAAATTTCACTGAGGCTGTAATCTCTACCTCAGAAAAAAACCTACATATACATAATATATATATATATAATTATATGTATTAACATACACTCACACAGATATATATATATGCATATGATTTATATTTTTATGTTTTTATAAGTATGGAATAAGAATATCCCTGCAGTTTGCTAGGGCAACATCCTATAAAGATTCTGAAGGGATTACCTGGATGTCTCTGACACCCTCTTAACTGTCCACTTGCAATCATGAGAAAGCTATTACCTAGAAGCCCAGAATTATCCAGAAAATTGAAGTCTTCCACTTTCAAACTAACAGCTGAAAATAATATAATTATTATTTGGACAGCTAGTTTAGTAAAAAAAATAAAAAAGCACATTAATGATCTTCAATCAGATTGTTTTTTCAGAGTACGTAATTTTCATTTCATGTGTCACAGCTGCCTAGGAGTCTGAGGTGGATGGACTGCAAGTGTGAGCCTCTCTTGGGCAACTTAGTGACTCAGCAAGACTGTCTCCGAACCCAAATTAAAAATAGCATGGGGATGCAGCTCAGTGTGAATGCCCTGTGTTAAGTCCTTAGTACAACCCCAAACAAACAATTAACATATAGCTTATGTCAGAGAAGGAAAGCATACCTAATCTGGCGGATCCTAGAACAAATCTCCTTAAGTTCAGTGCAATTAGAAAAACAGGTATAGTCAGAGCTTTATGAAGCCTTCCGTTCAAAGTTCTGGACGTTTGCATGTGGATACAGTATCTGGAATTGATCTGAAAGCCTGGATGTGAGGAAGCCTTTCCAACTCCCAACTCCGGGAGTTAAGCTGCCATGGCATTGTGAATAGGATGGGTCTGGGATGACAGGGGCAGGCAGCCCAGAGCTGCAGCCCATGAAGCACATTTCCTTCAGCCACTCTGAGCTAAAGCAACCCAGATTCCCCAGGAGTGAAATCACATGTATGCAACAGAATCACACAATGTTGACTTATTTATTTAAGTCTAAGCAGTACATTCATGACTCAATATTCTGACAGTTTAAGAGGACACGGTAAATTGTCTTCAATTCTTATCCAGCCACCTAGTTTCCTTCAGTTGAGGCAGCTAAGATTACCAAAATTTTAATTTTTTATTTTATTATCTTTGAGACAGTGTCTCACTCTGTAGTCCATGCTGCTCTGGAACTTACTGTATAGCACAGGCTGGCTTCAAACTCACAGCAATCTTCCTGCCTCAGCCTTCAGAGTGCTGGGATCACAGGCGTACATTACCATGCCTGACTTATGTGGAACTGGGAAATCAAGCCCAGGGCCTTGTGTTTGTACTCTAACCACTGAGTTAGGCCTGCAGGCCCAAAAATTTAATTTATATATCTGTTAATGCAATATGAGCAAATGTGTCAAACTATTCTTTTTACACAAGTGATAACATGCTACAGACTCTGGAGCCGCTTTTTGTTTCTCACTAAACTATACCTAGAATTCATTCCGTTCCAATAAGATTTTTCTTCAGCAGTACAATATTCATTAAATGGCTACCTCACAATTCTTTTGACCAGCTCCACATTGACAGACAGCAATTTCCAGCCTTTGGTTTTCCAAGTAATGCCTCAGAGATGTGCATTGTCCATGTCCTTCTACACAAATTCCTAAAGGTATAATTTACCAAAATTACAAATATGCTCTAATTAAACAATACATTTGTAATTTTGATAAATGCTGCTAAGTTGTTCTACACATAAGTTGTCACAATTAATGTTCCTATTAGCAACATATGCAAATATTTCTTTCATACACTCTCACTAATGCAATGTTACTAAACTTTCTTTTCCAATTAGATGGTTTAACCATGATTAGTTTAATTTTAATTTGCACTTTTCACTATCTTTATATATCTATTTTAGAGACACTTATATTTTCTCTTATGTAAGTAGTTCACATATTTGTGTATTTATCTTCAGGGTAGTAAGTCTGTTTACAGAGTTTTTAAGAATATGTATTTTTTTTTTTTTTGAGACAGGGTCTCACTTTATAGTCCAGTCTGGTCCTGAACTTACTATGTAGCCCAGGCTCGCCTTGGACTCATGGCAATCCTCCTGCCTTGGCCTCCTAAGTGCTGGAATTACAGGCATATGCTACCATGCGCAATTCATGTGGTGCTGGGGAATTGAACTCAGAACCTTACACTTGCTAGGCAAGTGCTTTAACCACTGTGCCATTCCTCCAGCCCCAAGAATACATATTTTTAAAAAGTGGGTGGAATGCTGGAGGAATAGCACAGGAGTTAAAGCACTTGCCCAATAAGTACAAGGCCCTGAGTTCAATTCCCCAGCACCACATAATCTGGGTGTGGTGGTGCATGCCTATAATTATAGCACTTGGGAGGCTGAGGCAGGAGGACTGCCCTGAGTCCAAGGCTAAGCGTGGGCCAGAGACGGAGGTCAGGACCAGACTGGGCTACACTGTGAGACCTAGTCTCTAAATAAATAAATAAACAGAAGTGGGTGGATGCTAGAGCTGCATCTAAGCCTGGCAGCAGTCTCCTCCTTGGGTCCCCAGTTAAGCATAAGAGTTTTTTAACTCTTACCTCTCCTCATCTGAATAGACTAGTAGCTATAAGTTTCAAACCAGTCAGGTTCTGCGTTACCACAGACTACTTCTAAAGCTGTGGCTTGTCACTTGAGTCCCTCTTCAGTTGTAAGAGTCAAGTCAGCACGTGGATGCTTCTGCCACCACCCACATGCCTGTTCCTATTAGGACACTTAGGCACAGCATTTGCATGATGGGGTGTTCCTCATGGTGGAGAGAGCCAGCTCCTTTGGGAATGTGCATCCACCACTCTTCCTCCCACATCCTCTCTTTGCTTTTCACTGCTCTGGGCAGCTCTTCCATCTGCTGGCGGCTACAGTTTAGTATGCGCCTTGGCTTGCATTTCTCTCATTCTTTTGGATGATTTTATAGACAAGAAGGAAATGTTACTTTTACTTCACTATTTTCAAATAGTAAATCTGTATCTAATTCTTCTGCACTTTAGGTTACATGGTTTTTCAAAATTTTAATTATTTTTACCAACTTCCAACTTACAGTAGAACATTTCCAATAATATTATGGTTATCTGAGCTGAGGCCCAATTGGCCATGGTAACCAGCACACACTGAGAAGGCAGAACAGGAAAGAACAGGAAGAGGCACCTCTCACAGGAGGAGTCCGAGCTGCTTTATTCCCAGGCACGTGTGATGAAGGCAACATCTTCAAGTCTTCTGACTCTGTGATCAGGGCCAGCAATGCCTCTCCAGTCACCTCAACTTCCCACAACCTTCAGATCTGAAGAAAAGCAGCTGTTCCTGGCTGACAATGGCACTGTGATCTAGAAACCCCCTTCCCTCAGTTAAAGGTGCCCATTATCAAGTTCTGCAAGTTGAGCTTTTATGTTTGTGTCTGTTGACGAGATTATGTCAATTCAATGGAATTAGGAATCACCCCTCTATTAGGATTAGGATTTGTCAACCACCCTAAATTGGGGATCAAGAACTGGTCTGGATTAGAGTGTGAGTCATCTGTGGGCTGGCCAATGAGGGAAGAGCACCTGCCCACCTGTGGGAGGGCCAATTGGAACTCCAACGGTATAAAAGGGAGGAAGGACAACTGTTACAGCTTCTTCCTCTGGGAAAGCTCTCACCTTTGCAACTGTCGGACATCAAATTGCTATACATTGACTTGCTACACATTATAGATGGTCAGCACAGATTTGCTCCAGTCTCGACTTGTGTCTGTCTGCTCTTCAGTCGCCAATCTTTAGGCTCCGGTCTTAACCTGAGATCTACTGCAGAGTCTCACCTCATAGGCTGTTCTGCAGTCCCAGACAGGAGATTTACTTCATGGCTGAGCAGCCATCTTGGACCACCTCTATCTTTGGATTTGTAAGCCTTTCTAATAGACTTTTTTTTCGGTGATAAAATCTGTAAATTCTGTCTTTTGAAAGAACCCAAGCTAAAACAGAATTTGGTACCAGAAGTGGGGTCTGCTGGGTCGTATGGCCCAAGTAGTAGAGCAGCCTGAAGAGCAACCTAGACCTGCTTCAGGGCCTTCTCCTGTTCCGGGACCCACTCAAAAGTAGCAGCTTTTCGCGTTACTTGGTAAATTGGTCGGAATAACACACCCAAGTGAGGAACATGCTGCCTCCAAAATCCAAATAGGCTTACTAGGCATTGTGTCTCTTTTTAGGATGTAGGAGGTGCCAGATGTAATAATTTGTCCTTTACCTTAGAAGGTATATCTCTGCATGCCCTACACCACTGCACTCCTAAGAATTTTACTGAGGTTGAGGGTCCTTGAATTTTGGTAGGATTTATTTCCCAGCCTCTGACATGCAAATCATTCACAAACAAGTCTAGAGTGGTTGCCACCTATTGCCCAATGGGCCCATGAACCGAGTGGTCATGGTGGCAGTGACGGAGGTTATGTATGGGCTCAACAACATGGACTTCCCCTCACCAAGGCTGACCTGACTACAGCTACTGCTGAATGCCCACTCTGCCAACTGCAGACACCCATACTGGGTCCCCAATACGGCATCATTCCTTGGGGTGATCAGCCAGCAATCTGGTGGCAGGTTGATTATATTGGGCCACTTCCACCATGGAAAGGACAGCATTTGTCCTTACTGGGATAGATACTTACTCAGGCTATGGATTTGCCTTTTCTGCACATAATGCTTCTGCCAGAACTACCATTTGTGGACTTACAGAATGCCTCATCCATCGCTATGGTATTCTGCACAGCATCGCATCTGACCAGGGAACACATTTTACAGCTAAAGAAGTGTGGCAGTGGGCTCAAGTCAAAGGAATTCACTGGTCTTACCATGTTCCCCATCATCCAGAAGCAACTGGACTGACAGAACGACGGAATGGCCTACAGAAGACACAATTACAGCATCAGCTAGGTGGTAATACCTTGCAGGGTTGGGGCAAGGTTCTTCAGGAAGCTGTATATCCTCTGAATCAGAGACCGATATGTGGTACTGTTTCTCCCATAGCCAGGATTCACAGGTCCAGGAATCAAGGGGTGGAGACAGGGATGGTACCACTCACCATCACCCCCAGTAACCCATTAACAAAATTTCTGCTTCCTGTCCCTGCAACCTCATGCTGTGCTGGTTTAGAAGTCTTAGGTCCCGAAGGGAGAAGGCTTGTACCAGGAGGCATAGCAACAATTCCACTAAACTGGAAACTGAGACTTCCCCCTGGTCATTTTGGCCTCATTGTACCATGGAAACAGCAAACCAAAAAGGGAGTTACAGTGTTAGCAGGGGTGACTGATACAGACTACGAAGCGGAAGTTGGATTGATACTCCATAACAGAGGCAAGGAGAATTATGTTTGGACTTCAGGAGATCCTTTAGGGCGCCTCCTAGTCTTACCATGTCCTGTTATTAAAGTCAATGGGAAACTGACACAACCCAATCTAGAGAAGATAACACATGGCTCAGAACCTTCAGGAATGAAGGTATGGGTCACCCCCCCCCCCCCACCGGGAAAGAACCAAGACCAGCTGAAGTACTTGCTGAGGGTCAAGGAAATACAGAATGGGTAGTAGAAGAAGTAGTTA
This sequence comes from Ctenodactylus gundi, assembly GCA_004027205.1. Lineage (NCBI taxonomy): Eukaryota > Metazoa > Chordata > Mammalia > Rodentia > Ctenodactylidae > Ctenodactylus > Ctenodactylus gundi. The sequence continues at coordinate 248,281 of PVKB01002200.1, read as the reverse complement.
TAAATACCAGCTATAATCATGTGACCAGTTGCTGAAACAAGGACTGTAATCAGATTTTCTATCATGCTTGTACTTGTGTGTGTGTATATATATATATATATATATATATATATATATATATATATATAAATTACGTTATTATGGAATTTGTTAAGTTACACTCTAATGTTAAGCAATTTAATGTCAAGAAAATAGGTATTCTCCAAACAGGAACTTTGTCCTCTATTGTGGAGAAAAATTCATTGTGTTTCCGTTTGTACACGGTGCAGTTGTGCTGTTAGGTGTAATGACTAACTTGGCTATTGTACCTGGGAATGAAGTAAGATTCAAGGAGCTGTGTCTGATTGTCAAGTTGACAAGGGTGGATTGTGTCTGTTGACGGGATTATGTCAACTTGACAGAATTAGAACTACACCTCTGTTAGGATTAGAATTTGTCAACCACCCTAGATTGGAGATCAAGAACTGGTCTGGATTAGAGTGTGAGTCATTTGTGGGCTGGCCAATGAGAGAAGAACACCCACCCAGAGGTGGGAGGGCCAACTGGAACTCCAACAGTATAAATGGGAGGAAGAAGGACAATTTTTACAGCCTCTTCCTCTGGGAAAGCTCTCTCCTTCACAATTGTCTATGGATGCCAACCTGCTACACATCGCAGATCGCCAGCACAGATTTGCCTGTAAGCCTGTTGCTGCTCTTCAGTCACCAATCTTCAGGCTTCGGTCTTCACTTGAGATCTATAGTAGATTCTCTCTCACTGCCTGTTTTGCAGTCCCTGATGGGAGTTCTACTTCATGGCAGAGCAGCCATCGTGGACCACCTCTATCCTCGCATTTGTAAGCCTTCCTAATAGACTTTTTTTTGATAAAATCTGTAAATTCTTTCTCTTGAAAGAACCCAAACTAATACAATGTCTAAAGAGGTGTAGCAGGGCTCACTCCCTGTGGAAACAAGAGTTTGTCTTCAGGAAGACACTAAATATACCTCTGATCTAGGTACAATATGTGAAATTTCATCAGTAACAACTTACTCCTTTGTGATACTGCAGCCTCTTTTAAAATTGGGACATTTCTTTGAAAATAAATGAGTCATTAACATATTTATTCAAATGACTTTTTAAGTGTTTCTAGAGGGAACAACACAGAGAAAGAAGTAGAGGAAATAAAAATGAAGGAATATCCATGAAAAATATTGCCCACTTAACAAGCTGATATAGCTGAGATTGTGTAAAAATATGCAAGTTATGTTGATACATTATATTATTAGTAGCTAAAATTATATAAACATACCAGCAGGCAACCAAACCTGAAGTTTGACAAACATTTATAGTGAGAAGACAAAAATTTACAATGTAAGTATATGTAAGTTTCTCTTTGGCTGGGTGTGATGATACACTCCTGGAATCTCAGTGTTCTGGGTGGCTAAGGCAGTGGGGACCCAAGCTCAAGCCCTGCCTGGACAATTTAGTGAGACCCTGTCTCAAAATAAAAATACAAAAAGGCCAGAGATGCATCTCAGGGTAAGGATCCTGGGTTTAATCCTCAGTACCATAAAAAAAATTCATGTTTATTTTATAAATTTTTTAAGCCCTTCAGTTCACACAAAATCCAGGTGACTTTAGAGTTCTTTCTGGAGCAGGCCAATGAGCTACAGAAGCTTAGCTGCTGTTTTGTCTGTGCCCTGTGAAGCAGTACAGCAGCACCAGCCGGCTTAAAGAAAATTAGTAGGAGTTTCTTTGCCATGAGATTTTGTGGTAACAGCAGCACTTATTTTATATGCACAGTGATGTCAGGGTTAGAGTTAAGCTTTCCTATACCAGCCCGGCATGGACGGTTGTTGCTCAAAGTCAGAATTATCCATTCATTTCATTTTTGGAAATGGATTTGTAAAAACAAATTAACAAGAAAATGCAGATGTTGAACAAAACCTGGCAAAGATTCTAATGCATAAACGCAGTTTCATAAATTGGAAACTAGCTCTTGTCAGAAATGCTATTTGGATTCACAGCTTCCTGGGATATGATATAATCATCCATACATAATGTATAAATTTACCATCATTTTCCAAGCCAAGAAGAACACACTGATGCTCCTTCTCAAAAGTACTCCTAATCCCTTGGCTTATGCACTGGGTGACACTGCCAAGAAAGTTGGTTCAATCTCTTGAACTTAGGCACAAACTCTTGCAGTAAAAACGTATTTTTAAAGTTATTTTATCAATAGTTATAGCTTTACAAATCATTAGTTAATAGGAATTATGAATTATTTAATAACTGACCACGTTGACTCATTTATTTATTGAATACCAAATTAAAATTTTTTTCAGAATTCTGTATTTTTCTTCTTTCCTACCTTTTAGTCTATTCACATTTTAATATTAAGACCAATAAAAATTGTAAGAGCCAAAAATGGCAACAATCCAAATGTGATCAACTGATGAATGGATAACTATAATGCAGTATATCTATATAGCAGAATATTATTTGTCAATAAGAGGAAATGAAGAACCGATATATGCTATACACAGATGAACCTTAGAAACATCAGGCTAAGTAAAGGAAGCCAGTCACAAAAGTCTACACATTATATGCTTCCTTTTATGTAAACATATCAGAACAAGCAATTCCACAGACATAGAAAGTAGGACAGCGTCTCCTCGGGTGGGGAGTAGGAAGCAGGGTCAGAGTGACCTCTAAGCCATAAGGTTTCTTTTTGGGGCAATAAAAATGTTCTTGAAAACCAGGTGTGGTGGCATATACCTACAATTCCAGCACTCAGCAGGCTGAGGCAGGATTGCTGTGAGTTTGAGGCCAGCTTGGGACTCAGTGAGTTCAGGATAAGTCTGGACTGCACAATGAGATCCTGCCTCAGGAAAAAAAAAATGTTCTTGAATTGTGGCATGCCTTTGTCACTAAACTAAAAAAATAATCAAATTACTGACTTAATTTAGGTGCATTATATGGAATCTTAATATGTAGGTTAAACTATAAAGAGAGTGAGATTGCTGTATCAAATTTCTAAGATACACCTATATGGGTAAAGTATCTGAATGGAAAGGTAATGATAAAATAGAAATTGTTAGGAGTTCTAAAAGTTAAATCAATAATTTTGCCTATTGATACCTGCATTGGTTTAGTTGGTCTCCACCGAACTATTTGTGCTCTCCACAGAAACAGAACCAACAACAGGATGTGTATATACACAGACTTACTTCAGGAACTGGCTCATGTGACCACAGGGGCTAGCAAGTCTGATGTTTGCAGGGTGGAGATCCAGAGGAGGGACACTATGGCTTGTGGTTGAAGGCAATGTGAAGGCAGATCTCCCCTTCTCAGGAACCTCTTCAACTGACTGGATGAGC
>PVKB01002200.1:0-244822 GCA_004027205.1 Ctenodactylus gundi | reverse complement strand
ATTTATAAATGCTGGTCTTGAATAAACACAAATAGCCATGTTTTGCTTTTTTTCTCAAAACTTTTACACGATACTCCTTTACCCACAAATAGTATCTCTACAATTCTGAACAGACTGACAATGGATTTCTGAAATGAAACCATTTTATCTTAATTATGAATCAAACCACAGCCTTCAATTGATCTGAGGGTCCATATGTGTGGGAGATAAATAGTCATTAATGGGAAGTATCCTAAGTCACAGATAGGCATAGCTGATCTACTTTAAATGTTACCTGTATGAAAAAAGGAAACAAAGAAAAATGAATCTGAGCACACACCATGTACCATGTTCTAAGGCTGGTCAGAGGATTTCATAGAATAATTTTACAAGGTAAGGATTATTTTGTTTTTGATAGACTGGCAAACTAAAGCTCAGAGAGGTTAACAACATGGTTCTAGTTCACATAGCTAATAAACTGGGAAGGCTTTTCTCCTACCCAGAGGTTGTCTTTATTCTCATCAGTCCCAAATAAAATAAAAAAATCAGTTTTCTGAGTCCTAAGCCCATGTAACTGGCTATCACTTTGCCCTCTGTACAGGATCTCCAAGCGTGCTGGAGCTCCCATGCATCTGCCTCCCTACAAATGCTCAAGTGTCCAATTGCTAGAGCAAAACTTGGTTATTGCACTTTCCTATTCCCTATAGTCACCATGCCAATGGTCTCAGGGCCATTCTGTCTAGTATGAATACAGAATCTATCTCTCAATCAAACTACAGTCTTTGTAAAGTTCACCAGGGTTTTTGAAAATAGCACTCATATCTGACCATGGTTCCAGCTCTAGAGGAAGATTTTTGATCAGGCTGGATGAGTGCACATGGATTGTCAGGAGTAAAGTCCCCACATGTCACAAAAGCTTTGTGTTAGACTAGATGAGGAATCCAGAGCCAAGATGGCCCCAGATTTTTGTTTGGAGTTACTGGGTAACTGACAGTACATTTTCTGAGACTGGAAAGACCAAGCAGCAGATTAGCAGGAAGCTGCGAGGTAACTCAAGGTAATGATATCCTGAATATCAAGCTCTTCCTTCATCCTCTCTCATCAATCCTGTCATTTCTACCTGATTCCAGCCCTTCTTATTGATCGATCACCTCACTGTATCAGACCAGGCTCAACCAGGGATAGAGAAACTATTCAAAACAGAGGGGATTCAAGAAGGGAACTAGTTATACAGTGATGTAAGAAGAGGTAAATAGGATAATGAAACAACCTGAGATTAACAAAACAGGAAGCTGCTTCCAGGCCCAGGCTAAAAGAGCAGAGGAGGAGGTGGTGGTTATGACCACCCAGAGGAACCTGAGTCCTTGGTAGGACCAGGCAGCAGGAGAAGACTCCAGCAGTCCCTACCAGAGGTGCCACCTGAGGCACACATGCAGAGAGGGAGAAAGAAGGAGGAAAGAAATGACCCTGCTTTGCCTTATTCTTGTTCTCCCATCTCCAGATAATGTCTAAACCCAATCAGCAGCAAGAGGTCAAGGATCCTTGGAAATGCAGAGTATAAAACAGCCAGCTAAGCAAAGCAAGGGAAGAGAGAAGAACGGGTCCAAGAGCAAAGAGGCGCAGCTGCCACACACCCTGATCCATGCAACCGCCAGCTCCGGACTGGGCTAAGGCAATTATCTCAGAAAGCACCCCTGCTTCCACCACTGCTTCTTCTGCAGTTGGTGGTGAGGTGACTGTTTCAGAGAACAAACAATATGATGACTTACTGCTGAAAGAAAGACTTTTCTTCCTCTCTCACAGATTGATGGGGTGCTCTGCTCCTGCAGCGACTCAGAGATCTGGGATACTTCTGAGTCATGGCTTATCATCTCCGTAGGTCCTGTCATCATTTGCCTGGTCAATACTGGGTCATTGCTCTGTCTGGACTGTGGCTTCAAAAAGGAACAGAGCGGACAGCCAGGGCAAGAAATTTCTTTTTTGGGATAGGGGCATAGCTCAGTGATTATATATTTTGCTTGGCATGCACAAAGCTCATGCCTGAAATCCCAGCACTTGGGAGGCTAAGTCAAGAGAACTGTTGTGAGTTCAAGTCCAGTCTGGGCTACACAGCAGAACACTTTCACACTTTCTCAAAAAAAAAAAAAAAAAAAAAAAAAAGGCTTTTTCCAGTGACTCAGAGATTTCACACATTATTTTACTTGCATTTCATTGGCATTTGCTTAGGCGCATACCACACAGGGACACAAAGAAGGCCAAGACATACAACCTTTAGCGCAGCAGAGATCGAATACAAGAGATACAATCATATCTTTTATAATCTAAATGTGGTTTTGGCTACCGTAATAAAATACCCGAGACAACCAACTTAAAGAGAGGAAAGGCCTATTTTGACTCACAGTTTGGAAGGTTTCAGCTCATAGCAGCTTGGTTCTGTTGTCTGTGGGCCTGGAAAGGCAGTATGTGTGGTGTGGTGTGCACAGGAAAGCAAGTTGCTTGTTTTGCATTAGCCAAGAAGCAAAGCAAGAGCACAAGGAACCAGCATGTCACAACCTGCTTCAAGCACACACCTCTTGACAACCGAAGATGTTTTACTAGGCCCTACCTTTTAAATCGTTCACAACCCCCCAGTAGTATGGGCTAGGGAATGAGGCTTTTAGGGAACATTCAAGATGGAAATGACAACACTGTATTATATTTAGCACCTGGGATGTCCCTCTTAAGATGCAAGTGTGGTCACGTCTCTCTTTGCTCAAAAGTCTTCAAAGTATTCCCATTATCCCTATACTTAAATGCAACTTCTCTGTCATGGAACAGAAGACATGAAGTTCCGACAGCATCCTCTTTGACATCATTCCTACACTAATAGTGAAGTCCTTGGTCTATAGCATTCACCAGCTTCTGAGTTACAAGGACTACCACCAAAGCTGGCATCAGGCTGCCAAGGTGACATCTCTGAATATGAAGATGGATGATGCTGGCTCTCCTGAGCTAGAATCAGCAGGCTTTGGTTCTGTCTAACATTCTCTCAATTACTCAAATTTCTTTAGCCATGTTAGCTTCTTTCTTATTCCTCTAATGTAATGCTTCCCAGAGTGTGGTTCCCCAGGCCAGCAGCATCAGCATCACCTGGGGGCTTGCTAGAAACGCACGTCTGGTGCCTGCCTCTAGTCCTGACTCAGACACTGTGTAGGGACCATGACCTATAGCACACTTGCTGGGGAGCCATTGCTCCAATGCGCAAAGCTTCCTCACCCTGCTTTATGAGGCCCTTGCCATCAATCTCGTGTTCTCTCCTTCCAATGGCTATATTGTCCAGCAATATGGGCAAATGTCACTTCCCCAGAGAGACCCTCTTTCCTACTACCCACACACCTGCCTTGGTAGAATGTAACTGTGCTGTTCACTTTGGTATTGTCAGTATGAAATACAGTACCTGGAACATGCTAGGCAAAAAGAAAGTATGTCAGATGTGTTGATAAATCATATAATTATTGTTAACACTAGAGTTAAAGGGTAAAAAAATTTTAAAAATCACAAAATAAGCTGGATGTCTTCCTTATTTACTCACTGCTGGAGAGATTATCCAACATTAAGAGGAAAGATTTATTTTAGTTCACAATTTCAGAAGGTCACAGTCCCTTCATGGTCAGCTAGTAATGGTGGAAGCACACGGCAGAGGCAAAGCCATTCACAGCATGGCAGACGGAAGCCAAGTGAAGGAGGAAGGGTAGAACTAGCACATACCCTATGAGGTTCTGTCCCAGAGATTTGCCCCTTCTGGGTCCAGCCTCAGTGTTCGGCCCCTTCCAGGTCAAGCCCCAGTAATCCGCCCCTTCCAGGTCACATATCCAGTAATGTGCCACACAACTGTAATCTACAGCATGTTCCTACTCCACATGTCTACCTTCCACCACACACCTATAACCCACTCTTCCCACATATATAATCTACTGGTAATCTACAACATCCAAACACAAGGCTTCTGGGGGACATTCCAGATCTAAACTGTAATACGAGGTGTGGTGGCACATGCTGATAATCCCAGCTACTCAGGAGGCGAAAGCAGAAGGAATCACGATTTCTAGTCTAGCTTACACAACTGAGCAAGACCCTGACTTAAAATTAAAAAACAAAAAGGGCTAGGAATATAACTCAGGGCTCCCTAGGTTCAGTCTCAGTACTACAGGAAAAAGAAATCAATAACAATTTAAAAAATTAAAACATAGTATCTGCTTTTTAAAGGAGGGGATAATATCCTTACCGAAATATAATTCCCATACCACATAACCTGTCCATTTAGCCTGGTTTCTAGTAGATGGATCCATTAGTACATTCAATTTCAGTGTCTTCATCTCCAAAAGCACCCCTCTCTCTGGTAGCAGCCACCCTTTTCTCTCTTCTTGCCACTCTTCTAGCACCCAACCACTGATAATCTACTCCCTATCTCTCTAGGCTTGCTGTTCGGAACATTTCCTATGAACAGGATCATAAAGCATGTCCTCTGTGATGGGCTATGTCATTTAGTGTAAAATTTTTTTTAGTTTCATTCCTGTTGCAGACAGCACATAGCAGTACTTTACCTCTTTCCACTGCCAAGTAATATCCCATCATATGACTGTTTGGCCTCTTACCTACCTGTTCATCCGTTCATCAGCTGAAGGTCATGTAGGTCTCTTCACGTGTGACTGTAACAAGCAGTGCTGCTATTCATGTAGATACATTTTTGTTTCTCTTGTGTATACACCCAGTAGAAAACTGATGATTTATGTAGAACTGTACGTTTAAGCTTTGAGGAACAACCAGAGTTTTGGCAACAGCTGCACCATTCACATTCCCAAAAACTGCCCATAAGCATTCCAATTTACCCACATCCTTGCCAACAAGTTGTTACTTCCTGTGTTATTACAGCTATCTTAATAGTAATGAGGCACCTCACTGTGGCTTTTATTTACATCTCTCTGGTGACTAATGACCTTTTCTTGTGCTATGAGCCATTTGTGTTCCTTTGAGGAAATGTCTATTCATATTATTTCACTCATTTTTTTTCCTGTGGTACTGAGGACTGAACCCAGCTAGAGTCTTCACACTAAGCTACATCCCTGGCTCTTTTCTTAGTGTTGATTTTGATACAAGGTCTCATTAAGTGGGAAAATTGCCCAGGCTCAGCTTACACTTCTACCCTCTTGTCTCAGCCTCTTGGAGTCCTACGATTACTGCTTCACTTTAAACTCGAGTTGCAACAGTTCTTCATATGTTCTATACGCAGTACTGAGGATTGAACTCAGAACTGAGCAATGTTGTCTCCTCCCCTTTCTCTCTCTCTCTCTCTCTCTCTTGCTCTCTTTTCTTTCCTTTTTTGAGAAAGACTTGCTAAATTGCCCAGCCCCAGCTTAAATTTGTGATCCTCCTGCCTCAGCGTCCTAGAGTGAATGTTGAGATTATAGGTATGCACCACCAGACTCAGCTATATATTACTGATGGAAGTTTCTTATCAGAAATATGACTTGCAAATTTTTTCCGATTCTTTGGTCTTTTTATTATTTGATGGTGTCCTATGAACACAACATTTCAAATGCTGACAGAATCCATTTTATTTTGTTATTTGTGTTTTTGATGTCATAGCTAAGAAGCCACTGAAAAATCTTAAGCCATTCTGGTTTATATTTTCTTCCAAAAATTTTATAATTTACCTTTAATTCATTTCAATTTGTGTTTGGTACATATAGGTTTTTGTTTTGAATTTTATACAACATATAAAATAAGAGTCTTTTGCATAAAGAAATGTGGTTATACAAATGCCATTTTTAAAATAATACTCTTTCTTCATCAAATCTTTGCACAGTGCTTGAGAATCAACCGACTCTGAATGTCAGGGTTTATTTTTGGACTTTCCATTCTAGTCCATTGATCTATCTGTCAATTCTTATGCTAATGCTCCCTGTCTTTTCAATCACAGTCTAGTGTGTGTGTGTGTGTGTGTGTGTGTGTGTGTGTGTGTGTGTGTGTGTGTGTGTAAATGGAAATTGAGCCTAGGGCCTTTTCACTGAGCTACATTCCCAGCCATTTTTTCTTTCTTTTTTTTTTTTTTAAAGACAGGGTCCAGCTAAATTGCTAAATTGCCCAGCCTGGGCTCGAACTTGAGATCCTCCTATCTTTGCTTCCCAGAGTGCTGGGATTACAGGCCTGTGCCCAGGGCCCAGATCATTTAGTCAAATTTTAGAGGCCCTCTCACTGTACAAACATACGCTTTATTCCAAGGCAATTTTATCTGCATAGTTTTAGTTCTAAAACTAACAACGTATAGTCAGTTTCACCAAGAAGGACTACAAATTACAAAAGACAATGTCTACCACTTCATGAGTTAGAACTCTTCTGAATACCAAACAAAAGAATGAAGGAACTGATGGTTTCAATCAGATGAACAGTATATCGAAATTATGATTGTTTCAGTGGGCCTGGACGCTGTAATAGCTCCTTTTAAGAGAAGGTAGAGAGAGGAAGTCATGGACTCACTGTAACTAAAATATTTGGAGACACATATATTGCTTCATAACATCAGTGACAATTTAGATGATTAGCTCTCCTACCTTTCTGGCAAAAATAAATGATTCTTCTTGGGAGGTAGGTGCCACACTTTGCCAGTGGATTTTTGCCTTCCTCCACCCCGATGCTCACATCAGAGGTCCTACAGTTGCTCCTAGGTGAACAAGTCACAGTTATGAAAATAATTATGTTCTCCCTTGTATAAAAAGTAAATGATTAAACTTAACTCTTGAAACAGCATCTTTGTTGACAGTATTTGTTTGAACAAAATCAAACACATAAGATACACTGTCACCAATTACAGAGACTTCCACAGCTTGGACTCTAGGATCAAACTGGTGTTTGCCTCATTTTCAGAAGCACTATTTTTTGAGTTTTAATTCAACAGTATACAGGAGATATTTTTTCCCAAGTACATTTTCAGTTTCCAAAACCATGTGTTATTTACAGAAAACAGAAATTATGTGTTTTTGATTCATTTACACTTAACTCATTAAAAAATTCCTGTTAAGCCACTTGGTATTCAAAGATTTTCAGTTTTCTAAATAAGTTTGCAAAAGCCTTTTTAAAGACATGAAATGGTGTTAAATAAATATGTACATGAGTTTCCAAACCACGTTCATAATTTTTCTTTAGAAGTTTGCACCTTCAATTAGTACATCGTGCTTTTCTCCTAGCCAAAGAGATTAACGTGTGAAAACTTACCATTTGTTAAGGTAAGAAAACCTAAATTTACAAGTAAGTTTTAGATATCACCAATCATCAAGTAATTTGATTTGTATACATCCTATGAAATAAATGTCAAACAAACATCACAAATTAAGGAGGAAGAAAGTGAATCTGGCCAAAAAAAACTCTGCAAAGATGCTCAATATCATTAGTCATTAGGAACATGCAAATCTACACCACATATTAATTTCTTAGAATGTCTAAGATTAAATACCTGGGCTACATGGCAAGTTCAAGGTTGGCCTGGACTACCCAGAGACCCTGTTTTTTTTTACATCCCATCTCAAATGTCTAAAATTAAAAGCACTGATCATAGTAAACATTGGCGGATGTGGCAGATTTTGGAAAGTTAAGCGCACACCTGTCATGCAGACCTGGGACTACAGTGAAGTGTGTGAAGAGGCTGCCTTTTTTAAAATGTATATCATTAGTGCTTCCCTGGTCCTGCATGCACCTGGTCATTCTACTCCTTTTCTTAAACGATTTGTCAGGTGTTTTCAAAAATTTATTTAAAACTCAAATTTTGAGGGCTCTTACCCCTGTCAGCATTTGTCCTGAGGCAGAGAAAATTAGACAAAATATTCATGCTATTCTGCTAATTTACTGCCCTCCTCCCCCATTTTATTGATACGTGTAAGTGCAAAATTTAAGGTTTACAATGGTTTTGGGCATTTTGTGCACATACTTATCTAGTCAAGGTAACAAGACCTTCCCCAATTTCCTTTCGATCCTACCTACCTACTCCCACAACCCACTCGCCCCCAACCCCACACCCCTGTTCCCTTTATTTATCACTTTAAGTTCTGTTAAGATAATTGCGATCTGGGATCTGGGTTTCTCATATCAGAGAAACCATTTGATATTTCACCTTCTGCTTCTGACTCACTTCACTAAGTATGATGGTTTCAAGTTTCCTCCATTTGCTTACAAAAGCCTCCAAGCTGTCAGACTTTATAGATGCATAGTATTCCATTGTGTATAAATAACCACAGTTTTTGTATCCATTGGTCTGTTGTTGGGTATTTTGGTATCTGTCAGCATTTGTCCCGAGGCAGTGAAAATTAGACAAAATATTCATGCCATTCTGCTAATTTACTAAGTTTCTTAATTACTTTCTCTTCATTAGGACATGACACCCAATACCGCAACTTAGCTCACAATCCAGAGGTCTCCATCTATTGATGGTGGTTGGCAGTGGCAGAAAGGCAAGGCTGAGGGCCTAGGGAAAGGAAAGCTGTTCAAGGAATGGCAAGATAGGAAGCAGAGAAAGAGGGTGGAGATAGCAAGGGAGGTACACCCTTCCAGGCTGGGTCCCCAGGGATCTGCCCCTGCTAGCAGGTACTGCTTCCTAACAGTACATGACATCACCAATGGGCCAGGCCAATAGTAATTTAGCCCAGCCTGGGTAGCTTAGCGAGAATATGTCTCAAAATAAAAAATGAGCTGGGGATACAGCTCAGTGTGAAGTCTGTGGGCTTAATTCCCAATATTCTTTCACCAAAAAAAAAAAAAAAAAATCAGCAATAGATTAATCTACTTGACCCAAGTAACCCTCATAATCCAATTACCTTCCAAATGCATGAGGTTTTGGGAGGTACATTTTAGATTAAAACCATAATGCTACAGTTGTCCCCCTCCCCCCTGGAGATGGAAAGTGAATTTTACCAAATAATCTTCAAGTCCACTTGCCTTTTTTCCTTTCAATTTTTAAGATACTGAATTAATAAATTAAAAGTTAATATATTCAGCTCTCTCTCTTTTTGTTTTTTTTAGCACTGGGGACTGAACCCAGGGCCTTGTGCTTGGTAGCCCAGCACTCTACCACTGAGCCACATCCTCAGCTCTTTAAAAATTTGTAGCTCAGTGTGAAGGCACACACACACACACACACACACACACACACACACGCACACACACACACACGGCTCTAAGTTGCCCAGTCTGGCCTTGAACTTGTAATCTTTTGGCCTCAACCTCCCAGGTTTGCCTGGACCACCATGGCTGTCTTCTCTCTTAAGAAAATAAACACTACAAATACAGTACAATCCTGTATTTTCTCCCTTTCATCCTTTCCTTTCTACTGAACTAGCATTTCTAGCTCTGAAGTTCATTACCATGAATATTTTAATGCTTTATGCTATTTCAATTTGTGCCTTAAAAATTGTCACATATATGGTATCATACTGAATGTACTATTTTGCAACTTGGGCTTATTTCTATTTTGGCTTATGTTTTTATTTTTATTTACCATGATTTTAGTTTGTGCTTTTTCTCCTATTGTCTTTTATAAATTGTTCAATGTTTCTTCATTATCTCCCCCTCTTCATTTTAATGCTATCTTTTCTCTTTCTTTCTTTCTTTCTTTCTGTCTTTTTTTGAGACAGGGGTCCTGAACTCACTATGTAGCCCAGGCTAGCCTTGAACTTGGCAATCCTCCTGCCTCAGCCTCCCAACTGCTGGGATTATAGGCATGTGCCACCATGCCCAGCTTTGTACATTGCTGGGGAATAAACCCAGGGTCTTACACTTGCTAGGCAAGTGTATTCCTCTAGCCCAATACTATGTCTTTTTTTTCTAGTGTCACCCTTCCTGCTTTAAAAAAAAAAAAACTTGAGAAAAATACTGTTTTCTTTTTTCCTCAGAGGCACTGTAGAGCTCTTAAGCTGATAATAAATTTTAAGCCACATCTGTGGAAACACTAGAATTTGGAGAGACAGGGCCAGTGGGGATGCACTTTTGAAAGGGCAGTTGGTCTGAGGGAACTTGATGATCTGGGCAGACTGGGTCTTTGGCCCTGTTCTTGACTTCTGCATTGAGAAAACTCAAGGAGGGAAGCTTAACAGGGCCTTCCTCCCTACACAGCTGGCATCCTCAAGAAGTGTCACCTTCAGAGGGAAAGAAACCCTAAACTATGCCTACTCTTCCATTTATCTGGGAGGGTGAGAAAGAACATTGCCTTAACAACCAGAATAGCAGGCACAAACCAGAGGCCAAGTCTTTCCTGAGAAGTTGTGGTTTCCCAAAAAGTACAGATTTGGTTTTGTGTGTTCCAGGGAACAGAAGCCATGCAACTGGATGATATGGCCTTGAACTGGTATAAGAAAATCCTCACTGAAGGAAGACACTGTCATATGGGGCTTCAAAGAGTCCTTTCATACAATGTACTATGAACAATAAGCAGCACACAGTAAAACATACATGTGTGCAAAATATGCCCTTCCCCATGCCCATGGAGAAGATCTCACAAGGAAAAGTTAAAGCATAAACACAGGATGCAGCAGATGTATGAATTATCAGATTATTATAAAAACTGGGCTTAATATACCTAATGAACTAAAAAAATGAATTTAATATACCAGAATACTCTAAAAAGTGACTGATGACCCCTGAAAAGAACAAATGATATTGTACAGAAATGAATACAATAAGGGATTACAGGAATAGCACAGTGCTTAGAGCACTTGCTTGGCAAGGGCAAGGCTCATGTTTGAGTCTCAGTACCATGTAAGCCACATATGGAGGTGCACACCTGTAATTTCAGCACTTGGGAAAGTGAGACAGGAGGACTGCTGTGAGTTTGAAGCCAAACTGGGCTACAGAGCAAGTTTAGGACCAACCTGGATTACAGAGATTCTGTCTCAAAAACAAAACAAACAAAAAGTAAGACATGAATACCACAAGCAAAATTTAAAAATCAATTAAGTATAATATCAAATTAGAAGATATTCTAGACGCTGTATGAAACACAAAATAGGCAGACAAAAAATAAAGGAAATATAGAAGAAAAGTTAGGAGACATAGAAGAGACCAGAGAGTCTAATGTTCATTCAGGAATCTAAGGAGGGGGAAGAGGAGAGCAGAGGCAGTTTTTGAGTAAAAAAAAAAAAAAAAAAACCTCTGTTTCAAGTGACTTTGCCACCTAACTTGAGCTTGCAAATATTTGTACCACAGGTTACAACTGCTTCCCTCCCACTGAGAGCTGGAAGCTTCACTCCTATGTTGCTAACTGATACATCATTTAAAACGCCACTTTTGGGCCGGCTTATTGCTCAGTGATAAGCATATACTCAGCCTTGCATTTAACCTGAGTGTCAGAAGGGGCAGGGAGGTGCCAGACTACCATCATACTTGATAAATTGCAAGTCAAGCTATCTTGAGTTAATATTATATTTTAAAAGAAGGCAAGTTTCAGGTGGATTTTTTCAATAATAAATTCACATTGAGACTACATGGATATCTTAGTACAAAGATCAACAGCAAAGAGTGGTGCTGATATTTAACATTTTCCACACTAAAATGATTGCTTGCCACGTTTTATGGTACAAAACTCTAGAATATCAGTTATCCATTTGTGTATAGTCTAGAGGGAACACAAATCACTTTCCGAAGACAATTTCATGTTTATTCCTGGTTTTTTGGCACAACTCCAAGTACCAGGTAGAGTGACTTTCTATCCAGTTGGCTTACAGCATTTTAATATTTACCAGAAAATGTCAATGTTTCCCCCCAGCTCTCCTGATTATTAAAACATAAGACTCTGTATTTAATTAGTGGCAACAACTTGCGGTATCCTAGGTATTTCTCAGGAGGGCTAATTTCAAATTCAGCTGTTCACTATATGCTTTGCTTTGTTTTTGAGACAAGGTCTCACTCTGTAGTCCAGGCTGGTTCTGAACTCACTAGTAGCCAGGCTGGCCTTGAACACATGGCAATCCTCCTTCTCAGCCTCCTGAGTGCTGAGATTACAGGCGTGCACCACCACACCCAGTTTATGTGGTATCAGGAAATCGAAATCAGGTATTTAGTGTTTGCAAGCGCTTTAACTGCTGAGCTATTCCTCCAGCCCTATTATTATTATTATTATTATTATTATTATTATTATTATTAAAAGCTCAGTTGAAGGTAACACTGCAAACTGCCTAAAGGATTTACAATTAACACACTTCTCTGGATACACTGAATCCACCCTGGCATAAAGGTATACCATACAATTTTGCCTGGGATGACCCAAAGTAGAAATTACTTTCTGCTTTTAACTTGAATGCAGTTTTGCTTTCCTAAGAAACTAATCTGCCTTTTGTTGTAGGTAATATAATGTCTATCTATGATCCAGTGTCCTATTCCTGCTCCGGAATTATAACCTAGAGACTGGACATGCATATAGCTTTGAATTCTGTTTTTTGCAATTGCCATTTTCATGGGGCTGTTATATAGACTCATCAAAATTGTCCTGGTGATAACAAACATAAGCCCACTTTTACTGTTACTGTTTTACTGTTTTTGTTTATACTTTATTCTTCATATTCATCTTTTCACTTCAACACAACCCATGTGTGTGTATGCACACGCGTGTGTTTGTGTGTGTGTTACTAACAAATGAACCCAGGGCCTTCACCTGAGCTACATCCCAGCCCTTACTAGTTCTTTTTTCTCTTATTCTGAGACCTGGTCTTGGTAAGTTGTAAAGTTGCCCAGGCTGGACTCACACTTGTGATTCTGTCTCAGCCCTTCAGAGTGAGGGGATTATCCATGCTGCTCCATTAGTGCTGAAATTACCACCACAGCCACATGACAGTCCTGATTTTCCCCCTAACTACTGGCACCAATAATTGTATGAGGCTCAGGAAAGGGTGGAGAATAATCATTCTGCATACTTTGTCCAAACAAAACTAACCTGAGCTTTTAATTTAGTCTTTACCAAAATGTCTCTTCATTAAAATGACTACCAAAATTTTACATATTCGGGAAACTATTAATCCAACAAATGAAAAATTTATCAAACAAACTGTTATTATTTCTCATCTATGAGTATTTGGTAAATAAGAGTGATGGTAAGATGCCATCAAATAAGCCCAAATTTGAAAATAATTTTCCTACTTGAAAAAGAAATTTGTAGAATCCATAGGTAATATACATATCCCAACTACATATAAAGTAGCAGAAGAGGGGCTGGAGGAGTATTTCAGTGGTCAGAGCACTTGCTTAGTGTGTGCAAGGCCCTGGGTTTGATTCCTCGGCACCCCATAAAAATCAGCTAGGTGTGGTGGCACATACCCATAATCTCAGCACACTGGAGACTGGAACAAGAAGACTGCTATGAGCTCTAGGCCAGCCTGGGCTACACACTGAGTTCAGGAACAGCCTGGACTAGAGAGTGATATCCCGTCTCAAAAAATAATAAACTTAGTAGCAGAAGAGTATGTATAAATCAGTAACTAAGGAGTTTTGGAAAGAAAATAGAAATGAAACTTACTGAACATATTTCTTATGAGCTGGGTCTATGTTTTTACCTCATTGAGGAGTATATGAAACTATAGACAAGATAAACAGGAAGTAGTCCCAGAAATAGATTGTTGAACTGTGCTTGTATAATTGAATCTTGCTCAATATTATAAATTTTTCTCTATTTTAACAGGAGAGCTATTTTAATAGAGATTTTGTTTTGAAAGGCTTCTATCTAGTAGGTAAACAGATCCCTAAAATGTACTTTTTAGAATGCTTACTACTCTTTCACTCATTTGTTTATTCACTCATCGAACATTCACTGAGGTTTGCTGTAGGTTTTATGTTAAGCACTGAAAATGCAAATACCAATAAGACATTGTATCCACCCTTAACAATTTTAACATCTAGTAGAAAGTAACAGACAAGAAGACCAGTACATATACTAAACTATAACTACGAACAATCGCATGCTATATTAGTCAGCTATGGATACAAGGGTACATAAGAGTGCATGAAAATAACAAGTGTACTCTTCTGACTGTAGATCTGTGAGATGGTAGGTTACCCTTCAGGAACCATCCTCTAAATTCCAAAAACTCAGGCTGGGCCTGGGCCAGCTCCAGGTGTCCAGGATGTGCAGCGACCTGGGGCATGTGGTCTTTTCCATGTGCCTCACTCAGGGGACTTGACTGAATGACAGGCAGCAACCTGGGGCATGCTCTTCTTCCTCATTACTGTAGCAGGAGGACAAGCTCAAACACAAACACATTTCAAGTCTCTGCTTGAATTACAAACTCTGGCACCCCATTGGCCTATGAAAAATATACACCTAAGCCCAACAACAATAAGGCAGAAAAATGTATTTCGAGTATACAGAAGGAAATATGACCTGAAAAATTATGAAATTCACATACACAAAGAGCAGTAGAAGAGAGCAGAGAGGGATTATATAAGTAAAAGCCGTAAGTAATAAAATAGATTTGGGCTTACTTAAGCAGAAAAGGAATTTATTAAAGAGCATTGGTTAGTACATAAAGTCTCTTGGCAGGCTTAAAAACCAGGCTCAGAGGCCACACAGCCAGGAATAACTTCCAAAAATCATACAGAATGAGACTGGGAAAGATAGTATTACTAATGCCAGCAACAGAGACATTCCAGTTTGAACAGCACACACCACTGACTGGACAGTGGTGTTGAAACAAGGACAAAAACACCTCATAGGCATGATTTTTAAAAATGTTACAACGAAAAAATTCTATATACTAATCATATGTTAACTACACTATGTATTTTATCTGACCTAAGACAGCTCTTCACTCAAAAAAAAAAAAAAAAAAAAAAGGGAAGGGGCATAACAACAGCAGACTGCAGGTTGGACACTCCTGCCTAGAAACTGGCTTTAGATGCCTTTCCTATGGTTGGTTATTCATTGTCAAGAGTTCTTTCTATAAGTCATGCCCCTTTCATGTCCTTAGCTTCTAATTCAAAATCTGGAGGAGCTGGGGGCATAGCTCAGTAGTTAAAGCACTTGCCTAGCAAGCACAAAGCCTTGGGCTCGACTTTCCAGCTCCACATAAATTGGGCACAGTGTTACTCACCTGTAATCCCAGGAATGGGGAGGCTGAGCCATTAAGACTGCTATGAGTTCTAGACCATCTTGGGCTACATAGTGAGTCCAGGACCAGCCTGGACTACATAGCAAGAACCCAACTCAGAAACAAAAAATAATTTGGGATAGATGTTTCCATCTGGCTATTTCTAAATCACAAGACATATCCTAACTACAACAGAGGTGGGAAAACAAGTTGCTGGCACTCTCAGTTTCCAGATAGGTGGAATAATCTGTCCTAGAATAGGAAATACTGCAAACATTGGTAGTGGATCCAAATGTATGTGGAAAAAATTCTATTACAAATATATAAAAGGAGGCAGAGTCATTATCAGAGAATAGTAGGTAGGGTTCAAGTTGAACCTTAAAGAATAAGCAGGAGTTGGAACTGAAGGCTAAAGATAGCCTTTCAAGGGGGCTGGAGGAATGGCTCAGAAAGCTCTTGCCTTGCAAGCACTGCTAAGTACCCAAGTTCCCCAGCACCACATAAGCTGGGCATGGTAGCGCATGCCTATAATCCCAGCACTCAGGAGGCTGAGAAAGAAGGACTGTGGTAAATCCAAGGCCAGCCTGGGCTTCACAGTTAGGTCACGACCAGCCTGGGTTACAGAGTGAGACCTTGTCATAAAAACAAAACAAAACAAAACAAAAACCAAAAAACCAAAGGCAGCCTTTCAAGCCAGGTATGATGGTACATACCTGTATTCCCAGCACTTTGGGAGGTGAGGACAGGAGGGTCACAAGTTTGAGCCCAGTTCAGGCAACCTAGCAACAACACCGTCTCAAAAAATAAATAAATAAATAAATAAGTACTGAGGATGTGGCTCAGTATGAAGGCCCTGGTATAATCCCCATTACCATATGCACACGTCTGATAGCACATGTGTGTGTGTGCACACATGTGCATACAGAGGCTTTTCAAGCAGAAGGAATCATGGGACAACATGATTTAGCAGAGCATCTAAAAAGTTTAGCAAGGCTCAAGTACAAGTCATGGGGTGACAGGTTCATGAGAGACCTTGAATGTCCTTTTATAACCTGTTACCTGGTCAGGGTGCAATGTAGGTAATAGAAAATATTTCTAAATAGAAAATTGGTATTTTGGATAGAAAAGTATTTAACAGGGAAATGTAACACTGAAAAAGGCTGGAGAAACAGAAGTCAAAGGGCTGCTGTGATTTCATGGTTGCGAGTAAGGGCTCAGGAAGCTGCTGTTGCTGCCACCATGACACCATCTCTGTTGCCTGTCACAGCCACGAGGCTGGTGAATAAACACTAGAGCTCTCAGTTCAGCTCCTACTTGCTGCCTAACTCACATCTTTATAAGCTTGCTTGCCAGTAAAACTAGTATCAGATATGTTTTCTACTGTACTTTATTTTTCCAAATCTAGTGCAAGTCAATCAACTTCATAGAACCCAAAATGCCTGGAACTTTAGTGTTTTGTACAATGAATATAGGTTTTTGTCCCAGGCTTTGTCATCTCCAATTATAACAGTGGGATAGGTGACAAAGTAGTCAGCCATAAGATACCACCATGTTAGAGTAAGGGTTTTATCTCAAGGACTACTCTACAGAAACAATTGTGTTTCTTTTTCTTTCTTTTTTTTTTTGGTGGTCCTGGGGGATCAAGCCAGGGCTTTAACACTGAAGTACATTGTAAACCTTTTTTTTTTTTTTTTTTTTTGAGACAAGGTCTTGCTTAGTTTAGGCTGGTCCTGGACTCACCATGTAGCCCAGGTGGCCTTGAACTCATGGTAATCCTCCTGTTTCTGTCTCCTGAATGTTAAGATTATAGTTGTTCATCCCCATGCCTGGCTAATTTTTATGTGGTGGCAGGGAATGGAACTCAGGGCCTTGTACATGCTAGGCAAAAGCCCTAACCACTGAGCTGCGTCCCCAGCCCTTTTGTTTTATTTTTGATTTTGAATCAAAGTCTTCCTAAATTGTCCAAACTGGGCTTGAACTTGTAATTCACTGCCTTAACCTCCCACAGTGCTGCAATTATAGGCCTGTGCCACTGGGCCCAACTAAAAGTATGGGTATTACACACTTAGACTTGTTTTCTGAAAAGATTTGGTTGTGACAGTGAAAGGAATTCACGAGAGTACACAACAGGAGGTGTTGGGGCAACAGAAGCAAGACAGGGAAGAGGAACTGAAAATAGGAGCGTGAAGCCTGGAAACATGTAAAGAAGGCACAATCTTCAGAATCTATACAGTATTGACTGGTTAGGATTTGCATTAGAGAGAGAAAAGGTGAGGAACAGGCTTTAAGATTGGAGGAATAGTATAATGGTTAAGTGGTAAGGCCCTGAGTTTAACTCCCCACAAGGGAGGTTGAGGCAAGACTGCCACGTGCTCAAGGCCAGGTTGAGCTACACAATGAGTTTAGGACCAGCCTAGACTACACAGAAAGACCCTGTCTCAAAAAAAAGAAAAGAAAAAAAGAAAAAAAGAAAAGAAAAACAAAAATATTTGGATAATTAAAGGAAAAGAGAGAAAGCGAGCAGTACTAAGGAATTTGGTTTTAGAAATGCTGACTCTCATTACTGTGGGACATTCAAACAGGGGTGTCAGGTATGTGAACACACATATGGCTCTGTGAATGTAGAGACAAACATCCTGGAAAATTAGAATAATAATGTGTTCGGACAACTAACACCAGCTACCAAAACCACCCAAATTCTTACTAACCTCACACGCCAGTGTCTGGCATGAAAGGTGTTTCTGTTCCACCGACTGTTCAGAGCCTTATGCTATTTCCACCATCAGTTTTACCGTTTTATAGAGTTCAAAATAATCTTGGTGGACTTTTGGCAGCTGGCTGACCAAAGAATTAGGAGCCAAGGCTAGAAGTAATTTTGGAATACAAGCTGCCAAATTATCTGTAGGCAAGGATTATTTTATAAAATTTTTTTCCAACTGTTGTAGACTATTATTTTTGTGGAAGATAATGAAAATGTGTAAATGTTAAGCTCCTATAAGAGCTTCTGAACACTCAAATTTTCTAAGTTTTACTTTGCTGTAGACCAGAAACAGTTCATGGACGAGCACTGGTCTCTGAGCCATACTCTCAGGAGTAATGGTATATAGTCTCTCTACTTGTACTGTGAAGTAGCCACATGCTGCCATCTGGATGTAAAGCCCTGGAAAAGTTCAAAGGACAAACACAAATGGCTTAGTGAACACGGTACATTTTCACTGCTTCAATCCATCCTTTCTGGCTCCAAATATCGATTTAGTTGTCCCTTTCTTCTTCCCACTCACCCATCTCCAATGTAGATATGTCACTGAATCCAGCTATAATCCTAGTTGGTCCACAGAATCCTCAATCAGGTATACACATTATATTCTCTCCCTTTCCATTTCCCCTTGCGAGACTGGGAACTGAACCCAGGGCTGCACACACACCTGGCACTAAGCTAAATATCCACGTGTGACTGTCACTTCTCTTGATCTGGTAGCCTATGACACAAAAAGACAAACCACCTTCTCCTCACCCTCCCTGTAACACTCACACAAAATATTCCACAGGAGGAGGATAACTGCATGACAAAAATCACAAGAAACATTAGCTTTGTTCACAGCAATTCTGAAATTTTGGTTATAAAACATTTTGAAGGCATAACATACTAAGAGTGAGGAAATTTTCTTGATAAGGTGATCGGGTCCTAAATCTTTTGAGAAATCATTTTTCTTCTGTCCTTGATGTTCTCAAGTCAGGCTTCTGGGAGTTTTTCCTTTTCCATAATCTCCCATGGTCACATATGAACGGTATTTTGCTTTTCTTGGGGCTGCAAAGCTTTCATACTTTAAAAAGCTGAAGGTTAACCAAAACGGTTTTACAGCCAGAACAATCAAAACTGATTTCAGCTGTTTCTAGTGTGAGATCGAGGGAGGAGGATTGCAAGTATGAGCCTGGCCTGGGCAACTTAGCAACTGTCTTAGTCACTTTCTCACTGCTGGGACAAAATATCTGACATCCACAACTTAAGACAGGAAAGATTTATTTAGCTCACAGTTTCAGAAGGTCTCACACATTCCATTCAGGGGCAGACTGCAACAGTGGAAGCACATGGCAGAGGCTGAGAGCTGCTCACCCCACTGCAGACAGAACCAAGTAAAGAAGGAACAAAGTGAAGTGAGGAATAAGTTGCTAACAGGAGTCTCAGGCAAGGCCAGAGCTTTGCAAGGAAGAAGCAGTCACAAGGTTTCTTCTTCCTTCCTTTAATCAAGCTGCCAGTGGCTGCCAGAGGGTGATGGTAACCAATGTCTGCCATTGGGGGGATGCCCCTCTCTTACTTCCTGGCCCACAAGTTAACAACACACACACTTGAAAGTTCTGTCCTGGGAACCTCCCATTCCCATCTCAACAAACTGACACAAACCCAGCAGATCATGCCCCAAGCATCTATGCCTTTCAGCCAGGCCCCATTCAAATACATGAGACTTTTGGGGGGACATTCTAGATACAAACCAAGGTAGCAAATTAGCCTGTTTCAAAATCAAAAATGGAAAATGGGCTAGAGATGCAGCTCAGTGTGAAGGCTCTGGTCTGAATTCCCACTACCACAGGGAACCCCCCGACCCCCCGCAAAAACAAAAAACCAATCCTTTCCACTGTAAATCCCACCCCCCCCAACAAAAAACCTGATTTCAGATTGTGCCTTTTTTTTTTTTTGCAATAGTCTCCTGAAAAAAAAAGTAGACTTCCAAACCTTCCAAACCATTTGTTTTCAGTCGCTCAAAGTTCTATCTGTGACTATCTTAGATTATGTTTTTCAGAATAGATCTTGTGTAGACTGGTATACACTGATTAAGGAATGCATTCAGAATCTGGTATGGCAGTGAGAGACAAGGAAGGGGAGGAAGTCTATCACTCAGGATCCAGTTAGGACACAGAAGTAACATCTAAACTTTGACAAAGAACTTAAAAAATTATTAAAATAAAAAGAAAATAGTAAATCTTATGAAGGTTGCAATGTCAGGAAGCAGACACCACTCCTAGGGCAGTAAGAACAAACAGAACAGTTCTGAATCATTAACACTCAGAATCTTGGAGAGGTGGCCTCAGGGAACCTCTGAGGAGACATTGCTCCACTGGTTCTCATTTATGAGCCTGGAAGAGAGCCCAGGAGTGCTGGAAGCAAGACCCTGAGGAGAGAGTGATGGTGGCCCATGACGATATCTTTGTGGAGGTACAATGAGACTAGTTCTACAAGTATCAGAAAAACTGCAAACTGGGCCAGCCTCCGCTGCAGGAATGAACTGTCCCTGTTGGAGTGATGAAAAGTTCCTGTATTCATGACAACAGAAACATAAAGCAAAGGGTCAAAGCCCTTCTACCTCTCCCCCAGCCTTGCAGGTTCTAGGGCTCCCTGTTGGCAGGGCTGAACAGGTAGCAGCTGGTATATACAGACACCCCTCTGCATCTGCAGGAGCCTGATTCCAGAAGCCCACTTTAATACTAAAATCAGAGAACTCTCAAGTTCCTTATACCAATGGTGCAACATTTGGAAATGACCTATACAATCTTCTATATACTTTAAATCATCTCTATTATTGTTTATAATAGTTAATATGTAGATGCTATATGAGTACTTATTACACTGTGCTAAGGGATAATGACAGAAAAAAAAAAAACTGTGTACATGGTGAGCCCAGACAGAATTTAAAAATTCTTTTTTTGTCCACATATGTAGAACGCACAGGTCTACTGCACACATCAAAGAGTTTGTGGCTAAAGCACCAACAGTATTCTCTCTGGAGACAGTTCTAAGAGATGCCTTAGTTCTGTGGGGTTTTTTTTTTTTTTTTTTTTTTTTTTTTTTGAGACAGGGTCTCACTCTGTAGCCCAGGCTGGTCCTGAACTCTTTATGGAGGCCAGGCTGGCCTTGAGATCATGGCAATCCTCCTGCCGCAGCTCCCGAGTGCTGGGTTTACAGGCATGCACCACCACACCTGGCTTCATGTGGTGCTGGGGAATCAAACTTGGGTACTTAGCTCTTGACTTAGCGCTTGCAAGGCAAGTGCTTTAACCACCGAGCCATTCCTCCAGCCCCTTGAGTAATCTTTCCTTTTCTCAATAACTGCTATTTTTTGAGGCTATCCAAAAAATTGTTTTTTCCTTTGGACAAATTACTTTCTTCAAATTCTGATGGGGCTTCCTTGCTCAAAGCCTTTTAGAATCACATCTCTGGAATCTAAGAGTCATTTTAAAATTGCAAAGCTCCCAAATGTGAGGTTCTCCCTATTCCCTTTTTCTGTTTGCCAGCTTGTTAAATCTGTTCTACCTTATTTTTTTCTGGTATTACCATACTAAAGATACAAAAAACATCACAAATCTCTCTCCTCCACCTTAATTTATTTATTATTTATTTATTTATTTATTTATTTATTTTGAGACAGGGTCTCTCTACGTAGGCCCAGTCTGGTCCTGAACTCACCTTCTTTGTAGCAAAGGCTGGCCTTGAACTCACAGCAATCCTCCTGACTCAGCCTCCCGAGTGCTGTGCTGGGATTACAGGTTTACGGTGTGTGCCACCACGCCCAGCATTATACGGTGCTAGGGAATTGAACTCACGGCCTGTGCTTGCAAGGTAAGGGCTTTAACCACTGTGCCATTCCTCCAGCCCCTCTCCTAGTTTATAAATTGATTCATAATAACTGTATATACTTCTAGGGTATGATGTGAAAATTTGATATATGTATAAAATGTGTAATAAATCAAGATTTAGGAGTTGGAGGAATGGCACAGTGGTTAAAGCACTTGCCTAGCAAGTGCAACACCCTAAATTTGATTCCCCAGCACCTCATAAAGCTGGGCATGGTGGCACACACCTGATATCCCAGCACAGGAGAGGTTGAGGCAGGAGGATTATCATGAGTCCAAGGCCAGCTTGGGCTACATAGTGAGTTCAGGACAAGCCTGGGACCAGAGTGAGACTGTGTCTCAAAAAAATTAAGATTTAGTATTTCCATTTCCTTACACATTTATCATTTCTTTGAGCTGGAGATCTAGATTTTTTATAATATATATAATTGTTTTAAACTATAGTCACTCTGTTGTGCTTGAGAATATTAAAACTCATGCTCACGTAACTGTATTTTGCGATCCATGACCCCATTTTCTTTTGCCCCATCACAGTGACCACTAGTCCTCTCCCTACTGTAGGTAGCTTCTGTGGCTCCCACATGAGTGAGAACATGCAGTATCTATCTTTCTGGGCTCAGCTTGTTTCACTTAATGCAATGCTTTACAGTTCCACTCATGGTGCTAAAAATAATAGGATTTCATTTTTTCTTTATGGCTGAATATTTTATTGTGCACATAAGCCACATTTATTAACTCATTTATTAATGAACAAACACCTCAGTAGATTCTATACTTCAGCTATGTGAACAGTGCTGCAATAAACCTAAAAGTACAGATGTTTCCTTGATGTCCTGATTTCATCTAATTGGATATACACCCACGATCTTTGCATGCTCACCACTACTTATTATTTTTTATGTCTTTTTTATTGCTGCCATTCTAACCAAGGAAAGATGATAGCTTGTTGCGGTTTTTACGGTTCCCTGATGATTACAGTACTCTTTTCATAAACCTGTTTGTCAGTTGCATACTTTCAGAATAATTTTTTGCTTTCAAGTTCTTTGTACATTTTAATGTCAATCCCTTGTCAGATGAATCTTTCTGTTCTGCAGATTGTCCTTTAGTCTGATTATTTCCTTTGATGTGCAGAAGCTTCTTAGTTTGATGTAACTGCACATATCCTTGTTTTTAGGGCCTTACCACAAAAACTACAGTCAATATCAGTATTTGGAAGTGTTTCCTCGCAGCTTTCTAGTAGCATCACAATTTAAGGTCTAACATCTAACTCTCCAATCCACTTTGAGTCCATTTTTTGTATAAGGTCAGAGAGAATTAGTGGTCTAGTTTCAATTATGCTGCACATATGTAGAGATTTCCTATCATCATTTATTGAAAAATCTTATTTATAATGCATGTTTTTGGCCCCTGTGTCAAAGATCAGTTGCCTCTAAGTGCATAGATTTATCTCTTGGGATTCTGTTCCATCCCATTGGTCTATGCATCAGCTTTTATGCTAGTATCAGACAGATTTGGCTACTGTTGTTCTGTAGTATGTTTTGAGGCCAGGTATTATGATGCCTCCAGATATGTTCTTTTTGCTAAAGATCATCATGTCTACTTGGGATCTTTTGAAGTTCTATATGAACTTTAGAATTTTTTTTTTCAGTTCTGTGTACAATGTTATTGGCATTCCGAAGGAGTTTCTCTGAATCTGTATACCACTTTGGGTAATACAGACATTTTTTAATGTTGGGTATTAAATCCACTGGGGCTTTACTAATAAGTCTCCAGCCCTTTTTATTTTTTGAGACAAGATCTTGCTAAGTTGCCTAAGCTGGCCTCAAATGTATACTCTCATTGCCTCAGACCTCCGAGCGGCTGGGATTACATGTTTCACCACATCTGACTTACTGTGGACATTTAAATAGCATTAATTCTTCCAAAAATATGTAATGCTTCACAGATTTGCATGTCATCTTTGTGCAAGGGCCATGGTGATCCTGGTATCATTCTAATTTTAGCATTTATGCTGCTGAAGTGAGCATATACATACACTATGAGTGTCACTCTCTCAACTCTTCCCTTAGAGCTACAAGCCATCACAACACTGGTCTGTCTTCTTAGGCACTGTCAGCAACAGCTTACCTACTCGATGAGTCTTCAGTTTTTCAGTCTGCTGCACATGTTTATGTGAAGTCCCAAATGACTATGCCCCAAGCTAATGCCACATATTTATTTTTTTGTTTGCTTTGGGTTATGGTAGGGCATCGTTTCCATTACTAATTAAGATTAGTGATTACAACTGTAACAAACAGCCCTCTAACCTCAGTGCCATAGTCCAAAAAGAGGTTGCTTCTTGCCCTAATCAGTCCAATGAAAGTCAGCATGGTAAAGTGTACTATGCAACCATCAAGAGATATGAGGGTCTTCCATCAACAGGCAGCTAACAACCCCTAGCTTCTCTGAGATCTTAGTATTTGGCTAATTTCATGAGAAACAAGCAGGAACTATACATCACTAGAGACTCTAAGAGTCAGACTTACATGACGGCCTCTATTTCTGTCTACATCCACTTGGCAGGAACAGTTACTCGGTCTGATCTGGAGGTAGAACTAGGAAATGTGGGCTTCCTGTATGTAAAGAGGAAAATAACATGGTAAACATGCATCACTGTCTCTGCCACAGGTTTTCAGTTGCAGGGAAAAGACAAGAAGTCAAAAATGGTTTTGAGAGAGAAAAAAATTCTCCTCTGTCTTCTTAGGCTTGGGGATTGATGGCCTGTGTATTAAACTCTCAGATTTGCCTCACCTGGTGGCATGATTCCAGCACTCTGGGAAGCTAAGGCAGGAGGATTTCAAGTTCAAGTCCAGCCTGGGCAATTCAGCTTAGTATGACTCAGTCTCAAAATCAAAAATAAAAATGGGCTGAGGATGTAGCTCAGTGAAGGCTCTGCGATTGATCTTTAGTACTATATGCAAAAATAAACAAATGAAAACATATAAATTCTCAGATTAGCTACAGATTTTTTTTCAGTATTGGGGGTTGAACACAGGACCTTTGCATTGAGCTACATCCTCAGTTTATTGTCTTGTTTTATTATTTATTTGAGACAGGGCCTTGCTAAGTTGCTAAACTTCCCAGACTGAGCTCAAACTCGAAATCCTCCTGGCTCAGCCTTCGAAAGTGCTGGGATTACAGGTCTGTATCACTGGGTTTGGCTAGTAAGCCAGATTTAAATCACATACATAAATAGGAAGTTTAAAAAGAAATGTGATGCCAGGGGTTGGCTAGAATTTTGAGCTTACATACTCATTTCTTTCCCTGAAGAAGGGGGCAGAAGAGTGTTTATGGGGGTTAAGAGTACTTCTTAGAAGTGGGAGGCAGAAAGGGTATGGGAACACAAATGATTCTTAGGAAAGACAAATGGGCCTTTTGACAAATAAATGGGCAATATGGCAGCTTTGTAACAATGTCTTTTAAGGTGTGGTGACAATTCTCATTGTCCCTGAGGATGAGTCAATCTTCTGTTTCCTCTAGGCCCCTTGAGTCTAAACCACAAAGGAGATTAAATCATGTAACAGATAAGTCAAGAGAAAGCAAGTTCTGACGGATCTGGAACGGAGGTGTGTGATCCGCTCTGGAATCAGCTCCCCTTTTCTCCCAGCCTTTCCTGCTCCACTTGTTAGTTTCACTTTGTTGGTTCTCCCTAACAGCAAAGAAAAGCGCAATTGCAGGTCTTTTAATATTCATATCCTAATATTATTGTATCAACAGAAAGAAAAGATCTCTTTTTCCCTGCAATAAGACCGAAAGCCTGGGCTTCCTTATGATTAGACCCTGAAACACAAGGGTTCAAAGGGGAAGGGTAATGCCGATAGTTTTAGGATAGTTGGAGCATCGGTGGACTTATTAGGGGTTGGGATAAAACCTGCCTACGTTATGTAGGAGAAAACAAAGTTGTTGAAAGGAAGCTGGAGAGTCACCTGTACCCATTATAACCAGTCAGGGAAGAGTGGCAAGAGCCCCACCTTAAGAGCAGTGCGTACTTTGGGGATCCACAAGGTGAGTGCCCAGCAGGTATGGATGAGTGAAACTCTATCAAGTTAGACAAAAAGCTCTTAGAAAACAAAACGAAGGTGTGGTCAATAGAGTCATGAGGGATGTTCTAGAAAGCCAATGGAGGAGCCAACATACAGTGTTTCCTGTGTTCTAGGTCCTTCTCTCTGGGTGTCGTTTCTAACTTGGCTCCACCCACAAACGTTCCTTCTGAAATTAGAGACAGCCACTCCAGTTTTTGGGAAGGGTATGATTTTTGGGGTCGGGGTGGCTGCTCTCTAATCCCTGCCCGTTCCCACCAAAACACAGCATATAAATTCTTGGGGGCAACTGACAGCAACTGTGGCCGCTAAAACCTTCACGTGCTTACCTGCCTACAGCTTCCCTCACGAGAGGCCTAAACTGTTCTCTCATTTTCCCACAGGTTTACTGTTCTTCGTTAAAGTTGCCGCCTAAGGCAGAGTTCTAGGCCCGTGGCCCGGGCTGTCTGCAGTTCCTCCTGTGCCATGCGCACGCCGCCATGGTGAGTGTGGTCTGTCTCTGTCCCGGGGTTTGTCCCGACCTCGGGGACGCGGGCGTGCCTGTGGGGCGCGGCCGGGAAGCCGGCAGCGGACGGTGCGAGGCCTCTCTTCCCGGGCCGACCTCCAAGCCCAGGGTTATGGCCGCCGGGGCCGCAGGGGCGCCGAGAGGCGCGGGCGGGGGCAGGCCGGCGTCCCCGCGGCCAGGGGAGGACGCACGGCCCGAGGAGCCCTGGCTGGCGGAACCTGCCCGCGGCCCCTCTCCTTCGGCTCCCGCCACCTGCCCCGAACCCTTCCACGCCCGGGCCTCCCGGGCCTCGAAGCCCGTGCCCCGCGCACATGGCTGCGCCGCCCCGCGTCAGCGCGAAGACCGGGCGCGGACGCGCGACGCCGGCCCGGAGCCTACCCATGAGGCAGCGCGCGGCCGCCGCTGGAGCCCGTCCGGCCCGCCGCCCGCTCCGCGACGGGGCCGCCTTGGGATCCGCGCGCTGCGCTCCGGCGCCAGCCAGGCCGACCGTTCCGCTCACGGTAAGCGCCCCCCGCCTGCCCGCCCTGCGCCGCCGCAGCCCGGCCTCCCGCCGCCGCCGCCGCCGCCGCCGCGCTCGGGGCGGGCCGGGGTCCCTGCGGGGAGGGGCTGTGCCGCCATCTTGGCCGCCGGGGCCGCTTTACGGGCTCTGGGCTCCGGGCCCCCGGGTGCGGTCCCGCTCCCGCGCCGTGTCTCCCTGGCCCCCGCCCGCCGGCCGCGTCGCAGGCGGAGCTGAGGCGGCGTACGCCAGGCCCCGCCGCGCGTCCCCGGGCCCGGCGACCCGCGCCCAGCGCGGAGGCCGGCATTGTCTGCAGCGCCAGGGCCCGAGCGCCAGCGCGTCCGTGCGCGGCCTCCGCCGGCGCGGCAGGTTGTGCGCAGCCCAGGACTCGCTCGGGCTGTGGGAGACGAAGGACGCGCCCCCCTCTCCCCTCAGCTCCTGACGCTTTGGGGAAGAAACGGTGCCTGCCAGCCGGGAGCCTTCGCCGGGATCCTCTTTGTTTGCAAAGATTTGGGACATGCTGCGAACTTAAAAAAAAAAAAAATTTGGCTTTGTTTTCAGGTTTGGACTGTGAGTCTTCAGAATTTGACGTCTTTTAGTGCCTTTAAAATTAAAAGCGAGAAGGGGAATTTTCAAGTGCACAAGCCTCCTCTCCGCCTTTGTGAGATGGCCTGCCCAGGCATTGCTGTGCCGATCTCGGGCCCTCTGGACGCTGGACCGTGTCGGGCCGCGGAAGGCTCGTCGGTGCTGGCCTTGAGCTCCTTGGCGTTCTCGTATCACTACAGAGATGCCATTGTGATCGTATCGTGCGTTCGTATCTCTCATTGATAATCTCCTAATTTGTACCTGTGGCCCTTTTTAAGTGGTATGTGTTGATAGAATTGTTGGGAAGATGAAGGGGAAGTCTCAGGGGGATGACTTTCCTGAGATGCTCTGGCCGGCAAGACCCAGGGCCACGTACAGAACCTTCAATCTTTGACTCCCCCATTCAGCGCATGACTTGCGTTGGTAGTATCCCATTTTTGTTGAAATGGGGTGAGTGAAAAGAGGCAAGAAGACTTACCTAAAATTTTCAGAAACGCAATTCAACCATTCTCTCGTTTACATTTTTATTTTTGAGGTTATTTGATTTTGCAGCTTCTCTTTGAGTGATCACTTTTATTTTTTCAAACATATGGAAAAGTTGAAGACTAGTGCTACTGAACACTCATACTTACCACCTTGTTTATTTTCTGTTTTGCCCACCTGCATCACACCTTCCTGAAGATTTCAAAGTGTGTTGCACATGAGGCACTTCCTCCCTAAGTGTTGGGCCCATGTAGGTTATATCTTACAGTAAGGCCAGTTGAGGCCTTTTTTTTTTTTTGGTATACTATAAGGCAGTACCATCATCCCGTTGAAGAACATTATGAATAGTCTCCCAAATCTAATATATAGGTGTAGTGTTCTATCACATTTACTCATTGCTTGTAATAGTCATTGTTGCTCGCTTTGGAACCAAGACCTAATTATTACATCGGCTTGTCTTTGTCTTAGTCTTTTAAAATTTAGAGCATTCCCTCTTTCCTTTTTTCCAAGTGACATTGATCTTTTGAAGAGTCTTGTAGAATAATCCGTTCTCCATTTTAATGATAGCGCCTCATGATGGGTACGTTCTTCCCTCCATTCCTTGTATTTCTGTAAACTTGAAGTTAAGGCCAGAGGCTTGATTAGATTCAGGCAGAATACCTTTGGCAATATTTCATAAGCCATAAACTTTCTTTGAAGTCACCTTTCAAACTGTTGAACTTTTTGAACTTTTCAAACTTTGAAAAGAACAATTTTTCATGAATATTCTTTGTGTTATGCAACATTTTGCACACACCTAAATTTGATCTCTGATCAGATGGTGACCACCCTTTTTTCCATTAAAGCATTTCCTTCTGCAATTAGCAGGTAACTCGTGGGGTGATATTTTAGTGTTAGTACTTAGAATAGATTTACTTGTAATACTCCAATAAACATGTTGGGAGCAGCCCTCCAGGAATGGGCATTTGAGTGTTAGGAAGAGGGTAGGTTCAGTTTTTGAGGACAACACTAATCTGTCTAGGTTTAGGGAGCTTGGAATTGCTGAAATGTTTTGGCATAGGGAAGGATGAATTAAGGGAGCCAGAAAATCTTTGATAGTTTTTTGAGGATGATTTTAGAAATAGTGACCTGTGATTAACAGAGAAGATCTGAGGTAGTTTGCTATTGGAGGACCTACCATAAATCTTAGCATTCCCATCTCAGTGTATTCTCTCTAGTAAGTCCCGTGTTCCAGTCTTTAAGTCCAGTGTATAGGAAAGGAACAGTAATTTTGTACTCCGTCACGCTTGTTTAATTTACTCAAGATCAATTGAGAACGGTACCAAATTATTTTATGTAAAAGCTTAATACATATTTGAACAAATTCTTATAAATAGGAATTTTAGATGACTGGAAATCTAGTGATGTTTTATTATTTCAAAACTTTTAAAAGATGAGAAGTACTTATAAAATATTTATTAATGAAAGATACTTTGATTAGCTTTCTTTTATTCTTCGAGAGGGACTAAAAATATTTAATTTTTTTCCTCCAAGAAAATTGTCTTAAGTAATGATTTAAATATAGCTTGATTTTCTCAGTAACATTGAAGTTTGCTTAGAATTTTGGCTCATTTTACAAAGCAATTTTAAGGATTCTGATAATGTTCAGTATACCAAGAAAAGTAGTTACTACTATTTTACCATCTTGATCAAAAGGGATTGTTTTATTTTTATATTTTGTGTTGGTAGAGATGGAATCCAAGGCCTTTGTGCTGAGCTACATCTGCAGCCCTTTTTAAATTTTTAATTTTGAGGTGGTCTTGCCAAGTTGCCCAGGCTGGGCTTTAGTTTGTAGTCCTCCTGCCTCAGTCTCCAGGAATATTGGGAATATAGGCATGTGGCACTATGCCCAAATTTTATTTATTTTACATTTTAAAGTTACTTAATTTATAGAGAATAAAATCATACTGTAAAGTAGAAGAACAAAACCACAATGTAAAGATATTTATTAAGAATTTAAACATGGCAAACTTTGGAATATACTTAGAAAAATGAATAAATATATTTTGTATATTTAATTATGCATCACCCCTACAGTGAATACACATCATATTTGAGTACAATTGTAACATACAGTTTTTTGCATTTTGTATCTATACAAAGAATATCAGCCTTCCCACTCTGAGATCTGGGCAAGGGAATATTGTGGTTAGAGTGTAAAGTGAAATCATCTTCCTGATTCTGATTCCTCCAAGTACTTTTCCTAGTTTCATAGGAATTTCCTTCTTGATAATTTGCAGTTTTGTACCTGAAGCTTTTGCCATCCACTGAAAGCCTAGTGTATATATATACATAGTGTCAGTCTTAGGCCATCTTTAAGTCATTTTTTTTTTTTGCAGGTATAATTTCTGAAACTCTTTTTGTGTGCTGTGTATCTCTTATATCCTATAGTCTTTGTAGAATATAGATCACTTAACTTTATTGTTATATGGATATAACCTAGGACCTTCACGTTGAGCTACCTGTATCTCCAGCCCATATTTTTAAATTTTGAGACGGAGACTCAGTAAGTTGTTACGTTGCCAAGGCTGGGCTTGGATTTGCAGTCTTCCTTCCTGAGCCTCCCAGAATGTTTGAGTTACAGGTGTGTGCCACCACATCTGGTTAGATTTCATTGAGCTGAGAAAACAGAAAGCAATTTTCTTAGGATGGTGAGAACCGTGGGCTTGTTTCAAATGCAAGTTATATGTAATTGGTTTCTTGCATTTTCAGAATTAACAAGAAGTTTGGCTCCCTTCTTCTGATGAGTGCCAGCTAAGGACAGTTTCTTGCTGGGTAATACTTGTGTAATTGAGAGCCATTGAGTGGTAGTGTGCTTTGATAATAATGTTCTTAGGTAGTTGGAAAACCATCGACTTCAGCCCATTCTCTTCAGATATGCCTAGGATTCAGATCATTCAGTGCAGTGTTCCTATAAAGGATTTGTGAAAGTTCATCACAGGTTATATTTCTGACAGAACTTTGGAACTATTCTGTCAGTTCTTATAATACTTACTACATTTGGTTCTGTTTCCATCTTTTTGCTGAATCTCTGTAGCTCTGCATCTTCCAAGCATATGATGTTTCACTGTCAAATGTTGCCCAGGTTTATATTCCTTATTTCCCAAATTTTGAAGGTATTGATGTCTGCAAAAGGCAGCGTCACCTGAATGTAACTACTTATCAGCTGTGATATGGGGCCCTGGAACTCTCTATTTCATAAGTACTGATTGGAGATTTCAGTGTTTCCCTAATGGGCTTTAGCCTGTTGGGCTTTATGTGTGCTTATCAATTAAATTCAGTACTTGAAGAATTTTTTGAAGCCTTTTATGGTTCACAGTTTTATTGAAGAAAAGATGACTGTTTTGTAAAGCTCCACAGTTGCAAGTTATTTTCAATTTCAGATTTAGGGACAACCAATTAGAATAAATACAATGAATTCTAAAAATTTCTGTAAAGTTTCTTTCCAGTTATCTTTGTATACCCTTCATTTTACACTAGTTAATTTATAAACTTATAAAATGTATCAAGCAAAAATTAAGCACCAAGTTGTAAGGGAATGAAAGAACACTGTCACATGTCTTTTTAGCAAAACATCAACATTCTTAGTACAAAAACTTTGCATGAGGGCTGAGAGCATAGCTCAGTGGTTAAAGCATGCAGAAGGTCCTGGATTTGTTTCCCTAGTACCACATAAAAATTAGTCAGGCGTGGTGGTACACACCTATAATCCCAGCACTCGGGAGGCTGAGGCAGGAGGATTGCTGTGAGTTCAGGACCAGCCTGGACTGCGCAGTGAGATCCTATCTCAAACAAAACAAAAAAGTGTGTGCCTATGTGTACTGCATGATAATCTCCTGAAAAATACCATGTTTCATATATATATATAGTACCAAAGGTGTCTAACCTGTGGTCTGCCATTTTTTTGATCTTCTACTTTTAAAGAACTGTCTTGGACCACACTTAAAATATACATATAGGGGCTAGAGGAATAGCACAGCAGTTAGAACACTTGTCTAGCAAGTGAAAGACCCTGAATTCAATTCCCCAGCACTGTATAAGCTGGGCATGGTGGCACATGTCTGTATAGTCCCAGCACTTGGGAGGCTGAGGCAGCAGGATTGCTGTGAATTTGAGGCTAGCATGGGCTGCAGAGTGAGACCCTGTCTCAAATACATAATGTATATAAGTTACTACAATGACTTTTCTAAAACTTCACTATAATGTTAAAAATAGGCCAAAAAAAAAAAAAACCTGACCTGTAGGTCAGATACTCCTGGACTCATTGTTGAGTTGGGGAAAATTTGTTTCACTCTGTTTCCCTTCAGTGGGAAATCTCACTGTTGTCACTAGCAAGTGAAGTGCTGCTATCTATCTTTATATTCATCTTCTGGTTTGTCTAATAATTGGGACATGTTTTCCTCTGTCAGTTCTCTTCCACCATGGGTAAAAAAATGAAAAATTTGGAATTCTTAACTGTTCAACAAAAACTAACAGCAGGTGAAAGGGACTAGGATATGCCACCACAAAATTTGCCACATTGGTGTAAAGATCATTGTGAGCTTTAGGCACTTGAGACTCAACAGATGCAAGAATTTTCTGCCCTTCCTTCATCTGCCTGGAAGCAAGATGCATGTTTGGTTTTGTGAGGTGTTTCTGTGGTGACCCATAAAGGGAAGAGCAGCTCTTTTCCCCTGAGATGGGATGTTGACACAGATGGGTTGCATCAACATACTGTTCCAAAATGACCCTAGTCTTCCTTTAATCTTCCATATATTTCCCACTACCTTCCTGGGATTTATTGTGGCTCAGAGGCTAATTTCTTTATTAAAATGAGGTATAAGCCCCCAAGCCTAGCCAGTTTTTGAGTTTTGTTTTTCTTCTGTGAGATCATGTACCCTCTTTTTAGCTGTCTTTTAATTCATTGACCCCTACATACTGAACCAAAGCATTTTTTCCTTCTCTGACAGACTATAAAGATGACATTTGAAGTCTATACCTTTTTGAAGTTTGATGCAATATTGTGTGCAAAACAGTAAGAAACTTCACAACTCTCTAAGGGCTGAGGCAGAAGGATTGTGAGGCCAGTGTGCTGGACTTCATTTTTTAATGAAGTTTTTTCTAACAACCCTGCCTCAGAAACCCCCCAAAACCTGGGGATTACAAAGGTGAAAGATAATGCATTAGTCAGATTTATTTTGCTGTTGTGTATCATCTTCCTAGGCAACAAAATCATTTGTTTGTTTTTTTTTGAAAGTATATTTGGGGCTAGTGTGAGTGTGTAAGGGCTAAACAGACTGAATTGAAAGCAAGAGTGGGAGTCATTTGAAAGAGTATAGGTTTGAAGAGTTGATTAGACATGAATACAAAGAGGGACCATTGAAGAAACCTCCAGGGATTCATGATCAGAAGAATTGAGTTTTTGTTAGTAGAAAAAGAAGTGTAAAGGTAAACTAAATTTTATTCAGTAAGATTCTCATAACATTAAGCTTACTATTCTAAGCAGTTCTGTTGCCTTTTGTTTATTCATAATGTGTAACCCTTGTTATTGTCTAACTCCCAGATACTTTTAACTCTTCAAAAAGATGCCTGTTTGGCGTTAAGCAGTCTTCCTATTCTTCCCCTTCCCAAATTCCATACAAACTCATCTGTGTTCATCTCTGGGTTTTTCCACACTGTATGTTTGATTTGTAAGTGGAATTATCACTTATATGGAAGTTCAGGATTTTGTGCGGTAGCATTGGTACTACTTTTATTGATGAATAATATGTTGTATGGATATACCACATTTTCTTTGCTAGCCACCATCAGGGCTATACCATATTTGCGTAGTCATTATTTGAGTATTTGAGCTGTGTCTATTTTTGGTCTATAATGAGTAAGAACTAATTTTTTAGAAGTGGATATGTTTGTTATTGGAAATGCTAAATCTGAGGGGAATCTTAAGTATTCAGATATCTGGTTTTAGTAGTAAAAGAGGAAGGTCTAGGATTTATTTGGAATGTCATGGTTGGAAGTTAATATTTAATGATTTTATAGGCTGATACTGAGAACTGATAGCTGAGGTTACAGAATTTATTAATCTGTATTTCAAGGAGCAATCTGTAGGGCACAGGTATAAACTTAATGGAAAATTTTTTACATTTAAGGAGAAACAGGTAGACTTAATTGTGTGGGCCTATAATCTTAGTACTGTGGGAGGTTGAGCAAGGAAGGTGCCAAATTTGAGCCCAGCGAGGGCAATTTAATGATTTAGTGAGACTCTGTCTCAAAATCAAAAATAAAAATAGGCAAAGATTGTAGCTCAGATTCAAGGCCCTGGGTTTGATCCCCAGTACTGGTTGGGTGCGTGAGAGAAAGAGAGACTAAACAGAACCTGGGGATTAAAGATCCAGCCAGACTGTGGGTGCACTGAAAGTGGCGGGATGGGCTGCTTCAAGAACTAGTTAATAGAGCTGAAGAGGAAGCCAGAAAAATGAACAGGAAAACCAGGTGATTGGACTTGGTCTTTGGGAGGGTTTGGAGATTTTCAGATGGATACTTTTAGCAGAGGGCAGTAGAAACTGTTGTAGCTGCTTGACTGACAAACTCAGTGACAGTGACTAGAACAGATGTTTTTGCAGCCTGGATGAGGCACTTGGATGAGGCTCACAGGGGTTTTTAGTTGGATAGAGAGGAGGTGATGCAAACACCCAATCTTGTTAAGAGGAAAAGTCCTTCTGTTTTAATAACTGCAATTTACATTGATTTGTAGATGGAAGAAGAATGCTCAAGTCTGCCTCTCTGCTTATTACATTAAATTTATGTTCACAAAAATATTAAAATCCACAAAAATTACTGATGAAATGATGAATATTTGAGATGAGTGATATGAGTCAGCGTGAAATAGGTTTTGGTGTCATGGGACCACCCGTGTGGCCTCTTGGTGGAGTTAGGAGAATAGGGGAACCCAATATGTGCAGAGCAGCAGAACACCACGTACTGTTTCACAGTAGACTTTCTTTTTGTAAATGGAAATATACTGTAAAGTAACAAAAAAGTACAGAATAGTAACAGTCATTTATTATCATTATGTATTATGTACTGTACATTGTTGTATGTAGATTGTGTTCCTTTTGTTGTTAGTGGTAGTGAGACAGATACTGTGTTGCCTAAGCTGTTTGAACTTGGGCTCGCTGAGGAGCTGTGCCCCTCCATGCCTGGCTTATGTATGGTATTTCAACACGCAGTCCCCAACCCTTTCTCTTCACTGTTTTCCTCTTCACTGTTAGTATTTTTCAAACATACAGTCTTTAAAAACAACAACAAAAACATCTAGTATCTTTGGTTCTTATAAAAGTGAAAGTTGTGTATATTCCTTATTCTTCCTTTTTAAGGTCTTTTCCTTTTCTTGGAGTGCCTGTTGGAAGGAAGCAGTATCCTTATAGTAAAAATTAGAATTTTACAGAAATTCAGTAATGTTTGTCTTTTAAATTTCTCTTGCAGTTCTGTGATTTTTCTTTCTGAGCGTTTTTGCTGTTGGTGATGAGATGTTTTTAACAGTGGAGTTTGTGTGGTCGCAGTGTGCCCATTTCAAAAATACCTCTGTGGTTTTTTAACAGTAACAACTGGACCAATTCTAAAAAGTAAGGTATTTAGTTTTCTAACATAAAAGATAATAAGGGTACAAAAGGAGAAAATATTGATTAGAAATTTTTATTTGCTTAATGTTTGTAAGTAAAAAAAAAGTTGTAGGAGGAGCGATGCTAAGGATTGAACCCTGGGCCTTGGTTATGCTAAGCATACTCTCACTGAGCTATATACCCAGCCCCAGTGTCCCGTCCCGCCCCCCCCCCCCCCCACCCCAGATATAGGGATTGAACCCAGGCCTGGCACATGTTAAACACTCAGCTTTATCCCCAGCTCCAAGTAGGTCATTATTTTATGGATAACAAGCCAGGTATCTTAAGATTAGAAGAGAGAATTTAAATACAGAATGGAGGGAAGACTAGAAGATCCTGTAAATTTTTTTCACCAGTACTAGAGATTAAACCCAGAGCCTTACAGCAAGTTATTTAACACTGAGCTGTATTCCTGGCCATGTTTACTTTTAAATTTGACTCCACAAGCTCTGGTTCTAAACTGTGCAGGCTAGACTCCAACCTGCCAACTCCTTGTCTCAATTTCCTGAGTAGCTGGTATTATAGGCATTCACCACCACAGTTTGTTTGTTTGTTTGTTTATTTATTTATTTATTTATTTATTTATTTATTTATTTATTTTGGGGACAAGGTCTCGCTCTGTAGTCCAGGCTGGCCCTGAATTTACTTTAGAGCCCATGCTGGCCTAGAACTCAACTGGAATCCTCCTACCTCAGCCTCCCCAGTGCATGTGCCATCATGCCTAGTGATTATGTGGTGAAACCCAGTGCCTCATGATTGCTAGGCAAGTGCTCTAATCATTCAGCTATGCTCCCAGCCCCTAAATATATTTAATGTTACTTTCCTATATAAAGTTTTATAATTATGAGTCATGGTGTAGCTCAGTGATAGAGCATTTGCCAAACCTGTGCAAGCCTGGTTTCACTCTCTACCTCTGAAAAAAATTAATAGTTAAATACCTAAGATTCTTTAAGTCAAATATCTCTCAATTACACATGGTCTTTTGCTGACAAGTCCCTACTTGTGTTTTAGTGGTTATGATTACCTGCTTTTCTAATCCTTTTACAATTAATTTCTTAATGGAATCAATAGGTGACAGATACTAAGGTGAAACAAGCTGTAGTTTAAAAATTACTTTTTTCTTGAAAGATTTTATATGACTTTAAGATAATACATATTAAAAGTGATTTTTATTCTGCCAGCGACCTGCTTCTCCAGCACTCTAATTTTAATTTTGAGATAGGATCTTGCTAAGTTGGCCAGGCTGGTCCCAAACCTTCTGTACTTCCTCAGCCTTTCAAGGAAATCACAGTGGCTGGGTTTACAGGCCCGCACTTTTGCACCCCAGCTAAAATTTTAAGTTTCTGGTACCTCCTTAAGATATTTAAAATTCTTGAGGGTCCACAAAATCAGAGTTGGACATTTTGGATTGTTACTCATAATTAAGAATCCACTATTTAAGATGTATTCTTTCATTTTTTTTTAATGGTAGGGATTTGAACATAGGACCTTTTGCTCTGAGCCACATCTCTAGCTCCCTTTTTTATTGTTTTATTTGAGATAGTGTCTTACTAAAGCAGCCTCGGCTGGGCCCCAACTTGTGATTCTCTTACCTCAGCCTTTCAGAGTGCTGGGATTATAGGCCTCTGCCCCTGGTCCTACCTGTGGTATGTTTATTTGAGATTAGAATTCTGAAATTACAGTCCTTCATTTCAGTCTGCTGTTATGAACAAAAATTCTAACAAATTGTTTATGAAATGAAATAGAACTATAAAATTAAAGTCAGCAGATTGGCTTAAATACCTAATTTCCTTGGAATTTTGTGAGAGAAAAAAAAGACATCAAATTTTTACTGACCCAGTGACCCTTTGTCATCCAAATCTAAGTATAAATATGTATGAAAATTAAGTACATAAGCAAAATTATAAAATATTTAATGTCTTCGTAGCATTTTAATTTATGAGGTAGTTGACTATTGTTTCTATGTAATGTATTTTGAGCATGGATTTTCAGTATTCGAAGTGATTGTATTTTTTATTCTGTGTTTTCTCCTTTGAGCTAATTAGAATGTGATTTCCTGAGTTCTTTCATTGAGTAGCTGGAATTGATGAGATGTGGGAAGATGGAGAAATTTAACTATTCACCATTTTTTTCATGTTCAC
Source organism: Ctenodactylus gundi (assembly GCA_004027205.1). Taxonomy (NCBI): domain Eukaryota; kingdom Metazoa; phylum Chordata; class Mammalia; order Rodentia; family Ctenodactylidae; genus Ctenodactylus; species Ctenodactylus gundi. The sequence goes on along the minus strand of PVKB01002200.1, from coordinate 207,153 downwards.
TTCTGTATTCCTCATACCAGTTACTCACATATTTTTAAAAAGTTTTTAAGAAACTAAGATACTTAGTTGTATGTAAAATGAAACATTTTTAATTAAAATAGCTTAAGCTGCTTTATTCAGAGTTTTAAATTTTTATTTATTTATTTATTTATTTATTTTGGACTGGGGATAGAGCCCAGGACCTTTTCACGGAGTTACATCCCCGGTTCAACTCCCCTCCCCCATTTTTATTTTGAGACAGGGTCTTGTCAAGTTGCCTAGGCTGGGCTCCCAAACTTGAGATTCTTTTGCCTCAGCCTACCAGAGTGCTGGAATGATAAGCTTGTGCCACCGGACCCAGCTCAGCTGTTAATTTTTATGTTGGTGCTTTGAATTAGATATTTGTTTTGTTCTATTATATTACTAGTATATAGCATACTACTAATATGCTATCAGCAATATCGATAATTTATAGATATGTGAGTTACGTTCATGTGAGGACTTAAAAGTTCTTGTGTATTTTACCTCGTTTAGTAATGCTTTTTGACAAGATGAAGATAAAGAAGTATAGACTTGACAGCAAAATTATAAAGATATACTGACAAAGCTAAAATCTTATGGGAAATTCTACTATAATGAAGATCTTATATAACAAAATGATAAATGCTCAACTGATAGCTTGTAAATCCCAGTATGATAGCAGAATTGGATCATTTCTTACAAGTTCTTATGTCAAGTATGCTGGCACAAGCCTGTAATCTTAGCACTTGGCTGAAGCAGGAGGATGGGGCCCTGTCTCAAAAAATAAAATAGGCTGATTTCAGTCCACACTACCATTAAAAGAAGAACTTATTTAAAATGGGACTTAAGATTTAAGAATAACTGTGGTTTCTGTGTGCCAGGCTTTAAGCTGTATAATTTATATGTATCATCTCATATGATCCTATGAAATATAAAAAGAAATATGACAAAAGTACTAAATATGTTGAAATCTATGTATCTTATGTACTCTAGATAATGTGTGTATAACTAGATTGCCCAGACTGACTCCAAACTTGGGATTTTACCTCCTTCTTCTATGGTGCTGGTGTTGCTGGTGTGTACCATGATGCTTGGCTAGCCTAGTATTCTTTATTTACAGGAGCTTCAAGTGTGGCTTTTGATTTGTGGAATTGCTTAATCTTTCCCTGACAGAAAGCTTTTGTCTAGTACACAGCACGTTTATGTTGGTAGTGTGCGTTTCGTACTGCATACATTGGACATAAGTGTGCTCTGTTCTGTACAAAACTTTTTACCATTCTTAATATGGTAGCACTACATCACATAACAGCTATCAGTGTATGAAAGTGAATTTCTCAAACAATTAAAATGGGCTGAGGATGTAGCTCAGTTGGTAGAGTGCTTACCTAGCGTGTTAAGTCCCTGGGATCATTCCCCAGCACCACAAAACAACAAGCAAAACACAAAGCCCTAGATCCAGCTAGCCAGTGAATCTGTTTCCTTGAATGTGTTTGCAGAAATTTATAAAAAGCTGGCAGTGGCAGTGCTGTGTTAATGAGCCATAAAGAACATCACAGTTGTTAAGGTCCTTGACAATGGCTACATGATGGTCGGCATTTTCATAAAATAATAGTTAATTATTAAAACTCACTAGAACTAATGCTAGAAGCACAGGGAAATTTCTAAATGTTAATAAATTCTAAGTAAAAAAAAAACTTAGTCCCACCTCACTCTTTTTTTCCTCACATTACTATTGATTTCTAAATTTTTTTGGGGGGGGATGAGTATGTCAAAGTATAGTTTAATTTTAGATATTTAAAAGTTGAAATGGGCCTGGAGGAATGACACAACAGTAGACCCTGAGTTCCATTCCCCAGCACAGCATTAAAGCTGAGTGTGGTGGTGCAGGCCTGTAATCCCAGCACCTAGGAGACTGAGGCAGGCAGATTGTCCTGAGTCCAAGGCCTGCCTGGGATACAGAGAGAGACCCTGTCTCAAAAAAAGTAAATAAATAAAAAAATAAAGTTGGAATAAGTTATACTTATTAATGAAGGCAGTCTCCAAAAAAAAAAAAAATGACTGGATTAACCTTGAAAGGATCCTTAATAATTCAGCTATTTGGAATTCACCCCTTTCTCTCTCCAAAGAAACGTTGTTATAAGCATGGGTGCAAAATCTGTACCTGACTCAGTGGCTGAAATACAGTTGCCTTCTTCCAGCTATTTTAGAGCCAACAACTCTGACCTGCAGCAGCAGAAACCTTTTTAGATCTACAAAAGTTCCACTGCATATATTTGCTGGATACTCTACTTTTTTGACTGGTAATTTAGTCTTCACAGAATTGTTCACCTTAACACCCCAATTCTGAAGCATTTTCCATATATATTTGTGTGATCATTTAATAGAAATATATATGAGTCCTGTAGGCTGTGCGATTGTGATTCTTAAAAATGTTTTCTGTAACCTTAGGACTAATAGAGTCTTAATACTGAGCAAGAATTATATACTTGCCTGTGACACAAGTATTAACACTGATTGTAGTTTAGGGATAAACTACATCTATTTAAGTAATAGAGTTAATGGGTTTTAAGTATACCTCAGAACTAAGGGAATTTGTGTCAACAAAAAATACAAAAAAAGCCTTTTGAAAATAACCCATACAATTATAACAATAATTTCTAAATTTAAAATTTAAATAATTCAGTCCAGATAATATGAAAATAGAAAAATGAGAAAATTTGTTCTTTTTTAGCCAAAGGATAAAGAGGAATATAAAGATGAAATTAGCTGTATATTCTACAGCTAATTAGCTGTGTGTTTAGGTTTAGGTTTCTGGTATTTTAGATTGTCACTTTTTCCTTTGTAACTTGCTTATTTTATAAAATTCATGTTGCTGGGTATAAATCAGTTCATTTGTGAGTTTTAAAATTTGTGTTTATTGTTAAAGTCCTGTGAATTACAGACATGCTTGGTTATAAAGGCCAGGACTGTGACTTAATCATTTTTGTTTTTCCCTGCAATTTAACTGTTACCTTGGGTTCTGAAAGCCATGAGTAGTTATATTTTGAATGAATTAATTTATGATGCATACACCCAACTATTTTTTTCTCAGTTGAGTTGAAGCATGTGCCATGCGCGTGCGCACACACACACACACACACACACACACGTTGAAAGATGGCTGAGACAGCATAATTACAAATTCAAGCCCATATTAGGCAATTTACTGATATATACTGTGAAACCTGTCTCAATATTAAAAAAAGTCAGGGCTGGATTAATAGCAGCATCACTTGCCTAGCAAGCACAGGCCCTGAGTTCAGTTCTTCAGGACCTCATAAGTTGGATGTGGTAGTGTACTTACTTAGGAGGCTGAGATAGGAGGAGTGCCTTGAATTCTCAGCCTTGTCTACATGTTGAGTTCAGGACCAGCTTGGACAGTAGAGCAAGACCCTGTCTTTCTAAAGTCGGATATAGTATCTCTTGTCTACAATCCCAGCACTTTGTAAGGCTGAGTCAGAAGGATTGCCATGAATTTGAGACCTGCTGGGCTATGTATGTAGTGAGTTCAGGATTGGCCTGGCCTAGAGAACAAGATCCTGTTACCAGGGGGGGGGGGGGGGGGGAAATAAGTGAATAAAACTGGTCTAAGGCTTTGCATTCAATATGCAACACCACCTACCATCCCAGACCTAAAAAAAATACTAAATATTTATTTAAAATTAAGTTTTCTTACAAAAACCATTATGTTTCTGCAACCTAAAGAATAGGTATTAGTTGAAGACTACTGTCACTTAGCATTTGAGAAGTTAGGTAACTAAACTTACAATGAGGTGATTGCTCAGTTTTATGAAGGACATTTGAAACTTTTTCAGTTTTTATTTATTTTGAGTCAGTGTCTCACTGTAGTACAGGCTGGTTCTGAACTCACTGTGTAACCAAGGCTAGGCTTCAACTCTTGATTAGCCTCTTGCTTTCCTGCATGCTAGGATTACAGGCATTCACTACCATGTCTGGCTAATTATTTTTATGTGGTGCTTGGGAGTTGAACTCTGGGCTTTGCATGTTAGGCAATGCTTTCCAACCACTAAGGTATGCCCCCAGCTCCTGAAATGATATTTTATTAAATTTGGGTTTAAATATGAATTATATAAATATATCAAACTTAAAAATGGAGGTCTGTTTTAAATAGGAGTAAATCAAATATATATTCATTTAATTTAATGATATGTGTCCTAATGGTAGGTATATGTCTTTTATAGGAAGGAAAATCAAGATATAACTTGCTTCCTTGTCTGAAGTCACAGGGTGAGTTTAAAGATGAAAATTACATGCAAGAAGTTTTTAATTCCAAGTTTTACATTTCAGTATTTAATGTTATTTAAAGTGACTCACAAAATTGACTGATGTCATGTGTCGGTACTTAGGTGACAATTTACAGAAAGTCAACTCTTCAACTTGATGGGCGACAACCCTTTTCAACCTAAAAGTAAGTGTTGCTGCTGCCTTTATCGATATGAGAGATGAGTATGTGTGGCTTTTATACAACTGCTTCAAAAGAAACAATAGAGGTAGGGGACATTTTCTTAAAAACTAGAATTGTTGAGGTAACAAATATTCTCATAAAACAAAGTTTCAGAAGTGAAATGTTTTCCTTCTATTAGCTCAGAAAACTACTGCTATCAGTTTGGTATTTATAATCACATATGTTCTGTGCATAAACAAAAATTATTTCTAGAAGAATTGTAGAGGGTATTACTTGCCTTTTTAAAAATGAAATGTTGTTTTGCTAAGTTGAGAAATAGCCATTTGCTCTGGATGGGATAAGCTGCCCTCATTTCCTGTAGTTAAGTCCTGTGTCTCATCATGCCTTCACTCTGTGGCTGCATTCTCGAGTCAGGGTTCATAATTCTAGTCTTTTCCCCTTGTAACTTCTTACTTTTAGTTGGCCTGCCTTTTGTTAAGGCAAATGGCTAAATATCCTTGCTGTATATATAGTCATATTCTAGGTGTGTACCTAAAACAAACTTCGACTAGATTCACTGATCCCAGCATTGTGTCTACTCTAAACTACTACTGCCTATCTATCTAGCTGTAAAAATTTTACTAGTTTACTACTTGGTGGATCTAGGTTTTTTACTCTTACTACCATAACCTGCAAATATTAGTTCAGAGATTGCTAAGAGGATTATTCAAGTCAGTCTTTAATATATCTGTATTACAAAAATGTTCTTGAAAATAAGGGTTTTCTAATTTTTGAAAATTAGGTAATTCAAAAATGGCAGAACTGTTTATGGAGTGTGAAGAAGAAGAGCTGGAGCCGTGGCAGAAGAAGGTGAAGGAAGTGGAAGATGACGACGACGATGAGCCAATCTTTGTTGGAGAAATAGCAAGCTCAAAGCCAGCAATTTCAAGTAAGTATTTGTTTTTAGTGAAGCCAAATTTTAGAAGGTACTGCTTCTGTAGGAAAAACTTGCAAACTGTCATATATACTTGGGGTCCTTATTCTCAGAATAGCTTTCAGGAGTTAGGATGAAAGTTTGAGTGGGAGGCCAGTAAGAACTTGACATTCAGGATGGGGATGGGACTGGGGGCTTGAGAAAAGAGGTAGGAGGTTAAATATCAGGTGTGTAAAAGTAGAAGTGGAACCTTGAGTAGTGGTGCAGGCCCATTATCTCAGCACTCCCGGAGGCTGAGGAGTGAAAACGGTTAAGTTCAGTCTACTCTGGTCCCTTAGTGAGGTCCTGTCTCAAAATAAACATTCCAAAAGAACTGGAGATGCAGTTCAGTGCAAAGGCCCTTGGGTCAGTCTCCAGTACTACAAAGAGGACTTATGTTAGCTGGTAGCAGTGGAGGTCTTCTCAAACTGGAAGATAAAAGTTTTAATGGAACTTAGAAACCTGTTTGTTCATTTTTCTTTTTTCTCCCTTAAACCCAGAAATAGCGAAGAGGAACAATTTGAAATGCTTGTCGTAAAAATTCAGAATGCATCATGTACATTGGTGTTAATCTCATGTGGAAGTTCTCTCACCCAGGCCTCCCTGTGGTGACAGCCACACAAAGGCTTGTTCATGCATGTAGGGCAACGCCTGACTGTACCCTCTGCCTGTGCTCAAATCTGTCTGTTAGCAAGTTGTACTTCTGTTCACTAAAGAGAGGGGTATTGCCTATAGCCACTGTGTTTTGATGTGCTAACAGCACACTTGAATTGTTTTTGACTTTTGAGAAGAACAACTTGTTTTGGGTTATTAATTTTAGAGAAATTGAACTTGATATTGTTATTTTGTTAAAGTAGTGATGCTGACATTTGTTAAAATACCTACTTAATATATGTACAGTGCAGCAGAAGAATGAAGAGAAAATGAATCTTTTCCTGTTGATTGATTGATACTCCTGCCTCAGCTCCCCATCCCCATAATCATAAGATTACAAGGCTGTGCCACTGGGCCCGCCTTTTCCTTTTAATTAAGCCAGGAGAATTTACGAAAGACTATTATGTACCCAGCATATCAGTATTTTCTTACTTGCTATTAGTTAGCAGTGTTTAAAAATATGATTAAGAGACTGACTACTTGAAAATTTCCAAAATACTCGTTCTTGCTCCTACTGCCTTCAACCGTGGAATGCCACTTATATTCACCTTATCACCGAGAGAATAATTCAAACAATGGAATTTTCAGCAGTGTTTCCAGTAGCAGTCAGAATCTTGCATGAAGGGCCAAGTGGAGTACCAGCTGGGTCATGAAATGCATCTGATGTGGTGGCAGACATATTGCCAATAGTGGAACATGATTCTGTTCTCTTAATTACTGCTTCCTCGTCACTGATTACCTTATAGTGAGATATCACAAAAATGTTATTCAGAATTTCATTAAAATATGATGGATATGATTTAAGTTTTATTCTGATTGTAGATGACTATTAATGGTATTCAACTAAAGCAATTGATATTAATTTTAAAATAATTTTATTAGGTGTTGATCCCTGTCCCCACCCTAGTAAAATGTCTTTCCTCAAATATTAACATGAAACACGTGTTTTCGTTGTTGTGTTATATGGAAATCATGATAGTTTATTATGTAATATGAATTAAATGTTTATATAGAATTGCCAGAAAGTAGGGTAAAAACTCACATTTTATAGGTTACAAACACTAGAAATACTGCAGGAATAGTTCTTTGATGGTGTGAATAAGTATTTATTTTTCAGTTTGTAATGAAAATAATGACAAGTTGAATTTATTTTTCTCCAATAAGACTTCCAAAGTGCTTAATTCTTATTTATTTATTTACTGTTATTTTTCAAGACAGGGCCTCTGTAGTCGAGGTTGGTCTTGAGTTCACTGTGTAGCCCAAGCTGGCCTCGAACTCACAGAAATCCTCCTCCCTCAGCCTCCTGAGTGCTGGGATTACAGGTGTATACCAATATGCCTGGCTAAATTTTTATGTGGTGCTGGGGGATCAATCCAAGGCCTTGTGCTTGGTGGGCAAGCACTTGAACCACTGAACTATGCCCCCAGCCTCTTAGATTGACTTCTGGTATTATAGAATATTCTGGTGAACTGTAGATTCAGTTTAGTGTATGACCTGTGGTAGTTTGCTATTTTAGAACTCAAAAGTAATGCTAGACAATATAACAAGAATCTCCATAATGAAAATTCAAGGCAAGGTTGGGTAAGGGTTTGATTTTGAGTGGTAGAATTCAAGTGTATACACAACCCTTCCACCATTCAAAGAAAGATGTAACTTTATAGTTATAGCTTATCTATACATATCTTTTTTGAGAAATTTTATTAGCTATATGGATGGTTTGACATACATAATGTTTTTCTGTGTCACATAGTTGTTCTTTTACTTTTGGCTTTTGAGTTACGATAGGAAAGACTGCTTATTCTATAAACTAGTGAGGGTTGATAATCTTTAGTTTCCTTAACAGCTAGAGGTGTTGTTGTCTGAAATTAGCTATATTCTTTAGCTATAACTTCTGTATTCTTCAAGGAATCTTTTCAGTTCTCCTAGTATATATTTCACTCAAAAATGAATTTTAACATAAATGTTATTTCTTATAGATATTTTGAACAGAGTTAACCCCAGCTCATATTCAAGGGGAATAAAGAATGGCGCCCTCAGCCGAGGTACAGTATTGTTGTTCTAGTTCAGTTTGAAGTGACGTGTTTTGACAAAAATTGATTATAAGGAAATATATTCAATATATTATATCATTTTAAAATACAGGTATTACTGCTTCATTCAAGCCTACAAGTCAGCACTACACGAGCCCAACATCAAATCCAGTGTCTGCCTCACCAGTAAACTTTCGTCCTGAATCTAGATCTTCAAATAGCTCTGTTATTGTTCAGCCTTTATCTAAACCTGTAAGTGTTTTAAAATTACACAGCCAACTCAGAGATTTATTGGATATTATTTATTAATATCAATAATACTGAGTTAATGTTCTGGAGTGTCACGATTTGTCCTCCAGTGGCATCAAAATCAACATCAGAGAAGGTCAACATTTTTATGATATCTCAGTAACACCTGTAAGCACTAAGTACCCAGCCTACTAGTAAGTCAGGTAATTTACATAAAATTCAATAGGTACTGGGTTGAAAATGGTGCTGGGGCTGGAGGAATAGCACAGTGTTTAGAAGCACTTGCCTACCAAGCTCAAGATCCTAAGTTGGATTCACCAGTACTACAGATGCTGTGCCTAGTGGCACACATCTGTAGTCCCAGCACTCAGGATGCTGAGGCAGGATTCTCTAAGTTCGAGGCTGGCCTGGGTTACATAGTGAGTTTAGGACCAGTCGTCTGGTCTACAGAGTGAGACTGTGTGGAGAAAACAAACCAGAAAATGATGCTATCAAGACATGAATAAAAGTAATATCGATAGTAAGTGTTGCATAATGGAAAAATATTTGATAGGCCACCATAGCTTTTTATTTGGAAATAAAGTACTATTTTTATACTTTAGCTCGAAAAATCTTAATGAAAAATAATAGATAATGGTAATGGCTATATTTCTTGAGCTGTTCATAAGAGGATTTGTGCTAATTGCTTTATAAATTAGTCTAATTTAATTTGAAAACATCCTATGAAGTAGGGTCTATTATTTCCGTGTTTTAGCTGAAGAAACTGAGGCTTGCAGAGATTAAATGATTCATTCAGTTCACATTGCTGGTAGATGTTGTATCTGGGATTTCAGTATAAGCTAAGCCAGAATTTAGAGATGTATGTGGACATGTCTGTATGTTGTGTATAAATGGATACTTTTAAGCTTTAGTTCATCACATCTCAAAGGGTAGTCTGGTTCCCCAAGGCTCTTGATAGGGTTTGGGAGACCACACTGTTGTCATCATAGTCAGAGATGCTATTTGCTTAATTCACTGTGTTGACATTGGCAGTGATAATACAGAAGTGGCAGTGAGGGAGCTGCTGGTGCCTTCTCGTACTTTTATCAGTCACTTACCACACTCTTAACAGAAGTCTTAGTGCTGCTCAATTCCTTGATGAAGTAGGAAACAGCAATTTAAGTTTTATATTTAGTTAGTGTTGTTAATGTTCACTTGCTACCCTTGAATAATTGTCTGTTTTGATACTCTCTGATGAAGTAGGTGGTATACATAAAACGCTCAGAGTCTTAGCTGTAGTGGTTGTCTCGAGGAAAAGCACTTGATTGAAATTGTGAATTCAATTACCTGTCCTTTTTTTTTTTTAATAGACCACTAGTTTTACTTGAAAGAAGGACAAACCATGGTGTATTCATTGTTTATTGCTTTGTATTAATACAAAACTACATACCTAAACCAACACACATTTACTTCCTCACAGCCTTAGAGTTTCTGTGGGTCAGGAGTCAGCTCAGGTGGGGCTGGACCCTATACCTTGGGGTCTCATGGATACATTTGAGGTGTGGTCCTTCTCCTTGCAGTCTCTTCTCAGGCTGTGTTGGGGAGCATCTGCTTCAAGTTTGCATCGTTGTTGGTCACATTCAAATACGTATAGGCTGTTAGACTAAGAGGCTTGCCAGGTTTTGGACCTCTGCCTTTCAGGGCTATCTTCCCAACATGGCCACTTGCTTCCTCAGTGTTAACAAGGGAGAGTCCTTCACAAGATGTTAGTCTTAGGTAATAAAGTCATGTTTACAAAATCACATATATCCTGTCATCTTTGCAGTACTCTGTTGCTTAGAAGCAAGAGGTCTATGCACACTTAAAGGATGGGATTTACCAGGACGTGAATGCCAAGCGCTGGGGATCACGGAGCCCGCTTTGATCTTATCTGCCACACATAGTTTTTCAATCTTGAGTATTTGGCAAACACTTTCTAAAAATTGAACACCTGCCACTTCAAGGAAACAGCTGACAGTACCAGTATTGCCAATGATCAAATTTCTTCTTTCAAGCAAAAAATTAAAATTTTGGAAAACTTGCAGCTGACTCTCTGATCTTGACTGCTTCCCAGTATTTAAGACTTTTTTGATGTTGTAGTATTAGTAAGTTGAGTGTTTTGATGCTATGTAATGTCTTATGGTAACATTTCAAATATCTGCCTAATGCAGTATTTTCAAATAATCAGTGTGTATGTTATAAAAATGTGCACGGGTATAATACCCATTTAAAGTATAAGATAGAACAATGATTTTAATGAACAGAATATGAAAACTTAGGGATATGGTTTAGATTTTACACTATAACAAATCTTTTTAGGAAGTAGCAACTGTTGAGAGTTGAGATAGTCTTAAAGTGCTATGTTCAGTTATCTTAAACTAGAATTAAAGTACTACCTTTTTCAATTATATTTTGCCATTTAGTTAGATTTTGTTTATATTCTTCTAAAATAATATGTCCTAGGATATTGAGAAGCAGTTAAAAGATTGTAGTGGTTTTTGATTAGGCTAGGCATTCAAGAAATTGGCAAAAATGTAAAATAATGCCCCATTTTTAAATTTTCTTTACATGTGTGAAAGTTATTTTTCATAGAAACTGTTATGTTAATCTGTAGTGGATTTATTATTGTTAATTAAAAATGAATTAATACATATTTTAAATTTTTCTTTGTTTTAGTTTGTACTATGGTAAACATAAGTAGGTATAACCAACATAACAGAACTGTAGGTTCAGTAATTTTTAAACATACAAAAGGATCTTGAAGCCAAGGTGTTAGGTCCCACTGCCTTTAAGAGGTAGTAGTAATTTTTCCTTAAAATGTTTAGACATTAGACACTAAGAACACTAAAGGAGACTACATAGAATCTTGAATTCTCTAATGTTCCAGAGTAATGTTGTAAAAAAATGTCAAAGATGGTCCTAAAATGAAGTGGAAAACTACTCAGAATGTAAAAATTCTTTGCTAGTAGTTGAATTTAAATTTAATGATTTCCCATGTTTACTAATGAGCTTTTTGGCATTTAGGAGAAACTAGAAAGAGGACTCTTGATTATTTAATGTAGTTTGATTTAAACAAATCTAACATTAGAAAGTACTACATTTTACTATTTTTCTCCTTGTATTATACCCAGAGGCTTTGCTGAGATCTATTATTTGCTTCTTGCTTGTGATGCTGTATTTTTAGAATTATTCTAAAGTATGTGTGTACAGCCTGTAGCCTGCTGGGTTTTGCCCAAGACAGTTCTCTTCACCCAAAAACTCAACTACAAGAGAACAGTAGGCTGTAGGTTGGACTTGCTTGCTCCAAAGTGTATCCATCTTACTGGTGTGAGGTGGATTTATATTTCTTTTACCTTGAAAGCATTGTGGTAGAATCTGTCCCCTAACGAGATAACTAGGTGTAGCCAGCTAGTCAGGAATAAACTGACTCTTTTAGCTTGCTTTTAACTGTTAGTAGTGATTGTTTTGGCAAATTGATTATTACTTTTGTGGTTTTTAGCTTACTACTAATTGAGCCATCAAATTATCCCTAGAATATTGGTATATAAATTTGCCTGTACAAAAGATGATGAAACAAAATAATTATAACTATTGAATAGGCATTCTTCCTTTGAAATATTTTAACAGGGTTATGTAACAAACTCATCACCAGTTGTATCTAATAATTCTTCAGAGTTATTGTTTGACTTGACCCAGGATACAGGATTATCACATTACCAAGGGGGACCAACACTTTCTATAGCAGGTAGGTTTCACTATTTTTGTTGTTGTTGTTCTAAAAAATATAGCAAAAGAAACTTGAGGGATATACCTATATAACCAACTTTCTGTTTTGAAGCCTATGCCTTTGTGTAAATTTAGTCCACATATTACAATGTGGACTGGTAGTAACAGTTTATGAATGCCTTTTTTGATGATTTTATATAAAGTTTTGGCCAAACTTGTTTGAGCTGTCACTTGGAGCCAGCCTTAAGAGTAAACAAACAACATAAAACCTCTGAACACCTTAATTTCTGTGAGTTTGAGAGGTCCTCAGGTACCCTGAATACTCTGTTAAAAGATAATTATTCTCCATGACCACGAGAGTGAAAAGATATGATTATAGTTGATTTCTTACGTAGATATGTGTCTTGTTTCAATAAATGATTTCAACGTGATAGTTAAAATATGATTTTAAGTTGTTATTATAAAGTGGCTACAATAATGATTTGTACATGGTAAGTACGTAGTAAGTCCCTTCAAAGGAACAATGAAATTCACCTATGGAAGATTCAAGGTTGTGCATATACAACAGCAGCAATCTTTATTAATCTAAAGTTAGTGTGCTCTGAAAAAATGCTGTCTTATAGAAAACTTCCTGTAATCCAGCCCATCTCTCCTCTGTTTTTCATTTGAATAGTACTTCTTGGATACATATTTTTCTAGTTGTTATTACATACTTAGGTAACATAGTTAATGAAATAGGTAAAAACCAAAAGAAATAGAGAAAAAAACTGTTAATCTGGTTTTACAAAGCACCTGCCCTTTATTTATAGGAAAAGTCTGAATTCTTGAAACTTCCTGGAATAAGGACAATGAGTCCTATTCTCTCTCTAGGTTTTCCACCACAAGGCTGCATCTTCATCTTGAGCAGAAAGTAGGCAAATTTGGAAGAGGTAGATTTGAAACTGTTGTTTTTATATTTTTTTCATCCCCCCTGCATGTTGGGCAAGTGCTGCACCAGTGAGCTAATCTACATCCCTTAAGAAGTAAAAATTGTGATTTTGAATCAGGGTTGCACTAAGTTACCCAGATTGACCTTAACTTATCTTTCTGCCTCAGTTTCCCAGTATTTGTAATCATCAGTGTGCATCACCACACCTCGCTTAAACATGAATTTCTTTAAGGCTTAAAGGATTTAACAACCAACAGTTGTTAGGTCTGATCATTGTGAGTGGTAGTATATGTTCTGTGTTTCAGTAGCATGATAATAGAGCATTATCTGTGGAGGTAATGGGATCTGGGAGATGGTTGACTCTTCGGACTTGAGTGAGCATTGGATTTTTACCAGCAGTGAGAGAGCTTTTAGAGGGTAGGGAACAGCCCAAGTCTAACAGAACAGAGATTAGTAAGTTGAAGGATCACAGTTTAAATCAAATACAGTGACTTGATTAAACGTTGAGATTTATGTTAAATTTCTATTTTAAAGCAGTCTATTTTTACTATTTAGCCTATTACATAATCAGATGCTGAATTCAAAATACCAATACTTATTGTTTTTTTAGAGTAACCTAAATGCTAATGTAATTACATAGAATCTTTGTCATATACTTGGAATATATCTACTTGTAATCAAGTGCTTTGAATATGGCAAAAATCAGTTTTATGTTATCAAAAGATAAAGCAGAGAAGTAACTAGCAGAAGGCTGTTATTTTCCAGGTGTGTTTGCCTTTATTAAGACATTGATAGGCAAAGGTGTTGGAATAAAGTCATGATTTTGTTAGTAATGACAGTGGCTCATTTGTAATTGAATGCTGTGTGCCAAATGGTTTATTGGGGTGCTTTACGTATGTTACCTTATACATCCTTAAAACATCTCTAGAAAATAAAGCATTGTAAGTTATTTTCCAGAAGAGAAAAATAAGGCTCAGAAAAATCAAGTAAGTGAAGAGTACATAGTGAAGAGAAGAGTGACAGAGTTTGGGTTTAGACCTACCCATGTCTGATTTAAAAGGCTGGAACATTGCTAATATGTTTATTATCACTTCTACTTTTCAAGTATTAAAAAGTGGTGTGTGGCTTTTGCATCAATTTTTACAAAGTACATTGTGTGCTGTTTTCAAGAAGGGCTTTGCCTGGCCTGATTACAGCCTGAGTATTGCCATTTGTCTTGCTAATGCTCAAAATAAGGCTAAAGTCCTCCAGCTTTAAGGTAATCATTTTCAAATGGAGAAGTACTTTTAGGAATAAAATCCCTATACAAACCAAATGTTTGTTATTCAGGAGTCTAATAAATAAAATGGAAGAGTTGCATTTGTCAGACATTACCATTTATTCCCTAAAATTAACCCATCAAGCTCTGGGAAACCTGGCATGAAAGTCCTCTTGCACCGGCTCCTTCCGTTACATGTCCTGTTCAGTGAGTAATATTCAGTGAGTAGCATAATGTTGAAGCAGAGGTGCAGTCCTCACCTAAAGCTCTGAGCACACTCCTGCTTGTTGGGTGAGAAAGTTAATTGGCATCTTTAGGTTAAAAAAATTATGTAAAATATCTCTACAGTTTTGGAACAAATAACAATTGTTACTATCTTTTTTATAAACTAATGCCCTTTGACATGTAAAGCTAATGATTATTCATTTGTAAAGAGTTAATTTTTTTGTCTTGGGATAAATTAGTATCACTACTTTATATATTTGTTTATTTGAGACCATATTTTTAAATCTTGTATAGAAAGATTTTACAAATTATTTGAATACATGTCTATAATAAATATGCTTTTTAAAAATGCAATCTGAGTTTGGATCACTCAATTTCTGTTGTTTCTTGTGTGATATGTAATTCAATTATTTGATCTCTAATTAGGCTCCAAAGCATTTTTTATTTACTTGTAAACAATTTCTAAAGTGTTTATTATTTTTCCCATTATTTAAATCATTCTAGGTATGAATGAAAGTTCGTTTTTATCAAAACGTCCTTCTGCTTCTGAAGTAAGTGGTACTAATCCAAAAAAACCAAAGTCCAATGAAAATGTTTCTGGAACAAATTCGTCAGACGTGTTCCCTTCAGTTAAATCTCCTTCCCTGATGTCTTCCCAGGCTCTGCCATCGAAAGGTAAATGTAAACTCTGACATACAAAATAGAGATTCCTATAGTATTTCATAAATAAATATTGGAAATTACTGTAAATTTAAGAACTATTATTAGTAGTGGCTACTTAAGGTTAAAAAGTGATGAGTTTTGAACCATAAATTTATTTTAGGTGCAAATACCTCATCCAATCAATCTAAAAATGGAACACCTTTTCCAAGAGCTTGTCCAAAGTGCAATATTCATTTCAATCTTTTGGATCCTCTGAAAAATCACATGAAGGTAAAATTCTTTCAAAATTTAATTTTTAAAAAGTTAGCAAATCTCAATCTGGGAATGTAGTTAAGTGGTTGAGTGTTCAACTGGTTTTGTTTCGAGATTGCTGCTACTGTTTGTGATAAAGAAAAATTAGCTTTTTTAAGTGTAAGCTGAATGAGTTCTTCAGCATTGTCTCACAGTGTACTTTTGTGCTGTGTAATTGGTGTCTTTTAGGTGATATTTGGCTCATAGTCCTTGTTTTATTCAGCTCTTTGAAATCACTTTGTTTTAGTTATACCATGTCTTACAGTAGACTTGATTTTTCATTTGTTATCCTATAAGTGTTCTTTTAATACTTGAATTCATATACATTGATTATTTGCTCTTGGCTTGTTAGGAATTTTTTTTAAGGCTTTTTTATTTTTTAAAGCCTTTTCACCATGTGGTTACTTTATATAGTTTGGGCATTAGGAAAGTTAGAATTTTGTTCTGGCTGTCTAATTGTAATGTTTTGTAACTCTACTTGTCATAACAGTCCTTTAGATTTTCCTAACCTCATCTCCAGATTTGCTTTAATCATTCCATAGCCAATAGGTTCAGTGTTCATCACCAGTCTTTTTTGCAGTGAGTTGTTTGGCTGTTTGTCTAAAATTCATCTCTAATATTGTCTAAAATTCATCTCTAATAATTTCTTCCTGAGAGATCTGGGATCTTGCTTTCAAGTTCTTTCCTATTCAGAACGATTTGGCGGAAAGCCATTCTCCAAAGACAGTTTGGCCACAAGTAAAGCAAATTGAATTCTACTTTGAAGATCATGTTGATACTGCTCCTGTTTCTAATATAGGATATTGCTGGTGAGGAATCTACAACACACCTGATTTATGTTTCCCTTTGTAAACGATTTGATCTTTTTGCCAGACTGTCGAGAGACTTTCTGTTTTTGAAAACTAGTAGTTTTATAGTACCATAACTTGGTGTTGGAAATTTGGGGCAGATCTTCTCTAGGTCACATGTTCTTTCAGCCTTTGTATTTGTGTCTTTTGTTTTAACACAGTTTTCTTAAATTTTATTTTTAAACATTTATTTCCAACTGCATGTCCAATGTAAATTTGTTTATCATATTTATCATCTTTCTAATTCTTTTTAACTCTTTCCCTTCCCCCAGATTATTTGCTTATCTTATTTTTAGCCTCTGTATAATTTATTTTGCAATGTCTTTACCACTGTGCTTATATCTGTCATCTCTGATTTATCTTTAATTTTATTGTCCTGTCCCTCATCCCCCAATTTGCCATTCTTATATATATTACTACCTCTTTTTGCTTTTATGGTATTTGAAATGGAAACAATTGCTTCATTGAATTTTAAAAATTTTATGAGAAAAAATTTGTCCGCTGTTTTTATTTGTATCTGTTTCATGGAAATGTTTCTGATGTTTTTGTTAGAATTACACATTGTCCTGTTATCTACACCTCTTTTTCCTGAAGCATATTTGTTTAGGTATGAATCCTGTCTTGTTGAAAAGCTGGATATTCGTAAGCCAGTTGTTTTGTAGATTCCTGTTGGAAGGAGACATGGTTCCGGGAGTTCACCTAGCCTGCCAGTCTCTCCTGGGCATAAGGCTTCGCGTAGTGTGATCGCGTCTGCTTCTCTATGAAGCATTGCCTCTTTGGTGTCTCTATACCGTGTCATGTCTCTGGGGTTCTTTTGCCCTCATCATTCTTGCCCAGTTCCTGCACACCTTTTTCTGCAGACAGAGGAAACAACTTTGTACTTCAGGATATGTCTCTCATTTTAGGATGTATATTTTTACTGACACTTTTTTTTTCCCCGATTCAACCCAGGGCCTTGCACATGTTAGGTAAGTGCTCTCCTACCGAACTATCTGTTCTTAGTGCCCTTTACCAACGCTTTCAAGATCTGGTATTGCTACCTCCTCTCGACTTATTCTGATTTATTCCTAACTCCATGCTTTCTCCCTGGTCTTGGCTACTTTGGGTAGTTAACATTATGGTGTCTGTGGATTTTGTCTGCATTTTAGTTTTCAGTGAAAACCAAATTTAATGGAATTTGTTTGTATGGATTTTAGGTAACTTCCAGTAGGAAATTTGGGAAATGTTAACCTATGTAAAATGACCATGAGAGAAGTCCTGTTTAATATTTTAAAATACCATCACTTATACCTGCTTAATGGTTATGCTATTTGCCACTTGGGAGAGTGAGAAAGAAGGAATGAGCTCAAGGTCAGCTTGAGTGACAGGATGAAGTCTCATCCTAAAAATAAATACATAAAAATAAGATCTCCATCTTTGTTGCTCTAAAAATCTTACCTAAAGTTTTAGAGCCCTGAGAAAGCAGTAGAACAGAATGTGTCTGCTAGATGAGAATGGTGTGTCCATGGTGCTTGGTATTTGTTGAACTATTGCGTATGGGAATGAGAATGCTAAAAACCACAAGGCTTCTGGGGCTGAATAGAGGGTAATTATTTGATTTTATTTAAACCTTGTGTTACACAGCTTACTGTTTTTATGGACAACCTGTGTCTAAGCTCAGTTCTTGTTTCTTAATTTCATTTCTTGCCTTTTGAGTATTGTCTGTGGGCTATTTTTGCTCTCCTTTAAAAGACTAGATGCCCCTCCTTCAGTTGTCATTGATTCATGTTATCAAGCTGTTTTTCATAGGTATTTGAAACAGTGTTAGAAGATACTGATTGAATAAGATTTGTGTGTTTATTTGAGATTTTTGTGTTTAAGTTTTATGTGCATCTTTTCTGTAAAAGAAGAGGAATAACTAATTGACTGTCTCTTTGTGTGTATTATTAGTAAGTTTCACAGGTAGCAAATTAGACATTTTTGGAGAATATGAACCTTGTAGCACACTCTGCCTTAGTTTGTTTAATTACATTGTAGATTTCAGAAAAGACTCAAGTGCTGAGTCTAACTCAGAAGAACTTCTGTGGAAAGCCATTTCTAGTGTTTGGGACACAAAATTGTCCATATTTGGGGGTGGGAAATATATCCAAGCTGTAGAGTTCTTGCTTAGCCTGCTTGAAGCCCAGGATTCAATTTTCAATAACCACTCACCTAAATTACCCACCTTTCTGGTTGTGGAGACTGTTCAGTATTTTTGTTGTATTTTTCCTTTGTTGTTTGAGATCTTCTCCATAGAAAGGCTGCAAGGGGAAAGTTTCATCTATCAAAATGATGCCATTGCTACATATCATTACTATTAAGATGCAAATTTTGTCTTATAAAGATACTTATATCTTGTGAAAGTCAGCGTGGCTTTTCTAATTTTGAGTACCTAAATATTATATGTATTATAAAAGAATCTACTGTAATTTCAACTGTAATTTATTCTGAGTGGAAGATTGCAGAGGATAATACTATGTTAGAGAACTAATGTAGCTGTCCTAATTTCTCTAAGCTGTTTCTTTACTTCCTATAAACAAGTTCTGTCATCTTTTTGTGAGTCTACTTCTCTCAATATTTTTCTCCGTTTTGGGTGGGTGGGTGGGTGTGTGTGTGTGTGTGTGTGTGTGTGTGTGTGTGTGTGTGTGTGTGTGTGTGTGTGTGTGTGTGTGTGTGTGTGTGTGTGTGTGTTTTCTTTGTAGGTTTTTAATAGTCACCTGAAACAAAATAAGCATGATTGAGCCTTGGGGGAAATGCTGTAGGTCTGTCTCTCAGTGAGGGCTTCCCGTGTAGTAGTGTTTTTTCATTTCACATTGACAGATGAAGTAGGTGTTTGTTTTCTTAAAAATAGAAGAGCTGCACTTAGATTTTCAAGCTTTTCTTATGTTGGTGCTAATTTAATAAGTAACATTTAGGAAACATGTAAATTGTACAAGGATTTTCTTGTTTTCTGGGTTACTTGTTTTAAAAAAAGTACAGCTTTCTAGGTGTTGTTTCTAGACATCGTAGTTTCCTTGGTTTGAAGTAGAACCCAAGAATGGTCTTTTTAACAAAACACTTCTGGATTTTACATATAGGTTGAAGTTTCTGGGCTTGCCCTTTTAAAAAAGTGTTCTAGAGAAATCTGACAATGGAAAATTATGTGCATGGGATGATTTAGTTACATTTTGTTGGGAAAAATGGGCATGTATGAAAATATTCTGCATTAGAACCAGTTTATATGACATACTTGTTTTACTCATGGGGAGGTAACTTTTTCTTCAAATATTTAAGCATGTAGGATTTCAAGATGAAACTGATTTGATAATTTAAGGTGCATCAGAGCATATAAAAGCACATTGCCGCCCTATACTCTTGACAAAGATAGGAAATAAGTAATTTTTGACCAAGCAACAGATTATTATTAACTATTTACATCTGAAAAGATAAATTGCAAAGGAGAGGTATTAAGTCTGTAACCTATCCTATTATAAGTGTTTTCATTTTGGGGAGGAAAGAAGTGTTTTCATTAAGACAGTATTCCTTGAATTTAGTAGATTATGATAGCTTTATGAATTTTGGTGACAAATTTTTCAGATGTGTTACCAAGCCTGTATATCTGGCCTTAGTTTTAAAATAGAATCTTTTTGTTGTTGATGATGTTGTTCTTCTTGTTCCTCCTCTTCCTTCTCCTCCTCCTTCTCCTCCTTCTTAATAAATAAGACTTCTGTTTTTTTGTTTTTGTTTTTGTTTTCTCTTTTCAGTATTGTTGTCCAGACATGATAAATAACTTTTTGGGACTGGCTAAAACAGACTTTGCAGACACAACAGATAAGTCTGTTGATTCAGAGAAAGGAAAATTGATCATGTTAGTTAATGACTTTTATTATGGAAAACATGAAGGAGATGTCCAGGAGGAACAGAAGACTCATACAACTTTTAAATGCTTCAGTTGCTTGAAAATTTTGAAAAATAATATTAGGTATGTAAGTGCTTACTTTTATTTCTCTTTGAGAATTGAAATGGTATAGATAAAATGTATCTCTGTCTTGATTTTTTTCTCTGCCATCCTGGGTAAATAGTTTAGAGGTATAAGAGCAAAGAAAAATTTTCATGTTAAGTTTTTTCCTGTATATTTTTGACTCTTGGATCCACTTGCTTCTTACAGCTTAAGATAGGGCAAGTTTATTTTAAGACAAAAATTTACTTTTTTTCCTAGCAATATCTAAGGGTTCTTATTAGGTATCTTTTATTTTCTGTGTCTGAAGTTTATTCTTTACATTACAAGAAGCGATTTTTCAGGAATGTGCACTTTAATTTTATAATCATATATTTAGTGCTCAAATCTTTCAGTTCATATTTACAAATTTTAAAACATTTATTTTTGGGAAAAGTGATTTCTTTTTTAAGAGGTACATCAGTTCTAGGAGACATGTAAGCCTTGATTTTAAAATTAACACCGTTAAAAAATTAGTTTTCATGGGCTGGAGGAATAGCACAGCAGTTGTAGTACTTGCCTAGCAAGCAGAAAGCCTTGAGCTCTATTCTCCTGCACTGTGTAAGCTGGATGCACAATCCCAGAATTCAGGAGGCTGAGGCGGGAGGATTGCTGTGAGTTTAAGATCACCCTGGGCCACATGGGTTAGGACCAGCCTGACTACAGAGTGCACTCTGTTTCTGTAGTCATTTAAAAAAACCAAAAAGACTAGTTTTTATTCCTAGTGGAATTTCCAAGATTAGTATATACAGCTGCTTTTAATTTTAGGAACTTATACTTTGAAATTTTTGAGTTATGTGGTATGTTACAAATATGGTCTCATGTAAGTCAGTAACAAGAACAACATAACATGATACAGTGAATATTTTTCATTGTGTGAATAGCCTGACACTT
This sequence comes from Ctenodactylus gundi, assembly GCA_004027205.1. NCBI lineage: Eukaryota > Metazoa > Chordata > Mammalia > Rodentia > Ctenodactylidae > Ctenodactylus > Ctenodactylus gundi. Next base: position 185,958 of record PVKB01002200.1, on the reverse strand, counting down.
AGGAAAGGTGATTTTCTTCCATTTTATTATAAAAATTTTCAATTATTCATCAAAATTTTAAAAGTTTTACTTTGGACACTTGTATATCTGCCACCTTGTTTGTACTCTAATAAGAGTGGAACATTTTACTATCTTTGCTTTATCATATTTTTCATCTTCCTTTACATTGTTTTGATTTTTTTGATACAATTTAAAGTAAGTTGGAGACGACAATGTATTCCTGTAGGTAAAATAATATATTTGTTCATGTATACACAAATTTTCTGTCATTGCCTACTGTCTGTTTAGCATCTGGATTGCTTTTACTTTTGATTACTGTCACCTGAATTTGCATTTTAAGCATTTGTGGTTGTTTCTGAGCCCAGCATTTATTTATATTCCTTTGTGTTCTGTGATTCTTTCCTGTAACAATTAGTAGTTTCTTTTTTCTTTTTTAAATTGAGACAGGATTTTGCTGTGTAGCCCAGGCTTCTCCTAAACTCACTATGGAGTCCAGTCTAGCCATGGACTCGTGGCAGTTCTCCTGCCTCAGGCTCTGGAGTGCTGAGATTAAGGGGCCACGCCCTGCTTATGTGGTACTGGGAAATGGCATTTATAGTCTTAACCTTGCTAGACAAGTGCTTTAATCGCTGAGGTATTCCTCCAGCCCTAGAGGTGGTTTCTTAATGGTAATGCTTTATAGTTTTCAACATTCTTTCACATATTTCATATTTGTTTACTTTGTTTACCTCCTTTTATTACACTTCAGTATCTAGCTAGTAGTAATTTAACAGGTTATTTGTACTTTGGGATATAACACTGAAACAGTGTTACAACTCTTTCACCTATTTCTCTATTCTTACCATTTGAATAGTAAACTTATCATAAAGTCATGTTAGTAGATACCTATAGCATTGTTATTCTCTTAGTTACTTTTTAAATATGATGCATATTATATTGGAAAGTATTTTAGCAACAGTTTTTTTGGGGGGCTTTTACTTTGAGATTACCCTGTCTTATTATCGAATATTAAAATGAAAATCTTTTTACCAGCAATTTTTTTCCAGAAGACTAGTTACATATTTTTACTTTAACAGATGAATTATGCATGCTATCTTTGATCACATATAGGTATTGTATATTTTAAAAATATTGATTTGATAAATGTATCCTTCATGACCTCAGTAGTTTAATATATAAGATTTTACCTTAATTTATTGCAGTGAAACCTGGGGAAGATAAGCTGGTTTTAATAAAGTGCAAATATATTTAGAACTGGAAATTTGTGCTCTCATTTGCCAACCAGCTGGTCTGGTTTATTCTTTTTCTTTAGTTGAGAATCACTAAACACAATGGGCTTGTTCTTCGAACTTTATTGAGAGAAGTTGGTCTTTCTCTTCCCTTTCTTCCCACCTATTAGTCTCAAATGTCAAGGCTCCACGAAGCAACTCCTTTGATGATACAGAGAATTCAGCTGGCTGGTTCAGAGACTCTTTTTAGAGATATTCTTAAGTACTTCAGGTTGTGAGCTGAAAATGTATTGGCTTGGTATTTTCTCTACATGTAAAAATTTAAGACTAGGATTTTCTGTAGGTGTTTGTAGAGTGAGTGTTAAAAACCAGAGGAGGACAGAATATATTAAGATATATCAGAACCTGCAGTAAAGAGTAGTATTGTAGAAGTAGAAATGAGATGTATCTTTTGACTTCATGAGGGCTGTTGTCCAGATTGGTAGCATTACTATGTTGTTTCAAGATTATTTTCTTTCCAGCCTCAAAGTGAGTAATTGTTAATAGTGGGCCCAGTTGTTTTGATTGAATAACTTTACTTTCAAATTCATGAGAAAGCTTCAGTAAGCTCTTTTAGTTAGGTATTCCCATTTATATTGCCTGTGTGCTGTTGAAGGTCATAGTTCTTGCTCATGAGAAGCCTTCTAGGGAAGCTGAAATAGCAAAATGCAATACTGAAAAATGGCCAGAGCCCACAAAAGGCACTGTCTGCAAGTTAAAGTGAGCAGTCTGGGTGCACAGTAAACCCGCATCATTAAATGAAACAAAAGGCTCTTGTAATTGTAGGCATTAAAATTGCTATTACATGCACTTGAAAACCAAGACACAAGTAAAAATTCTAGTAATTTGTCTTTTAAACAGCTGGAATATATTTTATATCTTCAAGGCCTTGAAAGATTTCTCTCATGGCTCTGTAGATGCTTAGCACTTCCTTCCTTTTGGTGTTTCTTTTAACATATAAGTACAATTCTGGTATGGACTGCTGTTTTATCTAACTAGTTTTTTTTTAGTAATCAGAACAATAAAGAGTTCACTTGATGTTTCAGATTGCATTAATGAATTATTTTAAAACAAAGATGTGGATGTTTATTAGTTAAAGTGATTATTCAAAATGTGTGTTTTTTAAGGTTCTTTAGATTTTGAATAGTATCTTATATTTTTAAAATTCGGGTTCAGATACTTATTGGCGAAATTTTTTCTTTGTTTCACCTGTTGATCGTTTTGTAGGTTTATGAACCACATGAAACACCATTTAGAGCTGGAGAAGCAGAGCAGTGAGAGCTGGGAAAACCACACCACCTGCCAGCACTGCTACCGCCAGTTCCCCACACCCTTTCAGCTCCAGTGCCACATTGAGAGCACTCACACGCCCCATGAGTTTTCTAGTAAGTTATGGTTTCATTTCAGTGTTACTGATTTTGACAGTAGAATCCGTGTGCAAACGTTAATAGATCTCTCTGAAAAATAATAGTAAGAAGTAGACTTTGGAATTGGGGACAAAATCAAAAAAGAATTTAGTTTTCATAATTTGTTCTTTTACTAGAATGTATTTATGGCATATAATAATCAGCTTGAGAAATCATTGCATTTATAGACTGCATCTTCATTTTTTCATAAATTTTGAAATAAAATTAGTCACTAAAATTAAAGTTTCTCTTACAAATAATTTATAGTAATTGCTTTGGCATAATTTGTACATTGCATCTGATGGGCTAAATTAGAAGTCTCATAATTTTCAAATATGAAATTATTGCCTTTCATTTTAACTTTATAAGAAAAGTAATTATAATTGTAACTAAAACCTCAGATTTTGCAGCTCGTCAGCTTGAGTTCAGATCCCAGATCTGCCTCATGTGACAGCTCCATGAGTTCAGGCAAGTTACTGTTTGACTAAGGGGACAGTAGAAAAGCCTTTCTCAGAGTGCTGTTAGAAGAATCAGGTGAGTGTCGTGTTTAGCGCTGTGGGTTCTCAGCAAACTGGAACTGGTTACTACTTCTACTCATACTTCTACTATTGTTAATAACAGATTCATAAAATGAAGTTTTTATGTTAGTGTCTTAAAATGTAATATCTTTTTCCTTCCAACTTTTAGCCATTTGTAAGATCTGTGAATTATCATTTGAAACAGAGCATGTTCTTTTACAACATATGAAGGACAATCACAAACCTGGTGAAATGCCGTATATTTGCCAGGTACAGACACATTTTATTGTGTTAAATATTTGTTGGGTTTATTTGTCATTTTGATTAAAAGATTTAAACCTGTTAGACCCCAGTCAGAAATTTTTTTCTGTGAAGATCATCATGGTAAATATTTCAGATTTGGGGTGTTCAGAGTCTCTCTTGAAGCCAGTCAGCTTTGCTGTTGGAACACAAAGGAATCTGTAAACAACAAACAAATGAAGGGGTGTGTCTGTTTTTCCAATAAGATTTTATTTATGGACACCACAATTTCATAAAATGTTTATGTCATGAAAAATACTAGTATTTTTTTAACCATTTAGGCAAAATTGGCTCTTATAAGGAAGTGATAAGTAGAAAGTCCTGTACATGACTCACATTTTATGAGGGGCTGCCTTGAGCTGGATATGGCCCACATGCTGCTCTTTGCTCAGTGCTGGATGGAGGAGAGTGCTGCTAGAGAGAGACAAGTGCATGGACCTCTCTTTCTTTTGAGGGAGGAACACAGGAGTACAAGGAAATATAGAATGTGTTTAGTTGGGAAGCACCCTATCAAATATTTCAGGACTAGTATTTTTCAGAATTTGAAGAAGTAGTAAAGCGAGAGAAAGATTAATTTTCACCATCAGAATCTGGAAGCCATTTGTAATCTGAAGGAGAATCCTGTTTTGTTTAGCAGAAACAAACTTTTCTATAGTATGAGAGGTCCCAAAGCTTTAACATGCAGATCAAAACTGGGGGGTAGTAAATAAATTATCTGACAAAAAGAAGGGAACCAATTCATGCTTTGGGAAGCATTTCTTTCTTTTTTTTTTAACAGATGAATAGAGAAGCATTTCTTAATTTTGAAAGATAACTCTGTTCTGTTTGGTGCTCGTATTAGTGGGAGTTTTAGTCATGAAGGCATGAGCTGGGTTGGTGCCATGTAGCGCTCTTCTGAGCATCTGTCATTGGTACTTTGCAGTTGCATGTCAGCTTCAAATTTGCGAGTTAAACAACTTTTCTATTTATAGGTTTGCAATTATAGATCGTCATCATTCTCTGATGTAGAAACTCATTTTAGAACATCCCATGAAAACACTAAGAACTTGCTATGTCCATTCTGCCTCAAGGTCATTAAAATTGCAACTCCCTATATGCATCATTATATGAAGCATCAGGTAAGATTTAGTAATTCTTGTTTGTTTGTGGCATATTAGCAAAAGACTGATTGTAACTCTAGTCACTGATTAGATTTGTTCTGCAAGGGAAGCATAGCTCCAGATAACACAACTAATTTACAGTTTATGTGGACTTACTCATGAAATTGTACTTTTACTTCCTTTCTAGTGATGATGTGGCCCATAAATAATTCTGAAAGATGGAATATAGATAGATCAGATTGAGTATTTCAGGGCCTAAGAGTAGATATGGGAATTATTTTGAAGGACCTTATCAGGAAGTGAGAAGATGAATTTGAACAAAGGATTGAGGACTCTTACTCTTGGTTTCTTTTTTCTCTTGAAACTTTATTTCTACTTTGTAGTGCTCTGTTGTTATGAAACAATATGTTGTCATCATTGACCCACTGTAGTTTTTTGTATGTGAGGGAGGAAGCACTTGATTGGTTGACATACACACTCTGCCAGAAAACTAAATTTAAATCATGACTTGTTTCCTGAGTAACTTCTGCCAATTCTGTTGTGAGTATTAATGCTCACATCCTTTCTTGGAACTCTGATGTTATGCTTACTGGTTCTTTCCCTGAAGCAATTACACCATCCTTTTTTGGAGCTAAGATTTGTTGATACAAGACTAATTCTATTCTTGAACTCTTGAAAGAACAGCAGTGCTGTTGTCAGAGTTAGGATCAATGCATTTCCTGGAACTGATCATATTATCAGGTTTTGCCAGCTCATAAAAAGGATCAATGCATTTTCTTATCAGTTAGATTGGTATACCACTTTATTTACAATTGTTATTTGTGTTGATGTTAGTTTCAGTTGCTAGATAACCAGAAAGTCAGTTTGTTGTTTATAATTGGGAAAGATCATAAAAGCAGAATTTCCAGATGAAGTTGGATCATCCTTGAGATGCTCTGGCAAGGATCTGTAGGATCTCCCCGACAGGTTACCTCAGCTGGTGATAGGGATTTTGTGCCAAATTGTCACTGGTAGGTAAATTTGGTAAATGCCTGGATATATAAAAATAGGAAGTTTTGTCTTTTTAAAACAGAACTTTCCAGATCTTTTAATATGCTAATGGACATTGTATGTCTCCAAGCAAAAGATACAGTATGTATCATTTCCCAAACTTATTTGGCCATTGAGCCCTTTCTTTAAACAATGTCTTACCACTGTTTTTTTTTTTTTTTTTTAATAAACAAGAGTTTGAGAAACACTATTCATGATACTTTACATCTCATTCTTTAGAATTTTTTGCATGGAAGCGTGAGATACAAAGTAATTCTCTTTTTGGTTTGTGGCTTTTAATGTAATACTCCCCGGGTGCTCTGCTAAACTCTAGAATGAGATACAGATGCGGGAGTAAGGGTACCTGTCATGAGGACGGCGAGTTCTGCACAGGGATGTTGTCACTTGTGACCAAATTCTCACACCCAGAGTCTGCCTCACTTGCCATGGTGTCCAGTCTTTTGTGTTTGTTCAGGGCTCGTTGGAAGCAGTTAAGAGGGAATAATTTATTCATTAGAAGGACCAGCAGGCATCCTTCAATATATTTATTGAATATATTATATATTATATATAATATATATTTAAAGTTTATAAATTATTTATGAAAAGATTGGAAAACTATAGTGGAGTGAGATTATACACTTCTAATTGAAGTGACAGTATTAATGCATAACTAACAAATAAGAATTAGCCAAATATGCTAAGAATTATAATGTTTTTGAAGACCTCAGTTGTAACGTCTTTTCTTTAAAAGGTTATACAGTGATGTGTTGGGTGCTTTTAGAGCTAACAACCTAATTTATATAACTTTTCAGAAATAACAGCAGAGTGGCTGGAGGGCATAACTTAGCGGTTACAGGCCTTGCCTAGCAAGCACAGGCCTTGGGTTCGATTAGCACCACAAAAACTGGATGTGGTGGCCCATGTCTATAATCCCAGCAGTTGGGAAGCTGAGGTGGGATAATTGCCATGTACTCGAGGCCAGCCCGGGCTACATAAGTGAGTTCAGGGTCAGTCTGGACTGCCGAGTGAAACCCTGTCTGAACTTCATATGTATCAAATAAACTCATTAATTTTAATAGTTAATAAGCAGCATATTTTTACCATGGCTAGGTGAATGACTTGGACCACTGTGGTAGCAGTAGTTGGAAGGGAGGACGAGTGGAAATATTCTGTGTATTTTTTTGTGCTAAACAGTGACAAAAATGAAGTTTGCTTATTCTACGCTGTGGGAAATACTGAGGAAGGAAGAGATATAGGGAGGTGGGAACAGCAAGACAGAGAGGAAATCTGAGTTCAGTTCAGTCTATGTTGTTTTGAGAAACATATTAGACATCAAGTAGTCATGCTAAATAGGCAGCTAGATAGATGGTACTTGTTGTGGTTAGGATCTGGAGTGTCCCCCAAAATTCTCATGTATCTTAATGTTATCAATTGTCTATGGAGCCATGTGGTGTTGGTGGATTGGGGTGTGGTGTGGAGGGGTGGATTGCAGTTAAGTTAGGAATCACAGTGTGTAGTGGCCACACCTGGATGCAGGAGGAACTAATTACTGGGCGGAGACTTGAAAGGATACATAAGCTGCACCTGCCTTCCTGGAGGGCGGGGACTAGTCTCAACTGCTCTTAGGTTGCCTTCCTGTTTGTGGGAAGCTGCCTCCACCTCTCTCTCTGCCATGTACTTTGATTGTTGCCAGCCACCACTGAATGGACTGTGACCTTTGAGACTTTGAGCTAAAATAAACCTTCCCTTTCCTAAGTTTGTGGGTGCCAGGTATTGAGTGACAGCAACGAAGAAGTGACTAAGACACAAATTGGTACCAGAAGAGTGAGGTTGTTGCTGTACTTTACCTGAAGATGTGGCTCAGAAGTCTTTGGAACCGGTTTGCAGAAGGAATTTGGAAATGTTTGGGGATGCAAGCTGGAGAAGCCTTTGAGTGCTATGAGCCGAGCTTGAGGAGATTTCTGGTCAGAGCTCAGAAGACCAGAATGCTGTTAGAAGTGTGGATTTTAGGCCAGGCTCAGGAAGTTTCAGATGGGAAGGAGGACTGTATTGGCAAATGGCCTAAAAACCATGTGTGCTATACTCTGGCAAAAAGTTTGTCTGCATTTTGCCCTTGTCCAGAGACTTTGCCTGAAATTGAGATTAGGGGCAGTGGACTACTTACTCTGGTGGAGGAAATTTCAAGGCAGACTGAAGTTCAAACTGTTACATGGCTACTGTTTGTGACTTTTAGCCAGCTTTATAGTGAAAGACAGTAGACAATGGCAGAGAGGACAGATGTAAAAAGCTCACAGTCTTGAGTAGAAAAGCATGTGGTTGTTCAATAAACAAAAGCCAAGAAGTTGGAAGCAGGACTGTAAGAAAGAGGCCTTCACAATGACTCAGGAATCAGCAAGATCTCACCCTTTGCCAACTAAAGAGCACCAAGGCAAAAGATCTTGTCCTCTGAAGAGTTCCCCAGGACTCCCGATAGAGCCAAAGAGGGAAGTGTTTTCTGGAGTTCAGCTTCATAGAGTTCAGCAATCCAGGCACTCAGAAGCTGCTGCAACCATGGCACGAAGAAGCCAGGTTGCTGCTCAAGCCAGTGGTGGAGCTTGGAGACGTCCACGTGGTCCCGGCTTGAGACGCTTACAGAGCCCAAGAGTTGTGGGTTCATGGAAGCTTCCATCCAGGTTTCAGACGAAGGCGTTGGAGGCCAAGCCGTGTGCCCCTGGGAGGGCAATGTGTGAAATTGTGAAGGAGAAGCCTAAGGTCCAGTGGAGAGCCGGAGAATTTGGAGAAGCCAGGAGCATGGATTGTCAGCTGGGAAATGCAGCAGTCCATGAGTGGATCCAGCCCAAAGGAGAGAAGATGGAGGTTGCAGTCAGCAGCAATGCCACAGGGGTGGGACCACCCAAGCCCCTTGGAGTTGATGCCTCGCCAGAATTTACCCCAGTTACTGGACATGGAGCTAGAGGATTTAACCCTTGCCCTGCTGGATTTAGGCATTGTTCTAGTCCTATTGCCTTTTATTACCTTATTCATCCCTTTTGGAATGGGAATGTTTACCCTGTGCCATTTTATGTTGGAAGTGCTTAACTCTTTGATTTGAACAGGAGCTCACAGCTAAAAGTTTGTCTTACATCTGAGAGGAGACTATGGACTTGGAGTTCCTTTAGTAGTGCTGAAACTGTTAAGACTTTGGTGACTCTTGCAGAAGGACTAACTGCATTTTGCATAGGGAGAAAGACATGAGTCTTTTGGGGGCCAGGAGTGGAATGTTGTGGTTAGGATCTGGAATGTCTCCCAAAAGTCTCATGTATTTTAATGGAACCATGTGATGTTGGTGGATTGGGGTCTGGTCTGGAGGGGTGGACTGCAGTTAAGTTAGGATTAACGGTGTGTAGTGGCCACACCTGGATGCAGGAGGGACTGGTTACTGGGTGGAGACCTGAAAGGATACATAAGCTGCACCTGCCTTCCTGGGGGACGGGGACTAGTCTCAGCTAGCCTCAGCTTGTCTTCCTGTTTGTCCGGGGAAGCTGCCTCCACCTCTCTCTCTGCCATGTACTTTGATTGTTGCAGGCCACCTCTGAATGGACTGTGACCTTCAAGACTGTGAGCTAAAAATAAAACTTTCCTAAGTTTGGGGGTGTCAGGTATTGAGTCACAGCAATGAAGAAGTGACTTAAGACAGTACTGAAGCTGGGTGATCTAACAAAGGGCGTGGTTACAGACGGAGAAAAGATTTCTGGGAACTGAACTAGGTGAATTTCTTGTCTGCCTTCTTGTTTAGGTAACCATTTCCTAGCTTTCTCTTCCTCCTTCAACACAGTGCTTATTATATAACCCAATGTGCCACACTTCTAAAGTAGTTTGAAGATGCAGCTAGAATTGTAACACTTTCTTACTTTGAACATGTAACAACTTTTTCTGTTTTTGAAAAAGAATTTTAGTTGACAAGAAATGAGGGGTATGGTGTCAGAATTCTATACTTGTATGTAGTATGTGAAAATCGGAAGGTTAATTAATTAGCATTTCCCTCTTCTGGACATAACACATTTATTTGTGGTGGGTAGGAACCTTTCTCCTACTTCTTTACAAAATATAAATTATTGTAAATTATAGTCACCTTTATGTGCAGTAGAATACCAGAACTTTTTCTGCTATCTAGCCATATTTTATCACCCGTTATCTGACCTCCCTGTCCCCATTCACCACCCTTCCTAGCTTCTTCTAGAAACCAATGTTTGACTTTTTACTTACATAAGATCAACCTTTTTGTTTTATCCAAAGGAGCGCAAACATGGAGTATTTGACTTATGTGCCTGGCTTTGTTTGTGAAATGCTCTCTGTATACCAGTACCTCTGCTATGTGCTTCCCTGTATTTATGTAATTTGGTTCTTATTGGTTATTTTTAGATGGAGATAGTGTGTAGATATGACAAGAGATACAGCTTTAGAGAAGACAGTCTTGTACTTACATGTATAAAGATTTAAATATATACATAAACCTATATAGATGCATTTTTGTGCTAATGAGAATTTATAGGTAAAGATTTCAGTTAATTTTATAGTAAAAAGAACATTGCCTTTGGAGCCTGGTGATTATCTATGGAAAATGACTTAGATTCTTCTTGAGTCCTGTTCTTTTTCTGGGGAATGACAGCAGGCCAGGACTTGAAGGGACTCTGGGGCTCTCAGCCAAGAGGTTGATTGGGATCTCTTCTGTTTTATGCTTCCATATTCATGTTGTCCATTGTGGAGGCCACTGGTCACATGGTGCTGTTTAAATTTAAATTGATTAAAAGTTCAGTTTCTTATTTACACATGCCTCATTTCAGGTGCTCCATCACCAGGTATTTGTGGCCAGAGGCTACCATGTTGGACAGCACAACTTTAGAAATTTCACCTGTAGAAAGCTATGTTGGACAATACTGCTTCTCATACTGTTTCTTTAGCAAAACTGTGGAAATGTCTAGCTAGATTTGCATGGTTTCAGGAAGTTTATTTTTCTAACTTATAGTTAGAAATAACAAAAACTTCAGTTACTGTATGATAAATTCAGCTTTTATTCACAATATCATGTCTTTTAAATACTTATTTATAATGAAAAGAGCTTTAAATACCACAACTCGTAGACTTTTCATTAGTACTTGTTAATAGAATTTGTATATTTTTTGATTCCTGTACACTAACAAATACTCTTGAAGCCCAAATACTGTTGTTATTATTTGTGGTAAGGAATAGTAAATTATCATTATTAGTGATATTAAGTTAGAGCAGTTTAAGAACACAGGATTTGTGGTTATTGACAATAGTTTTCCTCCCTTCATCTATTTTTACCAGAAAAAAGGGATACATCGTTGTACAAAATGCAGGCTACAGTTTTTGACGTGCAAGGAGAAAATGGATCACAAGACCCAGCATCATCGAACATTCATAAAACCTAAACAACTGGAAGGATTGCCCCCTGGAACGAAAGTGAGTTAAATATATTTTATTTTAACATTTTGTATAATGAAAAATAACTCCTTCTTGGTTTACCTGTTAATGTAATACTTTTCAGAAAGACTTCTAATTTTTGTTAAGATTAGTTTTGGATTTTGTTCTTTGTATGCTTATTTGAACCATTGTGGGTGCGGCGGCAGGTGCTGTGTTGGGAGCATATTCCTTCATAAAAAAGGGCAACTAGGCAAACTCTTCTTGGTAGAGTGAATTATTTCAGTATTATGCAGGCTACTTTTGAGCTGTACTAGTTGGCAGCATGTATGTCAGTCATAGCAGCTGAACAGCAGGCTGCCCGATAACAGGAATCGTATTTGTCTTTGTATTCGCAGCATCTGGTACAATGCCTTGAGTGCCACAGTTTCTAGATGTCTGTCCTGCTGCTGGACAGCATTGTATTTTGTGTGCAAACACGTGTCTGTGTACTGATGACTGTGATTTACTTTTCCCTCTTTGCCTTATATACATCTGTTTTTTCTGGCTTCTTTATATACAGTCAGCTCTTGAATATTTGCTCCAGTGGAGGGAAACAGAGACATGGATAATACAAAGTGAAATAACCCCCAAAACATTTGTATTTGGCTTTGGGTACTTACCTTTGAATGTGGGTATGTCTGTTTTTTGAATTAACTAAAACAGTAAAAAGCCATCGAGAAGCTGTCCAGCATCCTCCCCTGCAGTCCATTCATTTCATGCTGGGACTAGACATGCAGAACACTAATGTAAGCAGTGCAGCCCTCTTCTCATTTCTTCCCTAATTAATAATAATAACATTAATGTTAATGATACTAAATGTTTTATAGCATCTGTGAGTTAGGCTTTTAGTGTAATTTTCATACATTCTGTTATTTAATCTGTACAAAAATGAAGTATTATGTGTTTGAAGTGACATAAACAAGATAAGGTACTTACCTAAGGTCACAAGCCTAGGAACACATAATGTGAGATTTAACCTCAGGTCCTTTGATTCCTGGCCGCGTGCTTCTGTATAATACTTAGGCATGGGTATTTTGTGGGATGTTGTGCTAGGCCATCTTTCACATACCTGAGGATACAGTCACAGTGGCAGTGTTGGTAGGCTGTGGTGTTTTCCATTGCCAACCAACAGGTACAGTTTTCTCTTCTGAACCCAAAGTGATAAACTGTATTCCTTTTAAGAAGATTATAAATATTAAACTTTTCACACAATGTGATGAATTAGTATAATCATTCTCATAACATTTGTAAGCATAGGTCTTGGACAGAGAGCCAGAAGAAAGATGTCACATTTGTTGTAGATCTTTAAGAGTTGCCTAAGGTCTTTCTTGAGTTACATTTTGGGATCTTTGATTTCAGTTTAGAACTCTGTTTGTGGATTTTTTTTTTAGTGATATCAGAACATTAAAATAGGAATGAAACATGCTCTTTTGATACTCATCTTAGAATTTGAATTAACTCCTAATTATGTGTTAATAACTGTTAACATAACTGATATCAGTATAAAATATTATAAATGAAAAATACCAAGTTTGATTTTCAATTGAACATTTATAGTAAATAGAAGACTAAACACAATTATAGTCAATCTATGTTTTTCAAAATTCTTGAAAATTTAAAAAATAACTTCTTTTTGTACAGTGCTATTTTTATTAATGTAATGGCTAATTTTTCTAAGTAAGTGTTTTTATTTTTTTAGGTTACCATTCGAGCTTCAGTGGGGCCTGTTCAGTCAGGATCGTCAGTGCCACCTTCCATTAGCACAAGCACTTCTACTCTTCAGCTCTCACCTCCACGGACTAAGAACATGACTGCAAAAAATCCCACAAAATTAAATACAAGTAAACCTAATATAACCAAATCCAGTGCAAGTAAACCTACTGGAAGTATGCCTAATGGAAATAAATCTAAGAGCAGATCAAAAATCTCTACTCTTCAAAGGAAGCAAAGCACACTGGCTAATAGGAATAAAAAGAGTAAAGTCAATACAGCATTGAGGAACCTAAGGTAATATTTTGTTTCCATGGCATACCAACTTAACCTTACCTCGAAAAGCATACTGTAGTTAATAGAACAGTAATACAGCTCTCTTATTGTTATGTTTAAATATATTTATAAAATTTTCATGTCTCCACAAGGTATCGTCGGGGTATTCACAAGTGCATCGAGTGTTGTTCTGAAGTAAAAGACTTTGCAAACCATTTTCCCACATACGTCCACTGCAGTTTTTGCAGATACAACACTAGCTGTAGCAAAGCCTATGTAAATCATATGATGAGGTAAGATGAGCTAAAGAAATGCTTGTAAAATTACTGGTTTTGAAAACAGAAGTTACCCAAACACATTACAAACTTAAATACAAAATTTAAAAAATGGTGATTTAATAGAAGCTGGTTTTTCTTTTCAAGGAGCTAGCAGTCAGAACTTATGAAATACTGCCTATTTTCCAGCAGAGTAACTCAAGAAATTCCTGGTCTGGAGTTATAAGAACAATAAATTAAACTAATGAAAATAGAGGAGGTCTGCTAGGGAAATAATTACTGTGTGGGATTTATTATATATTTAAAAAGTGTTTTTCAGTGATTTTTTCCCCACTATTTTTATTAATATACAAATGTAAACATAGTATTTACAATGAATTTGGATGTTTCGTACATCAACGTATCGCATTGACTTTTACAATCCCTTTCCATTTTCTACCTGCCCACCCCCTTCCTATCCCTTCCCCTGGCTTGGGCTATCACTTCATATGGTTCCGAAGAATATCTGTGTTCTGGGTTTTCCAAATCAGAGAAACTATACAGTGTTTAACATATTAATCTTCCGCACCTAAGTCATTTTACTTAAGTCACCATTGTAACTCAGCTTTCTATTCCTTGAATGGGTTCACAGTAGTTAAATCTTGATGCCTTTTCCCTGAATCCACCCAATCCCTTTATTGGGACATTTACTAAAAGGTGTTTTTTTTTTTTTTTGCTATATTTTGCTATATCTTTGTTGTTACTGTTAAACCTGGCCTTACCCACCAGTTCACATTAGAAAATAACTACAAACATGTAGTTCAAAAGACTTGTAAATTTGGGAAAGAAGAAAAAGTAAATTTCAATTGCCTTAGCTGAATACTGGAAGGTGCGTATTTGTGCATTCACAGTGTTATCTTTACGTCAATCAGTTTCGTTAGGACAAACTTTCATTAGTGACCTAATAAGTAAACTGCTACAACAAAACAAAGTTAAAACTGTATCACATTGCTACATTAAATGAACTTAAATCTATACCACATCAATATACTTAAAGTGACAGATATGAAGGCAAATTTAGTTATTTCAGAATTTTTTAACTTTCATAACTTATTTACTCATTTCACTGATTACTAACATACTTTTTTCTTAGCTCATTCTCCTCTAGCTGTTGACGCTTTTTCTCTGGGGTCATTGGTGTCACTGGCCTCCCTTTCACTTTCTAAGGTTCCTTTAAGTATTCTCTGCAATACTGGCTCAGTGGCTGAAATTCCTTTAAGCAGTCTCTGTCATGGAAAGTTTTAAGTTCTCCCTTTAAATTAAAAGATAATTTTGGTGGCTTTAGCAGTCTTGGTTGGCATTTATGTTCTTTTAGTGCTTGGATGACATTGCTCCATGATCTCCTGGCTTTTAGAGTTTGGATTGAGAAGTCTGCAGTTATCCTGATGGGCTTATCTTTGTAGGTCACCTTCTGCTTTTCTCTTACCGCTTTTAGTATTTTCTCTGTGTTGGGTTTCTAGAATTTTAATTATGATGTGTCCTGATGAGTTATCCTGATGGGCTTATCTTTGTAGGTCACCTTCTGCTTTTCTCTTACCGCTTTTAGTATTTTCTCTTTGTGTTGGGTTTCTAGAATTTTAATTATGATGTGTCCTGATGAGGATCTCTTCTGATCAGAGTTGTTTGATGTTCTGTATGCCTGCAATAGTTCCATGTTGATTTCTTTTCTTAGATTTAGGAAATTTTCTTCCATTATTTCATTAAACATGTCCTTTAAGCCTTTTGTTTTGTCCTCAGTCTTCTCCTTGATTCCCATAATTCTGAGGTTGTTTCTTCCTTGAATCATCTATCAGCCATTGTAATGATTCGCTTTCTTTATTTACTTTGTGTTCTTCACGGCCTCTATGTTGCAGCTCACTTTATTTTCTAGGTCTGACGTTCTATTCTGAAGTTGTTTAAAGTGGTTTCTTATTATTTCCTCCATGTTTCTCATTTCCTAAATATCTGCATTCAGTTTTTCTGTATCTCTGTTGTGTTCTTCTCTAATTTCCTCTTTTGCCTTCATTATCTTCTGGTGTATTTCTTCTTTAGTCTCCTCTAGTTGCTTTTCAAGGGTTGGGTTTTGCTTATCTATGAGTTGGTATAGCTCTTCTGCTGTCTGTTTTATTTTCTGCTTTAATTCTTGCTTTAATTCACTGAATTTCTGGGACCAGAAGTTGCCATCATTTTTGCCACATTCATTCATCTTTAGTTACCCTGAGGTCATCTCCTGGGGTGTCAGGTCTTTTTGTAGATTTGTAACTGTGCTTCCCCATTTTTCTTTGGTCTCCTCTAATTTCAAGGCTTGTTTTTTGCTTAGCTAAGTGTTGTTGTAGCTCTTGCACTGTCTGTTTTATTTCCTGCTTTACTTCCTGCTTTACTTCCTGCTTTAATTCCTGCTTAAATTCACTGACTATCTAGGTCCAGAAGTTACCATCATTTTTGCCCATTTCTTCTTTGGGTTCTATGGTTTCACTATCGCTGGTACCATTTTCTGAGGTGTCAGATCTCCTTGTATGGGATTTGTTGCGTTTCCCCCATGGTTCTGCTACCTCTGTCTCTGGTGCTCAGGAAAGAGAATTTCTCCTGCTGATGTCACTGTCTGAGATGGCTGCTGAACCCTGTTTCTAATCTGGGATCCCGGGGCCTTTTCTAAGGGGAGCGCATGCTGCGTTTGTAGTACACACACCCGCGGGTTGGTGTTTCAGATGGTGGGACTGCCCTCTGCTGAAAATTCCCACTTAGCTGGTTCCGTGCTTACCTCAGGCTGAGGTTCTGACCTCTGGACCTTGTCTGTGGTCTGTGGGTGCTGGCATCTCGAGGCCGTGCTGAGTTGACTGTGTCTTTCCTTCTCTTCCGGTGAGACTTCAGGATTTCTGACCCACCCGCAGCCTCCTCTCCCGTTGTTGTGTGTTCCGTCCTCTCCCAGCTCTGTTCTGTCAGATATTCAGGTCCCCACAAGCTTTCCTCTGTCCTCAGCTGCCTGCGGCTCCAGCTTTTTGCAGCTGGCTGCAGTGGCTTCCTGGTCTGCGGGGATTTTTTTTTTTTCTCTGCTTTTGATGATCCTTTGGAGTTTCTGGCCTCCCACTGGTCCCCTTTCAGTTTTGGAGGATGCTTCGTTTTCCTAGCTACACCAAACACACTTTTTCTAACTGTCTTAACTTTTTGAATCGCTGAGGAGACATTGTGCAGTGCCGTTACTCAGCCGCCATCTTGACCAGAACCCTCTTTTTCGGTGATTTTTATTAAGTCTTTCTTTTTTTTTTCTGTTTTTCTCTGCAAAGTGTCTTCCCATCTATCTGCATGGCATCTCTACTCCTGTTTATTCAGTGAAAATGAGGCCTTCTGGTCAGGGTGCCACTAATGGGATTCTTTTTCATTAGTTTATTCACCCCTAGTACCCATCATTTACTCTGTGCTGAGGAAATGCTTCAAGTCCCACATTGCTTTCATTTGGATCATTCTAGTAGAAGTATATACTTTATGCCTTTTGGATGGATTTTTATTTTTAAAAAATAATCAAAAGTTGACCCATTTAAAAAAATCATTGATGTATAATCAAATTTTTTGTGGATTGTAGCATAACTTCTTTGTTGCCTTCTGATCATTGCCACCCACTGATTTCAAGGATTTTTTACCTTTCTTGGTGGTCTCAGCACAGTTTTTACAATTTGACCTGTCCTTGCACATCAGCCTGACCTTGTGGTAACTTGGCCTCTGTGTAGTGCCAGTATCTCATGTCATCTTTTAAGTTTTTGTATCCTCTTTCCCACCATAATGCCCATGTAATCTTATCCTGTGAATTTCTTTTGAACTCCCATTGCTTCATGTTGTTCAGATTTTGATTTCTTATGCCAGTTGCATAATACCCCCTATTTTTAAATTTCTTTTTCTTTTTTTTTGGAGATAAGAGTCTCACTTTGTAGTCCAGGCTGGTCCTGAATTTACTGTTAGTCCAGACTCGATTTCAATACATGGCAGTCTACTTCCCACAACCTCCCTGTTGCTGGTACGCAGCCTGGCCCAGTTTATGTGGTACTAGGGAATTGAACCCAGGACCTTGGGCTTGCTAGGCAAGCACTCTTAACTGCTGAGCTATGTCCCAACCCACCATCTGATTTTGTAGTTGAAGCAACATCAGTCTCTCCTGTTGAATCCTGCTATGTTGTAATCCTTTAAACTTTTAGTCACACTCATCTGGCAAAAAGGCTTATATAAGATTTAATCCACTTCCTCTTTCCAACTTTTCTCTGTGCTCAGTTCTAAACTACCACACCAGTGTGTGATTCAATCAAATCTGACTTCATAAAGTTATACTTTGATTTAAACTTATCTTTTTATCTTTTTTCTTTTTGATAATGTCTTTATTTCTTTTTCAGTTCCCTCATGTTTTAGTCTGTCATTTGTTAATTGGACCTAGTAATTACTCAACTGAAAGAGTATTCTTCTCATCTTTTCTAAAAATAACTTTTCCTAACTCTAAATATTGTTCCTGCTGTCCTCATCCAGATAATAATCTCAGAAATGTAACATGTGCCGTGTCCCCACAATTAATTCTCTTTCTTTTATTTCCCCTATGTCATGATGACCTTGTCCATGATGCACCTTTTGGATTTCCTTTCCTTATAAGCACATTTAAGGTTTTTATTTGTTTTTATTTTATTTTGCTTTGTTTGAGACAGGGTCTCTCTCTGTAGTCTCAGCTAGTCCTGTACTTACTGTGTAGTCGAGGCTAGTCTCAAACCTCAAGGCAAAGCTGCACATGGTGGCACATGCCTGTAATCCTAGCACTTGGGTGGTTGAGGCAGGAGGATTGCTGTGAGTTCAGGGCCAGTTTGGACTATATAATGAGATATAGTGAGGAAGAACCAGTCTGGATGGCAGAGTGAGACCCTGTCTCAAAAGCAAACAAACAGACAAAAAACTCAGGGCAATCCTGCTGCCTCAGCCTCCTGGGTTCTGGGATTATAGGATGTGCCATCATGTCCAGTTTATGTGGTGCTAGGTAATCAAACTCAGGGCCTTGTGCTTGCTAGCCAATTCCTTTAACCTCTTAAGCTATTCCTCCAGCCCCCCCCCCCCACACACACCTTTTTTTAAAGTAAAGGAGATTTGTTCCTATTGTATATTTCCATTCTTTTCCACCATTTTGCCATCAACATCCATGAATGCATTTGTTACTAGTTTATATGCAGTTTGTATTGTGCCCTTTGAGTGTTACCCCATCTGTCAACTGTGTTTATTCACTTGTTTTTCATTCTTCTTTCTTGTCTCTATTAAAATGCTTTGTCACTGTTGTCAGTTTTGAAACTAAACTGTTGCTACCACCTTTCCTTTTCCTTTTTGGTTGTTTCTCTCTTTCTTTGCCTTGTCTTTCTTGATTTATTATATTCACTTTTCGCTTTCAACTTTAAATCTTCCAGTTTCAATCCTTAGTTTCCCTGAGATCCAGCTCTATTTTTAACTATTATGTTTGTACTTTTGTTGTTGACACATTGGTGTCTCAGAAGAACAGACAGACTCCTTACGTACCTGCAGCTTACTAGAAGTGTGATGAGGTGGTAGTGAAGTATAAGTCACTGAAGCATCGGAGGGAAAACGCTTGTCCTGACAAAGATTAGTGGGAAGATGTGTTCCCTCAGCCTAATGTGATGAACAGATGGCAATGATACGATGGAGGAAAGATGACTTCTTTAAATAAGAAAGGGAACATTTCATGGTGCATTTGAAGGATGTTTTTTTGAATTGCTAAGAAAAAACAAAGCTGATATAAAAATTATATATCATATTATGCTGAATTTTTAAGATTTGCTTTAGCTTTTTATATATTTGAAATGGACTTACTGGTATTAAATAATAGTCATGAGAAGATCAGTTGAATTATTGTTATCATAATTAATCTCCTGCCTCCAGTTTCCCATCTTCTTTCATCCTTCCTTTCTCCTGTTGGTAGAGCAAGCTTATCTGCTCAGGCCATTTTTGTGTCCTAAAATCCTTGGGATACAAATTTTGGTAGGATGAAATTTTTTGAGAGTATGAGACTTTCCAGTGTCTAATTCCTAACTACTTTTTGCTCCTTGAAAATTCCTCCATGCCCTCACATTTGCTCTTTGTTCTCTAGGCTTTCTTCATTTTTGTACAGATAAGTTCTGGGGATTATAGCTGGCCGGAATATTTTTCTTTATACACTGGCTGTTATAGTGACCTGTCTTAGCTGTGGGTTGTCAGATTTTAGCTTGTGCAACAATCATTGAAGAGCCAGGGATGTCATAGAGCCATAGAGCACTTGTTAGCCCTCAGGAGCCTCTGGTGCTGTAGCCCTTAGGGTGGGGGTGAGGGTGAAGGGGGGAGTATGACTAGCAGAGCTTCTGAAAGAAGGTTCCTGGGACCACTGAGAGTCTGCATACCAGAACATGCCTCTTTAAGTAAACTTCAGGTGCTGTTGATGCTCTTGTCTGTTATCAGCATTTAGCAATAAGCTTTTCTTACAGGAGTTTAAAATGTACGTAAAAGCTGTTATCATTGACTACAAAATTTGGTTAGTCATTTTCTATTCTGTGCTTTGGGAAGCATTGTTTTAACTCATGAGTTCTATTTAGTTTTTCTGTTGTTTTGTTTTTTTACCTCTATTAATAATTGTAAAGAACTCTATAAATGTTTGAATTTGCAGACGTTAAACCGTAGCCTTCAAGTAGTGTGTACTTCCTACATCTTTTGGAGTCTGTTGCCCTCGCTGCATAAACATGTAAAAATTGGAAAGTGATTTTTAAAAAATAGGTGATTTGTGAAAATTTAGAATTATTTTTAATACTTAATAGAAATATTAGTATACTCTTTACTTTTTAAAAAACTGAGTAGTTTTTTTAATATAATGGTGACTAAATACATGCTTTGAGAAATATATCACAAGAAAATAGTGAATGTAAGATAAAATGTTGAGTTACAGGTATTTCAGGATTCACATCATTTTTCTTAAGTATCTGAAAACCAGATGCTAACATATAGATTTGAAATATATTCACAAATTGATGACATTATATAATAAAATTATTAAAATCTCTTTTGTTTCTCCAGCTTTCATAGTAACCGTCCAAGTAAAAGGTTTTGTATATTTAAGAACCATTCAGACGATCTCAGGTAACTAATTAATTCTTTTTAAAATTTTTGAATAATAGTTAATATTTGAAGTTAAAATTTTTCTTACATATATCAATAATATTGAGTTATAATTTGTTTCATACATTTAAGGCATTTAGCACAAATAATTTTTAATGTGTTCAGAGTTGTCAGCAGTCATCGCAGTTAATTTTAGTACATCTTTACCACACCAGAAAGAAACCCGATTCCATTTATTAGTGGTCATCCTTGTTTCTCATCAACTTAGCTTTCCCCATTCCTGTATAACCGTGAATCTGCTATATGGATTAGTGCACATCGTCTGATTCTTGGTGATTGCCTGTAAGGTTCATTCATGTTGTTGTGTGTATCATTATTTCCTTTCCTCAGAGTGCTGAGTAATGCACCATTTTCTGGATGTAACATAGTTCATCCATTTGGGTTGTTTGCATTTTGAGGCCGTTATAAATGATAGTTGCTATGAACATTTGTGTGTAGGTTTTTGTATGAACATACCCTTTTATTTTTCTTTAGTATGTCCTTAGAATTGGACTTGCTGAGTTATTTGGTAACTATTGTTGAGCCTTTGAGGAACTGCTAGGCAGTTTTCCAAAGTATCTCCACCACTGTACATTCCTACTGGCAGTGTGTGAGGGTTTCACTTTTTCCACATTTTTCCCAACATTTGTTTACCTGTTTCTCACTATGGCCATCAGAGTAGTTTTGAAGTGGTATATCACTGTGGTTTAGTATAAGTTTTTTCTTAACCTGATATTGGTGGTATTGTACAAATCTAAGTGATTAACATTGGACAGTAGAGATTTGTTTGGACAAAAGTTTATCATTGTTCTCTTGCTAAATTTAATATGGTGATTGGCTTAGTTACTTTATTGTTGTTGTGACTCAATACCCAACATTCACAATTTTGGGGAGGAAATGTCTATTTTTAGCTCAGAGTTGCAGAAGGTCACAGCCCATTCATGGGTGGCTAGCAACAATGGAAGGACATGGCAGAGGAGTTGGGCAGCTCCTCATGACACTGCAAACAAGAAGCCAAGCCAAGTCAAAGTCCCAGAGAAAGGTAGCATCATATATGTACTTTCAGGTCCCGTCCCAGTGATCCACCCCTTCTGGGTCCAGCCTCAGTGTTCTGCCCCTTCCAGGTATGGTTCTAATCCACTACATGCCTATAATCCAGTACACATGCCTGCAATCCACCCCTTCAAACCAGGTCCCAAATCTCCCAACAGCATGTGATTCCATAGACAATCCATAACATCCAATTACATGAGACTTTTGGGGGACATTCCAGATCCAAACCATGGTGGTGGTGATAAATGCTATTTGCATTGTTAGGTGAAAACCAAAATAAGTCTCTACAACAATATTTGAATTTTTAAAAGACATCTAAGATACCTAGTAAAGTGACTATTACTTTTTCAGTTTTAAAGTAAATTTATTAAACTGCTGGAATTCTTAAAATCACTGTATAATCTTCATAAATGCTAATTTTTCTTTTTCAAATAAAAAGACATGTATACCTAGACTACTATAGAACTGTTGCTATTTCTAAGTGCATTGATAGTTTTAGTTATATCACATATTTAACTTAGAATTTACTGAACTTTGTATTCAGATTTCTTGGAATCTGTTCATTCTGTTAATTTTCATTCTCCTTGAAATGTCCATGTTTTTTGTTCCACTGGGCTAATATATTGAGATAAAGTTAGATAATACTAGATAATAGTAGCTTTCAGTTAGTGGAAAAGGTGGAAGAAATGATCCTATGTCTTAGAGCTTTTGTGTTTATTGTCCCCTGAGTCTAGTTTGCTCTTCGGCAGATGTTGTAGGTTGGTCCCCCCTGGCTGGATGACCCCTCATTCTCTGATTACTGTACTTATAATTGTACTCTGTCCTCTGTTTGATTCCAACACTCTGACTTGTCTTTTATGCTTTTTTTTTACTGGTTTATCATACATACTATATGTCCTCTTACTACGTTGTATGTGATTTGGTTTTTTTGTCTATGTCTGGTGTTGAGAAAGCACTCAGGAAGTATTTGTTGGATGAATCAGTGTATATGTGAAAATGATGCATGTGGACAATAGGTCCTACTTGATGATGTTGCACCAATAATTGATATATAGGCAAAAATTGATTCAATTTTTAAAATGTACTAGTACTATTAAAACATTTGTTGAATCCAGGGAAATATATTAAGCTGTAGTAGATTTTGCCTTAATTGGAGGATTTATAGGAATGAGAAGAGTTTATTGTAGTCTAAAAATCAGATCCTAATTTAATTTTCACTTTACTGTTGTCAAGCTCAGTTGTATGGTTGTTTTTCAGACAAACTGTGATTAAGAGCAGGGATGTTTTTCTTTTAATGTGGTTAGGTCTCAAATTGAAAATTGGTTGATTTCTGTGGATGGAACTTAGCATATTTATAGTTATACACACAAAACTTTGTAATTACTCTTACTTAGCTATTATGCATTTGCTGTGTATATAATGTAGCAGGTACTAAATAGGTGACAGTGACAAAATGATCTTGGAGCCACCTTCAGGGAATATGTAGTTTATTAGGTACGAGATGAAGTGTGACTATAAATAAATGCAAATTTTAATAGGTGCAATGAGTTATTTCAGAAAAGGACCATTAGAATGATCGGGGAAGATAGAGCATGAGGAAATTGAACTTAATTCAGAGGGTACTGGAAAAAACAAGTATTGTTTTGTGTAGAATCAAGTAATACTGAAGAAAGGTTGAAAACAAGATGAGTGTGAATACATGAATCTTATAGATAGGGCTATCATGATAATTATGAATGATTTTGTAAGAATCTGAGTTAAGGTGGCCAGATGGTATTATTTCAGATGGATGATGTAATATGTATGAGCTCTGGAATCGAAGAACTCAATTTCAAACCTAGTCTGGCTCTTACTGGCCGGCTAGCTATGTTTTTGGTGTCTTTGGTAGATGAATAAGCCAACTCTATTCTCTATTAAAAAGGAGTTAATTATAGCACCCATCTCTCCAGGTTGCTGTTAGGTATGGATATGTCTAAAATCAGCCTGCCACACAGTCAGTACTTACTGAATCGTTAATACTGTAAAATGCTTGACATATTCGATGTTTTGAGGAGGAGGGTCGTGTAACTATAGTTTAAGCATTAGTGTCGAGTGAAATGGCCTCCTAAGTTAAAAGAAGTCGATTCTTGGACAAAGTCTGTGATTTATTGTTGATATGCTAATGCAACCTCTAGTGTAACTGCACAGCTCATTGTTAGACTGGAAACTCAGAGAAGAGGGTCTCGGGTGTCCTGCCTGTATGCATATACTGGGAAAGCACTCATTCTGACTGCTTGGTTCACTTCATATGTATGTGCCTGGCTATTAAACTGACAGTAACAGTGGTTACATGATTAGCTTTTTTCACTAATGCAAAAATAGAGTATTGCAAAGAATCTCCCCCTGGTGGGTTTCCACAGCCAGACATGCAAGAGAAGGAAGGTCATTGGGAGCTGACTGAATGCTCTCCCTAGTTGACCTGCAGCAGCAATGTGGTTCTGCTGTCTTCTTTTTTATGGACTTGGGTTTCTTTCTTCTTTCTCTCCACAGACCAGCTTTTTCTATTAAAGATACGAATATAATATTCTCATTCTACATTTTTCCAAATTAAGAAATTTAAATGTAAATTAGAGATACAAGTGCCTGTTAAGCGATCCCTTGAGTTAGGCATTCCATCATCCCTTGTCCAGGTAACTCTGTCCAGTGGAATAAGCACGTAGTAGCTTCCTGTTTACAAGTAAATCTGTTGTCCTCTTCTTATAAGTCTAGGAAATGAATAGTGCCTTTGTAAGTCCACTGAAACATTTATATGATTTTACAGCCTGACTAATTTTTAAAAATACCTTTCAGCTAATAATCACAAGTTTAAATAAATACACTTTGAATTAAAATCTTATGTTGGTGACATGTACTGTTTTAATGTACCACCTATTATATTTTGTTTCAAATAGCAAATGCTATACATTTTGATCCAATTGGTATAAAAACTGGTGTACATAGCCAGGAGTTTTCAGTGACTGTGGGAATTATTTCCTAATCATTAAATGTATTTTATTTAATAATTGTAACATTTTGAAGCTTTGTTAAAAGAAACAAGTAGTTAAGGCTCTGGCAGGTAGTCTAGCTGACCGTACTGGGATGATAAGGAACTCAGACTTGAATACTCCATTGTTTTATTGACTGCTTTAGTTAGTTTAATGTTAAATAAGAATAGTGTAAGTGTTGTGGTGAGAACTTTGACTTATAATACTCAGTTGATGGCAGCTATCATATGATCTATTTTTAAACCTTTACATTTCTCTTGAAGTTTATCTTTGACTTTAAAAAAATGACTAGCTTATAAATCCCACTAAATCATGACTGCATGTACGTTTGTTGTCATAGTCACAGTGCCTGGTAGGACAGCGTAGAGATGCCTCAGTAGATGGGTATTGAATGAATGAGTGCATCTGGTCAGAGGGTCAGGCACAATAGGATATACCCATGTTGGCACAGGTTTTTAGTTGTATAAATACTTTCTGTAAATAAATGGTAGCATTTAGATGTGATGTTGCCATTTTCTAGGTTGTCATTTCAATCGTATCAAATTCATAAGGAAAAATGATAAATTACAATTGCAACATAACAAGTCATGTAAAAAATTCATTGAACTATACATGGATTTCATAAACTATGGACACCTTTTCATATGCTGTTTTTCTTTTTTATTAGGAACATTATGCTAGTGTGCCTTAATTGTGATTTCCTAGCTGATGTTTCTGGCTTAGATAATATGGCTAAACACTTAAGTCAGCATGAAACTCACAGTTGCCAAGTGGTAACAGAGAAAGGTAAGTAAATGTACTTGTATTCTTTTGGATTTTTGACATTTTTCTATTATTTTTGGTCAGCCACAATTTGGGCTCTTTACTAAATCATTTTTCTCACTCATCATAGTTCATATGCTCTTGTAAATGTAAAACTTTTCTTCTAATTTCAGTTTCTGTTTGTATCCCAACTTCTGAACATCTTTCTGAGTAAGTTTATTTTTTATTCAGTGCATTTTATTTTGGTGGATTTTAGCACTATTGCATTTTTTATATGTATCATTAATAGGAATGAAAAATATTAAAGTATTTTGATTTTTTTTAAAGCTACTTGTTGAAATAGGTTCCTGCTCTATGGAGCTCATGACCTGGTGCAAGACAAGTTGGAATTTCCTAAGTTCAAAGTTCTGGAATATTTTCTTACACAAAGACAGTTCTAAGCAGCCAAGTTCATAACTCCAGCTTTCATTGGTCAGCTCTTTTAAATCTTTTAAATACATCTAGGATTCTTTTTCCCCCTTATCTTTCTGTCAGTTTGATATATCTTAACATTCTTTTGTTTTTCCACTTAGCTCTCTCTAGAAGTATCTTTTGTTGCTATGATCCTTTCTTAACTTTGCTTAAAATAATTTGTGTTTTCCTTTGCTGCACTGGCCTTCAGAATAATGCATTCCAAATGCTATGGCTGTTTGTCTTTTTAATTTTTTCCTCTGTTCTGTCTGCTTTCTTAATTTTGTATGTCTTAAATTTTTAGGCCAAATGATTGTCTTTTTTCTTATTTGTGGTCTGTCATTGTGCTATTTTTTTCTTATTTTTCAGATGCAGAAGCAGCCCCAAGATTTCAAAACATAACCAGGGAACACCTGTACAGTATTCCCTTTCGATGAACACAACTGATGCCTGTTCTCTCTTTCTAAGGAGTGTGAATAATTTGACTATGGGACCTGCTCTAGGTTGTGGCCATAATAAATCATGTCTTGGGGAGGCTCCTTTCTCCTTGACTTGCCTCTCACAAGGCTGATTCCGATTTGGCTAAGGTGGTCCCCAGGCCCACCAAATTGAGCGTACATCCCACTGGAGGTTTGGCTCTTGATCTTAAGCTTACGGACTAAGTAAGACTGAGAAAAAGCTCATCAAATCAATGCTTCAACATCCAGTTTGAAGTGTAGTCATCTTGGCTGCTACCCTTAAATTTTCCTGTAGCATGAATGCAGCCCAAGAAATTTAAAAAAAATCTCTTGTTAGCAAATCATTGCTATTTTCATATTCTTATAACAATAAATCTCTAGAATTGTGTCCACAGTTCGAGCTATTTTTGGTGTTGTTTAAAATATATTACTGAACTCTACAGTTTTTTAAACATGCCAATTCTCAGAGTTTTGATTTTTTAAATACTATTTTAATAGCTTTATTTTATGTTCTTTAAATCAGTGTCTATTTTTCTATGCTTTTCTTTAGAACTTTTTTGTTTTGTTTTATTTTGTTGAGAACTCCGAGTCTTTAGAATTCCCTGCAGAGTTCATGTTGCTGCTGTTTATAGTTGGCTACCTGTTTTTAATTTGGCTTTTGGTCATACCATTAGACCATTATTATATCCTCCATCTTATTTCAAGATTATTAATATTATCTTAAGAATTTTGTTTTAAGACTTACAGAATTGGTAAGACTTTTTGCACACCTTAAACACAAGTTTTAAAGTAACGTATTTATGCATTGAATATGTACTTTCTACTTAGGCATTAATATCATTTCTTTGGGTAAAAATGTATTAAATATATATGGCAAACAAGAATGCACGTTTCTTTCCTATATATATTTTAAATGTGTCATGTGTTTATCTTCATTACATTGAATATAGATCTGTCAAATAGTTTTGATACAATTATTTTCTTTTAATAAAAATTGCAGTATTTAAGTGTCTCAGGAATTATTTGCTAATGAATAGTTTTATATAAAAACTGAATTTCATCTTATAAGTAGGTGCATTGCATTGTCATACAAAAGTCTTGCTAGTGGGTGTGCAGACTGAGAACTGTATCTAGTTAGTGCTTCTAGCAGTTTTTCCTCTATTACAATTAAAAGATCATTTATGCTATACTAACTTCTTGAAACTTAAAGACTAGGATAGTGCCTTTTGTTATTTTAATAGCCATAAGGATCAGGAGGCTCTGAAATTGTAACTCAAGCCCTTTTTTCTTTTGTTCTAAAATTAGACTTCTTTTGTAATTTGGAACACAGATACCAGTTATAATGTCTGTTCCTTGCAATTAATAATTTAAAAAGTGGAATCTATTAACATTTCTGAACAAGTTTATGTTGTAAGTGGAAGATACTCCAAAATCTTCAAAAGTAGTTGTTTCTTAGTAATGATGTGGTGATGTACTCATCTTTATTTCCTTGTCTCTAGGAAGACTTGTCATGTGCCCTCTTTCAGCTTAGTTTAAAATTTTTTTTCCCAGACAAGATACCTTCATTCAGTTTTAAACACTAATTCTCTGTTCATGTGTGGAATAGAAAATCTGTTCTTCTTGGTTGTAGTTCAGAAAACTGGTAAAGAAACCACATTCTTTTTAGAACAACATATTGCTTTGTATTCTTCTGTAGAACTCAACTTTTATGGTATCTATCATTTTCTTAAAGTGTAACTCTCAAAGTTCTGTTAACCTTTTAAATAAAGCAGGACAGGACAGGAGGAATAGCTCAGTGGTGAAAGTGCTTGCCTACCAAGCTCAAGTCCCTGAGTTCGATTTCCAGTACTAAATAAGTCATGTATGATGGTGTGTGACTATAATTCCAGCACTTGGGAGGCTGAGGCAGGAGGATTGCTGTGTGTTCAAGGCCAGCTTCAGCTATATAGTGAGTTTAGGACCAGCCAGAACTCAGTAGAAACCGTGTCTCAAAAAGGGAGTGGGGGAGAGGGGAGGACAAATCTGCCTTATCATAGGGAGTTAGTTGAATTTGTTTGGTGCTAATGAGTTTTAGCTTAAGTCTGATCCTTCTTTGACATCAAGTTATTCCAGTTTATTGACCTAGTGAGAAACAGCCATTTCATGCATGTGTGCTTTCAGTTACCACTGAATAAAGGGTATGATTGCCTTGCCCCGTGGTGCAGGTACTCTCGGAGGCTGAGGCAGGAGGATCACAAGTTCAAGCCCAGCTTGACAGCTTACCAAATTAGTGTCTTAAAATCAAAACTTAAAAAGAAATGGGCTGGGGATGTGGCTCAGTGCAGAGACCCTGGATTCAATCCCTAATAGCACCAGAAAAAGAAAAAAGGGGTGATTGGTCCAGTTTGAGTTTGTTACCATCCTTAGAAAAATGTTTCTTAAACTGTAGAGTGTGGATTATAGCCCAATTTCTGTCACTTTTTGACAAAATACCTCTTTGCATCTCTTGATTCACCAGATATTTACTGAGCATCTACTTTGTTCATAGTCTCCTAGGTAGTAGAAAAATAGAGTGAAATTTTTGCCCTTGGGTAGCTTATACTTTGATCATGAAACACAACATAAAAGTAAATAAAATATGTTAGAAGATGATCTATATTATGATGAAAAATGAAGGAAAGAAGGAAGTCTAAGGAATATGGGGTGAGAGTTGAGAGGCTGCCATTTTAAATTTGGTGATTAGGAAAGACCTCCCTGAAGGATGACATTTGCGTGTGGGATACCTTGGTGATCCCTTACAGATCTGCCAGGTGGTCTGTTTGGTTCCCATGGTGGGAAGAGGAGGGGACAATCCTGGGCAGTGGTGTGGGCCCTGAGGTTTAGGGTCATACAGTCCACTGCAAGAAATGTGGCAGTTACTCTGTAGAGAAAGGCTCCCTAACCACCAGTCCACACACCAGTGCTTTAGGTGACCTTGGTTGGAGGAAACAGGTGAAGGGTAGGCAGTGAGGGAAGCTCCACCCCTAGTCAGTGAGTGAGTGCACTCCTATCAGATTCTAATATCACTGCTCATTGATAGGAGGTGGAGCTTTCCCCGACCCTCCGCCTCTTTGACACTGCCATTTCAGGTTATTTTACCCCCACCATTTGTGTGTGTGTGTGTGTGTGTATGAGAGAGAGAGAGAGATACCTGATGTTTACAATGAACTTGAGTATTTTTTGCACATATATATCACATCAACTTTACAGTCCCTTCCCAGTTTTGGTCTTCCACACTCTTTATCCCCCCCCCACCCCCCAACTGCCACTATCACATCCATTTGGTTCTGTAGAATACCTGTATTCTGGGTTTCCCAAATCAGAGAAACCATACAATACTTAACATATTTTATCTGCTGCAACTGACTCATTTCACTCAAATCACCACTCTAAGCTCAGCTTCTCACCCCCAGAATGGGCTGTAGTGGTGAAATCATGATGCCTCTTTGAGTCCGACAAAGCCCTTTATTGAGATATTTGCCAAAAGTTCTTTTTTTCTGTATCTTAGTGTATCTTTGTTGAGATTGTTTAACGTGACCTCACCTCCCAGTCCACATGAGAAAAAACTGTAACAGTGTAATTCATAAGCCTAGAAAATGTGAGAAAGGAAAAAAATTGCAAATGCCTTACCTGGTACTGAAAGGTAAATGTTTGTACATTCAAAAGATGTTAAGGCTGTCATTAGATGAATCACTTTTTGTAGGAAAAACTTACATCAAATATCAAAAAAGTGAATTCCTACATTAAATGAACTTAAATCTATATTGCATAAATATGTTATACTTAAGGCAATAGATATAAATGCTTAGGTGTTTCAGAATTTTTTTAACTTTAATGAATTATTTACATTTCATTAATTTCTAACATTTTGCCAGATTTGGTTTATCATTTACCTATTTGTCCATAAATCCATGCACAATTCAAGTGTTTTAAAGATTCTATACCAGATCCCCATATTGAACAAAATTATTATGTTTTGCAAACTAATATATTTTTACCAATAATAATTATGTGGGAAAATTACACAGCTGGTACTGTTTTACAAGTATACCAATCAAATGATTCAAATACCAGTCTTTTTTGTTACACTTTGTCTTCAGATGTTTCCTTTTCTCCATGGTTTTTGGTGCTGCTTGTCTCTGCCCCTCTCAAAGATTCCTTCAGGTATTTTCAGCAATGCTGTGCTGGTGGTTGCAGATTTCTTTAGGGATTCTTGGTCATGAAAAATTTTTACTTCAGTTTTCGGGGATAATTTTGCTAGATACAACAACCTGGGTTGATACTTGCTGTCTTAAAGCTTGAAATATTTTGCTCCAGTCTCTCTTGGCCATTAAAGTTTGCATTGAGAAATCATCAGTAATTCGAATGGGTTTTCCTTGATAGAATAACTCCTGCTTTTCTCTTGCTGCTTTTAATATTTTCTCTTTATGTTGTATTTCTGAGGTTTTGATTATTATATTTTGTGGTGAGTCTTGTTGCTGGGTGAGGTTATTTGGTGTTCTATAAGCTTTTTTACCTGAAAATTTAATTTCTTTTTCTAGATTTGGGAAATTTTCTTGCATAATCTCATTGAATAAATTCTTTGTACCTTTGGTGCTTTCTTCTGCTCTTTCTCCCACACCCATAATTTTGACATTTATTCTCTTTGAATCATCCGTCAGCTGTTGTATCCAGCTACTTTGCTTATTTTTAATTTTGGAGTCATGCCTGATTATAACATTTGTTTCCTCAGCCTTGTATTCAAGGTGTGAAATTCAGTCTTCACAATGTTCAAGTCGACTTCCATTGCTTTCTTACGAGTTTTTCATATCCTGAATTTCAGCTAGATTTCTTTTCAAAAGTTTCACTTCTCTATCAAAATGTTCCTTTATATCTTGCGTTTATTTTTTTTCAGCCAACTTTTTTATTTGTGGCTTCAGTATGCTCAATAAGCTTAGTCTCCATTAAGACCACTATTTGGTTAGTAAGTTCCTCTTTAAGCCCAGTGATCACTGCTTGCATTTCTTTTGAGTATATCGTGTTTGAACTGAATGTTTGACTCATTTATTTGCTTTTTGAATTTCTTCCCTATGAGTTCCAGTATTTCAGGACCCATGACATTAGTTTCTGGGATCTCAAGCATGTCTATGGATGTCCTTTTGCCTTGTCTCCTGTTGTTGAAAGGCCTAGCTGAGAGGTTTCAATGAGTGAGTAGTGGGGGTGGGAGTACTAAATTCCTCCAAGTTTTATGCTGGGAGTAGGCAGTGAGGGAGGATGTAACAGCCTGATGTCCTCTGAGGTGTCACAATAACCCTAAGCCCCCTCAGCAAAGCTCTCCTGCCTGTCCTGTCTTCCCTTCCCCTGAGGGCAGAGCTCTCCACCCTTGGAGATACTCCCACTATAGCCATTCAACAGCCTTTCTCTCCTCTCCACAACTGTCTCTTGTGCCAGTTTTTTTCTAGGCACTGTTTAAAAGTCACCCCAAAAACTCTAATGCACTGTTCTGAGCTTTCTTGTACTCTAATCAGTTCAGTCTCGGGCTCTTTTTTAAAAAATGGCTCCTGCTTGCATCTTGCCTGTTATGGCTGCCGAGTGCTGCTTCTGATTTATGTTCCAGGAGGCCTTTTCTAGGGGAAGCTCACAGTGCATTCGTAGTATGCACTACCTGTAGGCTTGTTTTTGAAACCTGGGGCTACCAGTTGCTGTCAATTTCCACTTCTGTTTCCGCGCTTACCGTGGTCTGAGGTTCCAGTCTTTATGCTTCCTGTCATCTGGATGCCAGCAGCTCAGGGCCACACTCAGTAGGATGCTGTTTTCCTTCACTTCTGATTTGTCTTCAGGAGTTCTTATCTTCCCGTGGCTGCCTTTCAATTCCTTCCTCTCCTATCCCAGTGAGAGGTTCCAGACTCCAAGCAGCTTTCCTCTGTCTGCAGATGCTAGCAGCTCCCAGCTGTTCACAGTCAGCCCAGGGTGGCTTCATGAACTGCTAATTTTCTACCCACTTCTAACGTTCCTTCAAGATTTCTGATCTTCCTCTGGCCTCCTTTCAGCTGTTGGGACACTCCTTCTTGTCCTGGCTACATTTAACAGGTGCTGCTGCTTTTTTTTTTTTTTTTAACTGTATTGACTTTTTAAATGGTTCCAGGAGGAGACATTGTGCACCTCTGTTACTTGGCCACCATCTTGCCCAGAAGTCCCCTCCTGCTGTTTCAAAGTTGTCCTCTAATCTACTACAAAACAAGGAATCCCTTTGGGATAATGATCTTCACTTAAACTGGTGAAAGTTGGGGGCTCTTGCTATAGGTTTTTAATAGAGGATTTTTTAAAAAATACCTAAGTAAGTTAGACACTTATATGCATTGCATTAATTGCTTTAAGGATACTGTAGGGAGACGAAAGCAGTGTGAGGAAGATAGGGAGGGGACGCATATCAGCAAGTAGATCATGAGGGCTGGCCTAAGATGCTAGAGCCATGCAGGTGATAAGTGATTTTGTTTGGATATATTTTGACTTCTTTGGTGGTTTAGGTGTGAGATGTGAGAGAGTTGAGGATGAAGACTTGACAGATGGTTCTTCACTGACATGTACAAGACTTTAAAGTGTAGGGTTCTAGCTCAACAGTTAACATGCTTCCCTAGCAAGCACAGGGTCCTAGTTTGATCCCCCAGCACCACATAAATGGTCTGGTGGTACATACCTGTAATCCCAGCACTCTGGAAACAAAGGCAGGAGGATTGCCATGAATTCTAGGCCAACCTGGGCTCCATAATGAGTTCAGAACCAATTCTGGACTACAGAGTGAGACCCTCTCTCAAAAAAAAAATCTTAAATTGAACATGGTTTCATTTGAGATAGCTATTAGGTAGTTAATTAGTGATGTTATGGTCATGTGCCTGTGTAAACTTAGGAGAGTCTAGTATTATTGACACTTTGAAATGTCATGAGAAGAAATACAAGTAAGATTGGGGAGGCCTGAAGAGTTGAGTGTATTGTGTCACTGTCAGTATCCTGATTTGGATATCTAATGCACTTTTGCCAGGTGTTATCATTGGAGGAAACTGAACAAAGAGTACATGGGATGTCTTTATATTATTTCTTAGAGTTGGATGTCAATTACTATTTTCGTTGAATGATTGTGGGAGGGTACTAACCTCCCAAATTTAAAAATGAAGTTTAAAAAAGTCAGAAATTTCAATATATGAGATTCCCTCAGGGATACGGTGGAGATAGGCAAAGGGCAATGGCTGTAGATGGTGAATGAGAAGGAATAATAGAGAAGACTTAAGTGTAGCCCATGACATGGGAGAGCATATAATTTTCTCAAGGTCAGAAGTCCCTGATTCTGCTCTTGGTATCCTCATTATTGTCTGACTGTACCTGTGGTTATAGCAACGGTGGATACTTGTGTTGAGGAATATGGTTTCACACCGAAAAGCTTAACAATCTCTTATTTCTTGCTTTTCTCTTTATTTCCTTAACTTACTAATTTACCACTTACATTTTTGAAATTTATGACTTCTAGCATTTGTATTACCTTTTAAGTTTCTTTAAAATGCAGTTTGTAGTTCTGTGGAGTTCGGCTTCTTTCCTCAGCGCTTCAGGAAGTCTTGGGTAATAAGATCAGGAGATTTGATGCCCAGATCTACATTACATTTGATCAGACCCTTGAAGGGACAGTGTGACACAGTGTTGGCTGTGCGTTCAATGGCCTGATTTGGGGTCCTGCCCTGTTCACCAGCTGAATGTGACTTTGAGTAGGTTGCCTGACCTGTGTGCCCTGATTCCTCATTTGTAACGCACAGATAACAAAAGCACGTGCTCATAAGGTGTTGAGGGAATTAAAGGAATTAGTACATGCATGTGGCCCTTCAGAGTGATTAGTGCGTAGGAAGCACCACACGTGTAGTCATTATTACTGTTCTCCAGGATCTTATTTATTTCTGTCTAAATTTAATTCAAATAGGATTATCTATTTTTTATTCTGGCCTTCCCTTGCCATCACAAATTATTTCCATGAACTTTCTTTCCTAATCTGTTTTGTCTTTCTTTACTTAATCTTCCAGCACATGTTAGTCCTACCACTAGATTTGTGTAGTCTAAAACTCATGGGACATTTTCAGGGAATGACTAAATACTTGTAGGTTCATTTTCGTCACACCTATCTTTTATCTTTGATAAGTGGGGCAAATTTTTCCCTCTCTGTTTTTCTGCCTTGTATTTTACTGCATTATGGTTCGTTTCACACTTTGCACCCACTTTTGATTTTGGAATCCTACAGCAACCTCACTTTTGACCACCTAAATAAAAAGCTGACTGCCACCTACCAACTTAAGCACATGTGCAATTCATTCTGTATAATTGGTTGAAATAAGGGACCCTACTCTTAATTCTTTACACTGAAATTCTGTTTATCCAGATCACTGTGAAGCATGGTATGGTAAGAGGAACCTAGCCTTGAAATAATGGTAGACCTAGGCTTATATCCTAGTTTTACAAAGGGCCCTGGTTTGATTCTCAGTGTGAAAGAAATTGAGCGAAAGTTCTGGTTTTGTCTAACCCACTGTGTAGCTTTGAATAAGTGGTTTTAACATTTTGAGGCTCAGCATCTTGATCACGGAAGGGTATGTAATGAGTCCTGCTGGGTGGCTATAAGACTGGAGACAACATGTGTAAATTAGTTAAATTACTGATTTAGGTAATTTAAATGTTTAAATAATTTAGTACTGACCTGTCAGCATAGGCACTGAGCAGTGTACCCTTCCTGCTGAGGCCAGGGAGCCTAGCCACCACCTACCCAGGGAAGCCTTTCATCATTGAGAATCTGCACTCTGGTTGTTTGTTACTTCAGCTTGTACTTGAACCTCGAAGTACATTTTTCCATAGTGCTGGCTGGATGACATCTTGTCCCAGTGCTTCAGTTGAACCTTATTATATTCTCTAATGCCAGAATTTTTTTTCCAATTTTAAAATTTATTGACTTTTATTCCTGTAGTATTTTTCTCCATTTTATTGATATACATACATGCAAAATTTAAGATTTACATTGGTATTGGGCATTTTGTGCACATATATATCAAGGTAATATACATGCATGTAATACACATGCATGTCAAGGTAATAAGATCTTCCCTGCTTTCCTTTCAGTCCACCCTCTACCCACTCCCACAACCCACCCCCTGACCCCCGTTCCCTTTATTTTTCACTTTAAGTTCTGTGAGATAGTTGTGATCTGGGATCTGGGTTTCTCATATCAGAGAAACCATTCGATATTTCACCTTCTGCTTCTGACTCACTTTCTAATGTCAGAATTGAGTGTATCGTGGGCTTTTCCTGTCCAGGCTATGAGACAGTAGTGACTTGACAAACTCCTGAGGAGTACTCTGTACAGAAGGAAAGCTTTTAACTTAAAAGTTCTCTCTTTGAAGAAAAATTGGGGAGGGGGACACTGGTGGTGTAGCTTAGTGGTAGGATACTTTTCTTTCATGCACAAGGTCCTGGGTTCAGTCTCTAGCACTGAAAAAAAAATCCATTGCTGCCAATAGTCATTTCCAGGAATCCTGCTTACTTATCCCATACCATTAATTTTATGAGAATGTGTAATTGTTCTAGTTAGCAATAGTTATATAGCTGTTTCTTTTGTAGAACTTGAAAGTGATTTTTTAAAATGCCTTTCTCCTATAGTAGAGACACTACTGAAGTCAGTCGAGTTGTTTTGTTCTCCCCTTTATTACCATTTTTATCTTTCTGGTTTTGCTAGTGAACCTAACTGTAGATTTATTGTAACACAGAAGTAGCGTTTTGTATTTTGTGAGTTTCTCCTCTTGACACAACGTTGAGAATAGAAAGATAATTCCCTCTAGCACATCTTCAGGGAACAAGAATTCATGGTAACTACACAGTGAGTGAAGCGTGAATAACTAGGCTCTCTCTCTCTCTCTCTCTCTCTCTCTCTCTCTCTCTATATATATATATATATATATATATATATATATATGTAGTGAAAAATTCACATGACATAAAATTTAACTTTTTTGTAAATACGTGAGTTCCAAATTCTGAAACACATGAGAACTCTGAGAATAAGTGAGCATCTGTGTTACCCCTTTTTCAGAGGTTCACCCCTTTTCTCTCTGACCATTGCCTCTAGTGGGCTTTTTCCCAAAAGAAATAAAGTCAACATGCCAAAAAGACACATGCATATTCATGTTTATGGCAGCACAATTCCTAATAACTAGGCTCTTTAATGAGTTGTCGGTCTTATTGATTGCAGTGTGCTAAAATCCATAATTTGAAGTGAAGTATCCTGGACAGGGCATTGTTGCGTGTCAGAAGAATTCAGAATTTGCTGCCACTCTGTTTGATCATGTTCCTTGATAAGAAGATAATTGAAGATAATTACTGTTTTGAAGGTTTAAAAGAGGTGTATAGCTGGGCCAGGTGACATAGGCCTATAATCCCAACACTCTGAGAGGCAGAGGCAGAAGGATCCCAAGTTTGAACCCAGCCTGGGCAACTTAATAACAACGTAGCTAGACCCTGTCTCAGAATCAAAACTAAGAATGAATCAGACATGTAGCTCAGTGTGAAGGCCCTGGGCCTGATCTCCAGTACCACACACACACACACACACACACACACACGCACGCACGCAATGTACAATGTGTTTTACAATAAAAATTTTGTAAATTATACTTTAAATCCCTCTAGAGACTATCAGGAAGAAATGAAAATGGAAAATTGACTTTCTTTGATACTATGATTCTTCCCTTTTATTTCCTAATAAATAAGGGAGATCTTGGAGTTCATACTAAGCATTCATGGTAGCTGTGTGGCTATTGTGTAATGTGAACATTTACATATATCCATCGGCACTGAATCTTGATAGCCACCTTCTGTGTGCAAGAAGGCCTGTGTGCCTTCAGTGTCAGGTGTTGGAAAGGAAACTTGGTCAGAGAGATGGCTCGTAACACCGGGTTGAGTGCAGAATAAGAGTCAGAAATGTATACCCAGACCACGTCTCTACAGGGTTACATAGGCACTGATTTCATAATCACGTAAACCATTAATGCCATATATTTATTTCATTATGTAACTTATGAAATACTGTACAAGAATATGAACCTGTGCCCAAAATGAAATATCACTTTATTTTCCATTTCCAACTCAACTTGATAAGCCATAAATGATCTTTCATAAATGTAAGCAGTGTATTTTTAGAGTGAGAATGGCAGTTTTTACTTAAATTTTATATTTGAAAATAATATTTCCATTAAAAATGTTTCATCTCATTGAGTCTGAACTTGAAAGAAAATGTGCAAGGTTTTTCTGTTACCTTTTGTGAATTTTTTGAAGTTTCTTGAGTTAACTGTGACCTTGGTCAGTTATAGAATCTTAAATTTTCAAAATGGCCAATGTGTCTTCATATATTTAAGATAGGGGGAAAGAAAACTAATTTAGTCTTTGAGTTTATTTTGAACTTCAATCTTCTTAAATGTGACTTGGATTGACACTTAATTCCTCTGGATTCTCTTACACTTTTTAATATCTTAGAAATATTCCTGGGATCTTTAAGATCATTTTTCTTGTAGTGGTGGTTGTATTGCATTTGCAGTAGTATGAAGTTGCAACTCATTGTGTGAGAGCTGTACATCCACATAGGGTGGATTTTGGCAGTGTAGGCTTGCGTGTTTGCTCACTGGCCAACAGGGAGGAATGGGAGACCCTGTGAAATGGAAGGACACATGGAATTCATGTGTAGTCATTTGTTTAAGTCAAGCTACCAAGACCTAGAGGTGATTCCTGAGGTTAGTGCCACTTTTTCAGTTTCTTGGTCTTAAGGGTAGTTGTATATAGATTGTAAATAAAATATTTAGGAGTTACTCAACATTCCCAACAAAGTAAAATAGAACTCCATTCTTATATTCTGCTTACATTGATGGTCTTACCTGTCTATTTACAGTTTTACACGCACACACACATGTGCGCGCGTGCGCGTGTGTGTGTGTGTGTGCGCGCGCATATCTCTTTACCTAGTTCTGTATTCTATCTAGAATGATTTTTCTGCTTTCTTCCCTTGCTGTCGATGGTCAAATCAAACCTAGGTGTTCAGAAATGGGAAGATCTTTTCATACCAGAACAAATAAAGCTGGTCTAGTCCTAAGCGGGGTAGACCAGCAATCACAGTGAATACCTGGTAGGTTGGATTTGAGAGTGAGTTGGAAACCTGGTTAAGAGTCAAAGCCATGGGGATATTTAAGCAGTTAAAAAAAAAAGCCGGTATCTTGCACTCAAAAGAAGTTCTGTGCAGGGAAATTGATTTGAGACTGTACCCACGACAATAATAGGAACACTTATTGATCATATATAGTATGTTAAGACATTTCTGCATAGTTTACATTTATTTACTCATATAATTCTCACAAATTTACAAGTTTTGCTGTTAGCCTGAGTTTACGGGGAAGAAAGCTGAGGTATACATAAGTAAACAATTTGCCCAGTGTCACCTGGTTACTTAGTGGATAATCTCCATTTGAATTCTGATAGTCTCTGTTCGCAGAAGGAGCTACTGAGTTATGGTACTTCACTGGTTCCTTTGTATTTGTGGTTCCAAATGTACTTGATCTTTGTGCATGATCAGCCAAGGTACTGGACAGGACTCAGCTTTAATGTGAAAGTCTCTTTCCACAGGGGGCAGGCAGCAACCAGCACAATCATTGCACAGGGACAACAGCATGGCTCAGGAGTTGGAGGTCACTGCTTCCGTGACATAGGAACAAAAAGAGTGGCATGAGCTTGTATTTTATTATTTATTTTTGAGTTGAAGTCTTACCCTATGGTCCAGGCTGGTCCTGAATTGTGTAGCCTAAGCTGATCTCAGATTCATAGCAGTCCTTCTGCCTCTGCTTCCTGAGTGCTGGCATTACTGGCATGCACTCCTGTGCCCAGTTGATTTTTTGTGTATTGCTGAGGAATCGAACCCAAGGTCTTCTGCATGCTAGGCAAGTGCTCTAACCACTGAGTTATGCCCCTAGTGCTAGCTTAGCTTTTAGCAAGACTAATTTGGTAGTCGTCCTCAGCATGTTTTAGATTGGAAAATACTTAGAGGTAGAGAGATCACTTGAGCTTTTTTTGCTCTTCCTGACACGGTCACAAGGGAACTTTATTCACAAGAGAGGAATATCTACTGTGGCAGACATATGAAGTTAATCCTAATTCTTTGGTTTAATGGCACTAGTGTTTTAGGCTTCAGAGTTTTCCATTTCCTAGTTGGAAGCAATGGATAAGGGAAATCTCTTATAATATTTCTGTACTGAATTGTCAAATGATTGAAAAAGAAATAAGGATAGAAAGATCATGATGTAGGAGTTAACTTGAATAGAGGTGATGTTTGGAACTACGTAAGAATGAGGTGCGCAGAGCTGGCGGGCATGCTGGTGTACACCCTGAGCTACATTAAATTCTTTTTTTTCCCCTGCAAAACATCTGCCCTCCTCATTCCCCGTGAATTTGTTGGTATTACCATTCCCTGCCAGTCAAGGCAGACGTATGGGATGGGTTGTGTGCTGGCCTCATGCACTTTTATTCGGAAATTCAGGTGGTTTTGCTTCATCTTCCACGCTCCCTTTCTGCATTGACCCTGCTGCTGCTGTAGCAGAGACGGTCAAGGACGTCTTACCTGAAGTCCCTGGCGGGCGTCTGTCCACCTTTCTCTTTCTATGGCGTGACTCTGGCCCCGTCTTGCTCTCGGCATGCGCGCGGTGACGCGGCAGTCGCGGTCTGCTGCTGTGTAGCATCAGCTGCGCTGTCTCCGGCTCCTTCCC
Source organism: Ctenodactylus gundi (assembly GCA_004027205.1). Classification (NCBI taxonomy): domain Eukaryota; kingdom Metazoa; phylum Chordata; class Mammalia; order Rodentia; family Ctenodactylidae; genus Ctenodactylus; species Ctenodactylus gundi. The sequence goes on along the minus strand of PVKB01002200.1, from coordinate 145,874 downwards.
GGTGCACCCTACATTTCAGTGATAGCAGACCAGACCATAGAGTCTGATTTCATGTTCTTGCCATCTGGTTTCCTCTTTCTTCGCTTTTGCTCTGCCTTGGAATACCTGTCCTGCTTTGCTGACAGCTTTGGGCTTCTTGCAACGCCAAGGTCATTTACTGTATATGCTGCTTCCTTCTGTGTCTGTCATAGTGGCCCGGACCTTTTTATGGCCTTTTCTGAAACTTAACAGCTCTCTAAACATGCTTTCCTTGACAGTGAACTTGAGAGGAGACACTTGTCTTTATTTCTGGGCTCAGACACTAGCACACGGTTGTGAGTGTATCACAGTAAATGTTTAGCTCAGACAGCTTTTCCACACCTGAGTCTGTCGACACTTCTCAGAGGGAATGATCAGACATTATGCCAGATGTTTTACTATTACATTTCTGGGGCTCATGATTACTGGATAAATTTAGTTCTGATTGTCGAAGCAGGAGGTCTTGAAGTCTGGTCAAGTCTACCACCTTGTTATACAGTCATTTGAGCTTCCCCTCTCTACAGATGCTCTTAAATTGAGTATTTCATTTGGCAAGTTAGCAGTGAAGTTTTAAGTTTTTAAATGTATTGGAAACAAAGGATTTGGCTTGACTAGAATGACCCTTTAGCCTCTCCCCGGCCCCACAGAATGTTCATAGTCTGCGGGAATACTTAAAAGAACCTATTACAGGGCTGGAGGAATAGGACAGCAGCTAGAGTGCTTTCCTTGTAAGTGCAAGGCACTGTATTTTATTCCCCAGCAACACAAAAGCCAACCATAGTGACACATGCCTGTAATCCCAGCACTAAGTTGGCTGAGGCTGAAGGATTACTGTGAGTTTAAGGCCAATTTGGGCTACGTAGTGTGTTTAGGACCAGCCTGGACTGCAGAGCAAGAGCCTGTCTCAAAAAAAAAAAAGAAAAAGAAAGAAAGAAAGAGAAAGAAAGAAAGAAAGAAAAAGAGAAAGAAAGGAAAAGAAAAAAGCTACAGTTAGGTGAAGTAGAATATTTTATGTGTAGCCTTGTGTTGGTCATGTTACCTGCAGGCAAAAGTAGAGTCTTTTATTTCATTTTAAACATTAGAAGAAAGGGATTGTGCTTTACAGATATATCCAAGATCTTTTTCATCAGGTTTCCATACAAAAATCACCTGCAATATTATTACCAATAATGTTGAAATTGATTGTTAGTTAATTCTTCTGTTCTCTGTGTATTGAAATCCTAGTGATTGCTGTTAATACTACACTACCTTTTTCTATTAAAGATTATTGGAACCTGCACCAAGAAAAGTGTTTGCTTGATACCAGGTCATTAGCACAGAACTTTGACTTAGCGAGTTTGACTGTCTTCTCTAAAAGCAATTGAATTCCTCAAATAGTGACTATTTCAGCAAGTATCTTTAATGAGAATTGCAAGTATGAAACTGCTTGTTTTCCAGAAGTATTAATCTGTAGTTGTATTATAATGTATTACTCTCTAAGTATGCTTTAAGAGTTACAGATTTTTTTGTGTACATTGTAGTGATTAATAACAAGATGAAATTTGGACTATATGTGTCTAATTTGTCTTAGAGTTGTTACTGGTTATTATAGTTCTGTCCCTTAAAGGGAATACTAGCATATAAAAATACAGAACAAGATTGATGTCGTAGGCCCTTCATGCTAATTGTTTCAGTAACTATTGTGTTTTTACCTACTAGTTCCTTAGCCAGCAAAGTGAAAAGCAATAAAAATCTGTCACCAGCCTCAATTGAAGAGATTAAGACGACTCCCAACTAAAATGCCAACAGTGATAGTTAAAATGCTTAATAGATTTTATTTCAATTGCTTTACAGAATTCATTGTGATAGCTAGATGAACACTGTTAGTATGGTAATAGTTCTTTTGTATGAATATAAGGTCTTTGATGCAACTTTCAAGAGTAAGCCAAAAATAACTTTATAAAATATTTTTTAAAATACATGCTGACCAATTTATTTCAGTTTTGCACTGAATTAAAATGATTAAATACTTGGAAATGAAGATCAGATGTAGATAGATTTATTTCAGAAATGCAATAATTATATCTACTTTTTAGGCTGTTTTTTTCATATTTTCTTATACATATTATTCTGAAAACTAATATTTTCCCATATGCTTCATTAAAGCAATGAATTGTACTCTATACTTAATGTAATCTCACGTTTATGAATATTGTTCACATACTTGAGGCAGTTACACGATTTTAGACACTAAAAATCATGACATTTATGTAATCATTTTTGTGTTTTACGTGTTTCTGTTTAATAAATTATAAATTATTATATGTAATAGTTGTACAAGAGGCTGTGATCTAAGTTCCCATTTTGTGTAACTAAAATATGAGTAAGTAAATTCAGTTATTATTCATATCTAGTGAAACATTAGCATTTACAGCCTTAATTTTTTTCTTTTAGTGGTTGGGGAGCTTGAACCCAGGGCTTTGTGCCTCTTGAGCACATGGTCTGCCACTGAGCTACTGAGTCCTCACTTCTTAAATGTGCCCTGGGAGACAAGATGAAAAATAGGGGTGTTTGCCAGTTCTGTAACTCATTACCTGATTATGAGAGTAGCTTGTAGGATGGCTGACATTTCTGTCCTATTAGAAGCCTTTATACTTTGTTCATTCAATTTAAGTGAATATGATTGCTGCTTATGCAAAATTATTCTTTACGTGTAGTATTCAGCCTTAATAGAGTTAAGAATCCCTAAACTCTTGATTAATTACATTTCTGGTCAAATAGTCTACCCTACTTGTATATTCCGAAATTTAATATAATACATAGATTATAACCAAATAATTTGTGTATATTATGCTTGGGTTTTAAAAATCACTTTAGTTATCAGCTATTTCTAAAATTCTTTGTAGAAGATAGCTTTTCTATTAAATTGATAATTTTATATGATGGCTATCTTTATTTATTGTATAGTGTCATAATACATTTTAAGAGCCAAGACATTAAAAAATTTATAGTTAAGTTTTCAGTAGTGCTTAATGAAGATTTTTAAGAGAACATTTCCATCAAAATTTTAAGTTATTTTTGTGAGTTTACTACCTTCACAGTAAGTTAGTTTTAATATATATATTGAAGAGGCATTATTATTGAATTTCACAGTGAATAAAATATTCTTCATCTCTAACTTTGTCCTGTAATAATGAATACCAATGCATATTATACTTGTGTATGCATACAATCTGCTTTAATTTTAATTTTTTATCATTTAAATTATTGTATTACTGGTGATTGAACCTGCTGCTTTTACCCTTTTAAATAATTTTAAAATTATTTTACTAATTCAACTCTAATTTTACATTGTGCTTAGCAGAGACAATTATTTCTTAAGTGTTCTTGTTTTCAGAGAAGGAAATACATGTCTTTATTCATTTATTTAGCACATTTATTAAATATTTCACATGTATTTTACTTTTGCCTTTAAATATTTACCAAGACATTCACTGTTATAGGCTAAAATGTATATAGGGTGTGTATTTTAGTTATTTTAAGCATGCAAAAAACCTATTTCATATTTTACCATTTATATAATGTGAAATAATCAGTGATTATTTTGTTTTTAAGATTAAAAAATGAAACATCCAAGGAACAAGAACCCGTGTCTAAGGTAAAGTTTTATTTCATAACTTAACAATTTTTACATTTGAAGGTATTGTTGGTGTGGATTTTTTTAAATTTTTCACTTAAAAATAACAAATTTTGGCATTTTATAAGGAAGAAAAAGTGGAGATTTTAAATTTTTTGCATGTTTACCTCAACAATTGAGTAATGGACATAAATTAATGAATTGAAAAGTCATTAAACCCTCATCATTAAAACCTCAATCACTTGACACCTGACATTTTTGGTGATTTAATATTCTAGAACATTTAAACTATCAAAGGTTTTAATTAATCTTTTAAACAAGAATATTTTGAATGTGTATTAAATTTGTTTCAACTATCTTAAACAGATATTCTAAATATCACTTGATTGCTCTAACATGAGAAACCCAAAGTATAAAAAAGTAAATGCAAATTAAAGAGAGGTAGTAGGAAACAGGGAGAGAGATGTGGAAGGGGTTGGGAGAGTAGGAGTGAGAAAGGAAATTAAAATTATTCAGATGAGATACATACATGCATCAACTCCTCAAGTTGAGTGTAAATGTTATGTGTCATACCTACATACTAATGAAAAGAATACTTTTGGGGAAAAAGCTAAAATTATGAAACTTGAAAAATACTTAATTTACTTGAAATAGCTAATAAACCCACTGAACATTAATAAATATGGCATTCTTCTATATTTGCACATATCTCTTAAGTGTCTAGTTTAGTGGAAAAAAAACTGGATTGTCATGGTTCTGAATGTGGTCTTTTTGATGTTGGTCTATTTGATGTTGGAACAGTCTCCAGCCGGGGCCAGCAAGTTAGTAGTCTACTCAGGTGATTGTGCGGGATTTTTTTTTTTACTTCCATGCGCATGCTTTTTTGTTTTTCAAAGTGTAAGCCACTAATATTTTAAGAAAAAACTTAAAAACTCAAGTTGCATATTAGTGTTATATACAAATTGAAACAGAGGTGACTTTTAGCACAGTGTATATATGCTTATAAAACTCAGAATTGTTACACATTTAAAACAATTTCCATCGAATGTATGAAAGTTCTGAAATACATAAAAGCATCACTACTTTGTATAAAACTACAGTGAGAACATCAGTTTGCTACAAGCATATAAAAACATCAAGTACTTTCTTGGAGTTTCACATCCTCCTCAGAACTGCATTGCGCTGGCAATACTATGCTAAAACTGGACAATTATAGTTTTCTTTATTGCACTGTAGAATCTGATACTACGTTACTGAGCTTTTTTAGTTTGTACATCAAAATCTACTGATCTATTTAATAATTTGAACAAATCTTTTAACATGCTTCAAAATCATTTGAAAAAATTGTTTCACTGAGTTCCATAAATCTTCCAAAATTCAACAATTACATTATGTAATCATATTCATTAGTTAACATTAGTCATTGTCTCATCAATGGTAGAGGGGAGTTTTCCTGAAGTTTTATTTTTGCTTTTATTATTGGCAACAAACACTGTCAGTTGTTCCCCTTAGTATGACAGGCTTATTTTGTTAATTTCCATGAAATGTATGCAAAGTGCCCAATTATAAATTCCCCTGGTTTAGTAGTTTAGTAGGTTTTATTATTTTTCAAATTTTGAGTCAAAAATCTTACTTAGTTCCTAAAATATCCAGGTGGGGCTCAAACTTGCGTTCCTCCTGCCTCAGCTTTGGAAGGTTGCACTGCTATGCATAGCTGGCAGTCATTCTTTAAAATAAAATTGATGTTCCTTGAAAAAAAGTAATGTTTTTATTCATCTCACAACTCAGTCATGGATCCAAGTAATGAAATATGCTCGCCTCACATAGACACACATGATATTAAGACATGAGCTCAGAGAGTGGTGACATTCACTAGAGGTCACTGTGTTATGTGCAGGAGTGAAGCTGTGGTGATCACTGGTTAGTTTTGGTCTGCGACCACTTCATGTGTGAAATTGCCAGCGTTTTTGCTTAGCCCTGCTCTGTTACCAAGTTATGATCCCACAAGCCTCCTGAGAGTGGACTGGTTCATTAGGTGTCTGAGAGTCACAAAAATGAGAAGATGTTGCCTGGGTTTGTGCTCTGTACCATGCGTCCACAGAGGACTGTTCAGGTGTCAGAGTAGGAAGATCAAAGGCTAGATGCTGAGTTGACTGATTCTTTGGTGACAAGGATGCTCTGACAGCATTATGGGAAATCTTTCTTTGGGATTTAAAAATTTTCTCCGAAGAGAAGAGGGCTTGTGAATCCCTTTGTTCAGTATTATGGATTTAAGTGGTTCTGTTTTCTCTCAACACTACTGTCTGTTTTTGGTATCAACACATTTCGATTTTCTAGTGCAGACAGCCAACTTTTAACCTCTGTGGTAAAGAAGGGAGAGGTACTTCTTGTTGGGAGAATTGTGATTTGCCAGGACCCACTGTACCTCATTTTTGCCCCTTAATACTAGGTGTTATACTGGGTTCTTTGGGTAGACTGCCCATGCTACCCTGCTGCTCACCTTCCGCTGTAACCTCCTCTTGGCGCTGTCTCGGAGTGCTCTTCAGCCACTTCCAGCTTCCAAAAACTGTTTCCTTGGTCTTTATGAGTGAAAATCTTTTTTTTTTTCTTTGCTAACATTTTAAGAGTTTGAGAGAGTAAGGAGAAAATTGTAATTTGTAAGCCTTTATGCTTCATAGGCGTGGGTCAGCCTGCTGTAGGTATGAGCTAGACCTAGATATGAATCTTTACTGCAATTGTTTCTCCACCCAGCTTGCATTATTTCTCATTTGAAAGAAAAAAAAAAGAAAAGAAAGAAATTTATTATCTCTAATACAATGATTAAATGAAATAATGATTGTGAAGTTGGTACCACAGTATCGTGCCTTGCACATCCTGTAGGCTCAGTATCTGGTAGTTGTTTTGGAATATTAATTGGCCTCTGGCATATTGCATTTTTGTTATATTCTTTTATCCCCTCAAAACTAAAATTTGAAATCAGCAAAATATTTCATTCCTTTGTCTTTCAATTTCTTGATTAAACTGTGATACAGGATTAAAAGAGGATAATCATGACTCAAATATGAAACCAGGAGTTTACAAATGTTTTTCTAAGTATTTGTACTTATATAAAGTATTGTGGATTCATCTTTTTAGTAGTTTCTATCCAAGGTTTCTTTTTTTTAGACAGGTCTCACTCTATAGTCCAGGTGGCTCCTGAGCTCACTGTGTAGCTCAGGCTGGCCTCGAACACACAGCAATCCTCTTGCCTCAGCTTCTATAGTGGAACTACAGGCATGTGCCACCGCACCTGGCTTGTGTAGTGTTTGGGAACTGAACCTCAGCCCTTGCACTTGCTAGACAAGCACACTGGCCGCTGAGCCATACCTCTGACCTCCAAGTAATTGTAACTGTGACTCATGTTTGAATGAGATTTCAGAAAAATTAGTATTTCTAGAACTGGATAACATCTTCTTAACTTTGATTCAGAAATTTTTAGTTCACTGAAATTCTTAAGGGTTTAAATATTTTCTTAAAATCTAACTTTATTTACTTATTTATGAGACAGGGTTTCATTCTGTAGTTCATTCTGGTCCTAAACTTCCTGTGTAGCCCAGGCTGGCATTGAATTCATGGCAATTTTCATGCCTCAGCCTTCCAAGTGTTGTGATTACATGTCCTCACCACCACACTGAGCTTATGTGATGCAGGAGAATTGAGCCCACAGCCTTTTACTTTCTAGGCAATTTCTTTAACTGCTGTTCTATTATTCCAGCCTGATGTGGTTTGGATCTGGAGCGTCTCCCAAAAGTCTCATGTACCTTAGATACTGTGTACTACTGGGGGGTGAGAGATGGCAGGAAGGGGCAGATGCTTGGGGCTTGACCTGGAAGGGTGTGTGCTGATTCCACCCCTCTTCCCATACTTGTCTCCTGCCATTCTGCTAAGGGAAGCCCTGTCTCCACCTCCTGCTCTGGCTTCAGACCAGCCCCAGTCTTGTTATGTGATTCCACCATTTCCCAGCCACACCCCTGTGAACAGACTGATCTTTTGAACCTGTGAGCTAGAATAAGTTTTTCCTCCCTTACGTTGTAGATGTCAGGTATTCTGTCCCAGCAATTAAAAAGTAACTAAGACATAGCCCAAAATCTAATTTTAAGTTATGAGAATTTTGTAATGCATACTTTCGATTAACCACATGTGTTGCCACATGTCTGTAATCTCTGCACTCAGGAAGCTGAGACAGGGTTATTGCCATGTGCTCAGAGCCAGCCTGAGCTAGAGTATGAATTCAGGACCAGCCTGGACTGCCGAGTAAGACCCTGTCTCAAAAAACAAATTGTTTTTCTATTGCTTTGCTGTTTTAGGTTGGATACTTAACATTTCTTAACTAGAACAGTTAGGATAAAGTAGTCTTCTGTAAGTTTCAACATGAATAAAAGAGTATTGTTAATCATTTCAGGAAATTGCAAGACCTCATATGGCTGAAGAAGAAACAGAAACATCAAATGCCAAAAGGTAAATTACAAGGGAAAGCTGAATCTCTTGAAATTTAAGTATATAGAACAACACTTGAGTTGTACTATTTCACAGTTAACTCTGAACTAATTAATTTTTATATATGATATATTTTTAGTAATACCTTTTAACTAAAATAAAATTTTGAAATTTCAATTAAATAAAAATATTTCAGATTCTTGGCTTTAAAATCTTTGATACATGCACGGGATATGGTATATGTTGTTAATATTTGTTTAAGTACCTACTAGCAAATGAAATGTTAATAGTTTTCAGTTGCCCCTGTTAAATGGAAACAGTTACAAGATACTGCACGTTTATCTTTTATTGGGAGACAAGATTTCACTCTGTAATACTGGCTGGTCCGGAACTCATGATAGACCACATTCCAAATTAAAGTAAGAATTTAATCGATATTCAGTTGAAAATCTCAGTGGGACACGGTTTGGAAACTAACATTGATTCATACCTCCTGAGTGCTGGTATCACACGCGTGCGCCACCATGACCCACTTATGTGGTGTTGGGGAATCAAACTTGGGTACTTAGCACTTGACTTAGCACTCACTAGGCTATTTAGTAATTTCTGTTAAGAGACTTAAGTTGTGTATAATAAGTTATGTAATATGCTCATTTAAAGATTGTTTTAATGAGCATTGTATACAAATATCTTTTACATTTTTAAACTTTGTAATTTCTGAAAGTAGCAGAATGTAGGTGATTTGCTGTACCAGTTATTAACATGCATCTGTAACCCACTGGTTGTAGAGATTATATGGTGTTAACCTAAGAATAAAGACAAATCAGTAGACCAAAAAAATACCACAGAGTAGCCTTATTCATATAATGCTTAATAAATAATAAATGACCATTTGAAAATATTGCTAGAGTCTAGATTCTAGGTAGATTACACTGAGTAGTGAGCATTTGTGTTGGTAGAGTAAACATTCTAAAATCTAGGTAAGGGGCTGCAGACTGTACAAATCTTTGATTTCTACTGTTACATGACTCATAAATAGTTTCCATTCATGTACCAAGGTGAAGGGAAAACATCCATAAATATGTATCTGTACAAATATGCCTATACTCACACAAGTATGCATATTTATATATGTTAAAGATTTGCATGTTTTCAGGCATGTATTTATGTTTTTTAATTAGACCAGAACTGTTTGTGAATTCTTATCTGATTTTGTATGAGAAAAGATATTGTAAGCATAAGAGGGCCTGAAGGCATAGCTCAGTGGTTACAGCCCTTTCCTAACAAGCCCAAGACCCTGAGTTCAGTTCCCTAGCACCACATAAACTGGGCATTTGGTGCATACCTATAATTCCAGCACTTGAGAGGCTGAGGCAAGGAGATTGCTGTGAGTTTGAGACCAGCTTGGCCTCTGTAGTGAGTTTAGGACTACAGAGGCAGACCTCATCTCAAAAAAAAGTTCTCAACTGTATTTCTTAGATACTCTTAAAAATCAATAAGAACACAGTTTTAACTGAAAAATAGAAAAAAATTGGACTCATGAAAAATAATAATAACCAAAACTAAAACCTGCTGGTCTCCTTGGGATCTTAGGCTCCAAAGTGTTCTGCCCAGGGGTCTGGCCACCTGTTCAGTTGTCCACCACTGTTCACTTTTCGGGCACAGATGTTCCTGGACTTTCTCATTGCTTTGAGCATGCTTTTTAAAATGTTCAAATACACTTTCTAATGAAGAAATAATGAATGCTTTTATTTTTTTCAGTAAACAAGTAAAAGCTTCTTCATCAGAAGAAAAAAGTGGATGTGATATCCATGTACTTGAAGACTCAGCAGCAGCACAGAAGGAAGAAAGCTTAACAGATTCAGAGAGAAAAAATGACGTCTGTCTTATACACCAGGAAACTAGTACAAAGAAAATCCTCAGTTATGGTTCAAATAGCAGTGTAGAGAAAGTGGAAGAGGAAAAACAAATGCAGCACATTTGTCAGAAAATGGAACTGAAGGAGGGCCAAAGTTCTGAAAACATAATTTCATGTGATCAGATTAAAGTTCACAGCTCCAGTGAATCTAAGTTTTCTTCTAAGAATGTTAAGAATTTGCGGTTAACCTCAGGTGATGTTAGCATTGATCAGTTCTTGAGAAAAAGAGATGAACCTGACTCGGTTAGTTCCGATGTTAGTGAGCAAGGCAGTGTTCATTTGGAACCCCTGACGCCATCGGAGGTACTTGAGTACGAAGCCACAGAGATGCTTCAGAAGGGTAGCAGTGATTCTTCAGAGGAGACTGAAGAGGAAATCCCTGAGCCTGCAGACAGTGTTCCTCGAGAAAGTAGTCCTGAGAAAGGGACCTCCGTAGAGCTGGCAGATGAGAAAGAAAGGAGTTCGAGTTGTTAAGTCATTCTGTGTTTTAGCATACAAACAGGGGAAGCATTTAACACAGTCCCCTTGAGTGAGTCAGCATTGTGGGAGAGGCCAGGAGCAGGGTATGTGAGGCAGGCGTTCATGCTCCGCTGTGTGTGCAGTTGAGGTTAGTAAGCGTATCAGTTCACCAGTGATGCATGAGTAAGATGGATTTCCAAGTTCTTAAAAACATGAATAGAGTTTTAATGGAAATTTTAATAGGTGTTGCTTAGCAGTTTTTGAAGAAAAGGGATGAATTTGCTGATATGAATTGATTATAAGATTATTAGTTCTCTATCCTCTCTCAGAAAAAAAGAAGAATATTAGTTCTATTAATAAAACTTTGACAGGCTTTCATTAGTCCTAAGCTTAAAATCCTTACTACATGTCATCCTTTTTATTTAACTTAAAGGAAATAATTTGGAAACCATGCACCTATTAGGAATAATGGATTTAAAATAATGACTAATTGGCGCTGTTGGTGAGAACTTGGAGTGTGGTGCTGGTAGCTGGAGCATGTTCCTGGTGCTGAACTGGTCTCATGAGTGTTTAGAGGAACATAAACTTAACTTTGAACTTAATGTAACATTCCGGTCTACCAGAAGCATGTAAACAGAATACTTAAATCTGTGTGCCTCCATACAAGTGTTAGCCTGCTAGGCTGTAAGCTTACCTTTAATTAAACTTTCAGTGAAAGTGAAATTATTAAAATATAAATTTATATTTGTGGTTTTGGTCAATGTGTAAATTGTGCAGAAATCCCTTGATGTACTAGTTATATAAAATAGAAATTCATTGTTGAAACTCATGTGGCACCTATGCTTTTAATATTGTTTTAATAAGAGTCTTTAGAATTAGACCCATAAAACTGGTCTGGAAGCCAAACCAAAGTGTGGTGTAATGTAGATACTGTAAAGCAGCACACTGAATACATGACATGTTTTGACATGTATTCAGCCACGTTCCAGTGACTTTAATTATGAGATAGGAACTTCAAATGGGACCTCACGCAGTGATGTAAAAAATTGGTTTTGGGAATGTAGCCTAAATTATCCAGTTACCTGCTAAATTGATTTTTCAGTTTATCTATAAGGTAATAGATATAGAAATGAATAATATGAAGAATAATAGTCTGCTTTGAAGTACTAATAAACTTTATTTAAAATGCTACATTTTTACTTCTTAAAATGCGCTTTGAATTCTTACAATTTTGTTTCATTGAATGTTAAATAAATGTTACTAACATCCTGCTGTATATGGTAACTTTTGAGTAAATATTTACAATAAAAATCTGTTCCTGAATGAGTGTTTTTCAAATTACTGCTTGATTCAGAATATCTTTGGTATGGATAGAAATTGTATACTTGTTCAAAGAAGTTTCTTAAATTTTAATAGTGGTATTTTTGTTTTGTATTCTTTAATGGATACATGTCTTAAATTTGTACTTAAAATATAGGTGATAATATATCACTAATGTTTATGAAGAATAACTGCTTTATGTATTCTTTCACTTCAAGAAAAATACAATTTAATTTTGTACTTTTTAAAACCGCTCAGCAACTTAAGATGCTAAATAGAATTGTAATTATTTACTTGAATGTGTGAGGAAAAGTTAATATTTAATAGAAAAATAGTGAGACCCATTACCTATCATCCTTCACCTTGTTGAAATATAAATCTGTAGCAGGGAGAATCTTTAGTGCAGTATAAATATTTCAAGAACAGGGAGTAGAAAAATGTTGTCAACATAGGACCAGTTTCTGAGTTTCACTAAATTTGTTGCCAAGCCAGTCACCCGTACTGTGCTGAAATAGGTCCTCAATGAGCCTGAAATCTCTTCTGGGATTTGGATAATTTCTGCTCTCCGCTTTGTGTACCTGTATGGAATGATATGTAGAGTTGCTGGTCCATAAATTGTACCTGTCTACTGTGAGGAAAGGAAAGCCCATGCCCAGCAGTAAGTCCTTAAGTGAGAATATCTGGCAGTGAAAACACAAAGTTGGAATACTTGGTAGCAGGTGGTTTACATGTTCAGACAGTAGGTGACAGGGAGCTGCATCATACAGGCCTTGCCATATACCCACGAGCACCCAAGATGCCTTGTGGGTTGGAGTTCCCAGTCCCCTAACAGTACAGTTATGATGGTAAGAGCAGTTTAATGATAAACTCTGAAGTGTTATGTTCACTTTGGGGGTGGACTTTTAAGTTATGTTAGAAACCTGAATAATGTATTTGTACTTATTTCTTCTCTTTGTATCTTTTCGGTATTCTAGGGAAAATACTGTGAGTGTTTTTTTTTAACCCCATGAGTTTTTAAAGAATTCATTCTAAATATTTATTAAAAGGAAGTGACAAGATATGAATCATTTTGTTATGACTAAAAGATCAGGAAACCAAATACCAGCCAATTATTTGCCTGAAATTACAAAGCCAAGATTTGACTCAATTAATGTGGTTCTAAAGAGTTTTTCTTTCCTATCATACATATAATTCCTAGCATTTACATTACATAGTCCCTTTTAAAATAAATTTGGTTTGGACAAAAAAAAACTGAAAAGAAAACTTCTACTGATTACTCATTGTCATTTTATTATTCCTGCAGTGATTATATTAACATCATATCTTTCTTGTTGTTTGGGTTTGGTTTTACTTTTTTTTTTTAAGGCATGTTCTTCTGTGTAGCCCAGGCTGGCCTCAGATTTGTCTCTGTTCTCCTGCTTCAGCCTGCCAAGTGCTGGGATTACAGGTCTGTATGCATGTACGACAGCACCCCGCCAGCTAATCTCAGGTTTGTGTGTTTTGGTACATCACTGGTCGACTTGATAGTTAACGTGAGCACTTTCCGTCCAGAAAAGCTTTTACTCCAAGATTCTTCATTCATACGGACTTTGAGGCAGGACACAGGCGGTTTGCCAGTCCCTGCTCTTGTTTTCTTTCTATAGGCTTTACATACTTACACGATCATTTTATTTGACTATTATAAATACTTCAACAAAGATCTGGTTTCAAAATTTTGGTCTACATTTTTAGTACCTGTACTGGAATTTTAAGTATGCATTTATATCAAATTAATCTTTATAGAAAAATGCCAAATAAGATAATTAAGCTCTTAAGGAAAAAGTAACAATGCTCTTACCATAGTACCTATGGAAACATCCTTGTCCCATAATAAACTCTTCAGAATTAAATTTATCTAGAATTTTTTTCCAACTCTTGTAATGGTTTGGATCTGGAATATCCCCCCACAGACCTCATGTATTTGAATGTAAAATACAGATGCACTAAGATGTGGGCCTGGTCAGTGGGGGCAGAATACTTGGGCTTGCCCCAGTAGGGGTGGGTCATTAGGGCTGACCTAGAATGGTAACTCTGCCCTTCCTCCCTTGTCTCCATGCCCAACCTGAAAGAAACTGTAGAAGAAAAATTACACTGAACTATTTCAGTGGCTTGGGCTACATGGTAAGGTTGCATACGGTGATCCACATTCTCTGGTGAAAGATTAGATGAATTTATCCCGAGTACTTGGAAGATAATTAGTACCCTTAATGGACTTGGATCTTTGTTTTGGGAGATTTTAGATAACTGAACACCATAGCATATTTTGATTACCATATTAGGTGTAGTTGGCAAAATTTAAGAAAAATGGACTCGGGTAAGAAATGGTAGGGTTGCCTGTAGAAACAAAGGAAAATTGAGAAGGTTTGGAAGCTCAGATACTTGCAAGATTGTGTTGGAAAAGGTGATAATAATCCCCAGCCAGTAAAAGGAGAAGGAGTTTAAACAACAGTGCTTAATTTACGCAACAATCTGGTCATCACAGCAAGGTTAACAAGAGGATGTGTGTTGTTTCTTTGCGTGGTAATTCTAGCTTTCTTAGGGAAATCTATATATTTTTCAAATGTCAAGGCAGATCAGTCAAATTGTTGAAATGGAAACATAACTCTCCTGTGAGATTAGTTTTAATAACTTAGAGCCATTACTTTTCAGAGGAATCCACTGAAGTCAAACCTGAGGCAAGAGCAGGGGAGCTTGAGGTTAGATCAACATTTCCAGGATCTTACAGGCACACGTGGAAGAGAACGGTCACAGTTTAATCCTGTGCTCTACCTGTAGCTGTTGCCATATTGTAATTCATGTTCACGTTTGTCTTCTAACGGTGAGTCACTTTTGTAAGGTTAATAAATATTAATAGGTTTATATGTGTAGTGTACTTTATATAGATCCTGCCAATCGTGTTCCAAGAGATAACATGCAGAAACAAAATTAACTGGCAGTTTTGACTTGTGATTTTGAGTACTGTTGTTAATCTTGCTAAAATATCTAAATGTTACATGGTGCAAATACTACCAACTAAATTTGTTAGTACTTCTCTGTGTTGGATTATAACCAAGGGCTACTTTTCTTTACAAATTCTTTAACAAGAAATGCAAAGAAAAGATGAGACTGTTGTGGAAATTTTTTTTAAAAAATTCAGAAACTGATCCAGACTCAAATTAGCAAAATCAGTGTCAATTTCAATAGAAAGACCAAGCTCAAGAGCAAAGAACATATGAAAGAATACTTTTCATACTGAAATGTTTACTAAATATTATGTAGGGCAGTAATGCTTTGTATGTTTTAATTTTACATTTTAGCAATAACCTTTTAACCAAAAATCTATGGTACATCCCCCTCCCCCATATTCTCTCTTTTGAGAAACCATCTTGAACTCACTATATAGCCCAGGCTGGCCTTGGGCACACAGCAATCTTCTTGCTTCAGCCTCCAAGTTCTGGGATTATCGGTGGCGGGTGTCACCATGCCCAGCTCAGTGGTGCTAGGGAATGGAACCTAACCTTGGGCCCAGCACCTGCTAGGCAAGCACTCCAACTGCTGAGCTACACCTCAAGCCCCCTCTGAGTTTCAAAATGATTTTTTTATATTTATGTTACTATTGCCTTAATTTTCTATTACCAGATGTCTAGATCTGATAGGAATAATGTTATTATAGTATATCCTCTTGTTGCAATATATTGGTTCAAAATAATAATGTGTACTTATGACATATATATGTGTATACATAAAGCATGCGTTTTAGCATATATGTATATTTTATTCTAGAGAGGGAACCCAGGAACCTCTCACTGCACTACATACTTAACCGAGTTTTTTTGGTTTTTGATTTTGAGACAAGCTCTTTCAAAGTTGTTAGTTGTCCAGGCTGGACTCAAACTTGCAGTCTTCCTGCCTCAGCCTCCCAGAGTGCTGGCATTAAAGGCATGCACCAGAAGATTTCCAGCACATTTTGTATAAATAGAGAAAAATGATTCAATGTTTAAGATAGTCGCAGTTAGTTTATATTAGGTATAATGTCATGAACAACACAGGAGGGTAAATTTGTATAAAAGAGGAGTTCTGAGAATTCTCAGAAGCTTTGATTCCTCATTCCTATGTGTTAAATATTGCTATTATTTTTCACAAATTTGGAAATATCAATACCCAGTGAATCTTCTTCCAGACAAAATTGAGTAGGAAACAGATGGCATGGTGTCAGTCTTCCACAGTGCCCTGTGCACTCAAGGATGGAAAGGAGGTCGGAGGGGCAGCTTTGAAGAACTATTCTGTTAAAGAACTGTGAATTGCAACTCAGAGTTAAACTACCATTTGTGGTCGTTTGGATCTGGAGTGTCTCCCGAAAGCATTACGTTCCTATAGATACTGGGTAAGGTTGGGAGGTAGGGCCTGGCTGGAAGGGATGGATGCTTGGCCTTGACCTGGAGGGACATGCCAGTCCCGCCCGTCAGTCTCTCTCTGTGCCACCATGCTGTGAGAATCTCTGGCACTGGAGCTCTGCCTCTGGCACTGCCTCACTCCAGCCCTGCCACGTGCTTCCACCATTTTCCAGCCAGCCACCTGTGAATGGACTGAGACCTAAAACTGTAAGCTACAATAAATCCTTCCTTTCTAAATTTGTGGATGTCAGGTATTGAGTCACAGGAATGAGAAAGTAAGACATCACTTAAGATTTAATACAAAATGTGGGTGCCTCTTTTGACAAGAGGTTAAGACTAAGAAATCCGCTTAGTTCCCACTTTCTGCCTCAGAGGTTGCCGAGAAAATAAAACAAAAAATTAAAAGGAAGTACTTCCTCAGTGTTGGGATCAGAGCCTTGGACAGAAATAAATGGTGGATTTCCTTTCAAGGAGCAGAATTATGTTGTAATCAGTAATTTTTGTACAGCCAAAATAGAGGGTTCTTTTTTTTTTTTCAACACAGGGTGTTAATTTGTAGTCCAAGCTATTCCTGAACCTGTGATATAGCCCAAGCTGGCTTGAAACTTATGGCAGTCCTCCTGCCTTGGCCTCCCGAGTGCTGGGATTATAAGCGATGGTCACCATGTGTGGTAAGTAGAGGGTTCTTGTTGCGTAGAATTGCTTTGGACCAGTGACTGCTGTATGCCTTGCCTCTTTCCCTGTTGGTACATTTCTTATGATAGTCTTTCTGTCTCTGTTCAACCTCGTATTTGTAGTAGACAGGCTTTCTCATAGGTCAGCAGATGAAGAAGAGATTCATTTGTCCCGTCCTCTGATTTATAGACTGGAAAGAGCTTGTGGGCTTTGAGCTTGAGGCAGTCAACTATAGAACTTAGAGTTATCTCTTTTCAGAAGAGACAAGTGCGTTTTAACAGTGAGAAAGAGGATTGGGGGTATATCTCAGTGGTTAGAACACAGGTCCTGGATTTACTTCCCAGAACCACATAAACTGAATGTGGTGGCACACGCCTGTCATCCCAGCATCCGGGAGGCTGAAGCAGGAGGATTGTCAGGAGTTCAAAGATAGCCTGGGCCACATAATGAGTTCAGGACCATCTTGGAATACAGAGCAAGAACCTGTCTCAAAAATAAAATAATAGGGGCTGGAGAAATAGCACAGTGGTTAAAGCACTTGCCTAGCAAGCACAAGGCCCTGTGTTTGATTCCCCAGCACCACATAAGGTGGGTGTGGTGGCACAAGCCTGTAATCCCAGACTCAGAAAGCTGAGGCAGGAGGATTGCTGTGAGCTCGAGGCCAGCCGGGGCTACAGAGTGAGCTCAGGACCAGCTTGTACTACAGAATAAGACCTTACCTCAAAAAAGCCTATAAAAATATAATAATAAAAATGAAAAAATAAATATCTATCATCTCACCATTTCCTGTCTCTTATAATGTAATCTATTTTCTTTTTTCTTTTTGAGACAGGGTCTCACTCTGTATCTCAAACTGGTCCTGAACTCACTGTTTAGCCCAGGCTGGCTTTGGATTCAAGACAATCCACCTGCCTCAGCCTCCTAAGTGCTGGGATTACAGGCATGCACCATCATGCCCATCTTTATGTGGTACTGGGGAATCAAACTCAGGGCCTTGTGCTTGTGCAAGTGCCTTAACTGCTGTTCCTCCAGCCCTGCAATCTGTTTTGTTACATAGTAATTTTACAGTGTTAGTCCCCTTTGGGATTTTTATGTGGTATTTTTCCTTTAAAGATTTTTAAAAATAATTTTATTGCATTAATTTAGAATAGTTTTATGTCTACCCAATTTGGAGTAGCCCCCAGATGGAAACAAAAATCAACATGAATTGGTGTTTTTCAAGGCAGTAAATCAAAAATGAAGGACAGTGATCTGGGAGAGACATAATAAAAGAGAAAAGTCCTACAGTTATCTCAGCTCTGTGCCTTGAGGGTTTTTCGCTCATGGCACAGGAATGGAAAAAGAAGCAGAAACTGAGAGATGCTGTCGCTTAAAAAGATAGGCCCATGGGCCCAGGTGGCCCAGGAAGCCCCAGAAATGGAGGCTCACCGGACTTAGTCCAGAAGGCAGGGCTGCCAAGGTCTGCAGATTCGGCAGGGTGCGGTGCTGTGTCTGAAGAAGCTGCCACAGGGGCGAGAACCATCTGAGGATCAGGGAGAACCTTGCTTGGCACCGAAACAGGATCAGAAGCTGTGTAATTTGGGAAAAGGGGACATGGGGTAGAGAACTCAGGGAAGTATTGCCACTAATATGTAGGAATAGTCAGCCCTACACTGAGTACCGGTCTGTACCTAAGAAGTCACAAAAGCAAGTCATTTAAGGGTTGTATAATTTCCCATTGCAAGTACTGTATTCCTGGTCCAAATTCAAGAGATATAGAAATACAAAAAATTACACAAAGGGTAAATTACTTGATGCTTGACTTACAGTCAAAGATCACAAACATAACATACAAATAGGCAGCGAAATGCGATAATAATGAGGAAAATTGCCAATGAAAACTGACACAGATGTCAGAATCAGCACACAAGGCTGAAACAGTTAATATTTATCTTCAAAATGGTATGATATTAAGAAGAGCCAGATTGGCCTTTTTAGGAAAGAATTACAATGCTTGGCGGGATTAGTGGCAGCTCAGATGTAGCAGAGTTGATCAGTGAACTTGAAGATAGCAGTAGAAACTACCCAGAAGAGAAGCATGAGGGGAGAGGGGGAAGGTAAGAGGGTTAAGTAGCATCCATGAGCTATAAGCCTTCAAGGGGTGTGATAGTTCTCATCTTGGAACTCTGGAGTGTGTATTTCTAGTTCACTTTTACACCAAGGTGTGTATTCTGTGGTCTCAACTTTGCACACAGATCTTCTGTTGGCTATAAACTTATTTTCTATTTTCTGGGGCAAGGCGCCTGAAAACCAGTGCCTAGTTTTCTCCAGTTCCTCAAATGCATTCAAGGCCGAGGCCATCTCTCTAGGCTTCTGCTTTCACTAAGTTATTCTTGAGTTTTATTCTCTCTTTTCAGATTATAGACCTATCAGAGAAGACTTTGAGGCTAAGTACGGTGGTGTCCATCTGAAATTCCAGCCACTCAAGAGGCTGAGGCAGGCAGGCAGACCACAAACTTGAGGCCAGCCTGAGCAACTTGGCTAGACTTTGTCTCAAAAATAAAGATAGATCATGGCCCATACCTGTGATCCCAGCACTGTGGGAGGCTGCAGGAAGATTACAAGTTCAAGCTTAGCTTGGACAATTTACTAACTATGGGAACCCTGTCTCAAAACATAAAAAAAAGGGCTGGAGACACAGGTCAATGTAGAGACCTGTGTTCAATGCCCAATACCACAGAAATTAATTAGTAAGTTAAAAAAGATAAAGCGTCCAAGGAGTCAGGGTTGTAGCTCAGTGGTAGAGTACCCCAAGTTCAACCCCTAATATCACAAAAAGAAGAAAACAGAACATTTTTAGTACTTATGGTTATGTTGAGTGAATTCTATTCTCAGTACTTTTTGTTCATTCTAATTATATGGCTTGGCTTTCTGTCTGCAAGCACATCTTCACTGGGACTTTCCCCCTTCCCTCTTTGCTAGGCTCCCCCTGCCCGATAGCAGTTGAGAATTTCTTCCCATTTGTGGTCCAGAACACAAATCCCAGACTAGGCCTCCACAGCTGTGAATTCCAGCTTGACATGGTGTACAGCTTCAGTCTGGTCTCTGTGCAGTGTTCTCTTCTGTATCAACCTGCATGATCCATGTCAACAGACATCAGCAAGCAGAACCTTCAGGCAGTGATCACAACAGTAGTCACACTCAGAGTCCCACCTCCAGCTGTGTCCTGGACCTGGAAATCTGCAAGGCTGGATCCTTAGCCACCTTCCTACTTGGTTGTCTTGGTTTTGACCCAGAGAAGTGTATATTCTGCATTTGATCATGCGTTGATCTTTTTCTTGTTTTTAACTCAGCCTATATTTCACATTTGTAGGAAAGGAGAGGAATTCAAACTGCTGAGTGTCCCACCCTGGACCCGAATCCCTTTGTACAGTCCTTTCAGGTTATTTGTTGTCCCCATTACAGCTTCTTCATTTGGGTGCTGTCTTAGTTACTTTCTCGTGGCTGGGACAGAATACCCAACATCCACAGCTGTAGGGAAAAGATTTATTTTAGCTCAAAGTTTCAGAAGGTCACAGTCCATTTTCTGGTGGGCAGCTGGAAAAAGGTGAAATTACATGGTGGGGTCAAAGCCAGAGAGCAAGAGCTCCTCCATGGCATGGTAGAGCAGAGTCAATTCTAGGAGGAAGAGCAGAACCAGCCTGCACCCTCAGGTCAAGCCCCAAGCATCTACCCCTTCCAGCCAGGCCCCACCTCCCACCAGTACACAGTAGATATGTGAGCCTTCTGGGGCCACTCCAGATCCAAAGTGCAACAGATGTGTAGTTCCTTTTGAATCACTCTTGTTTTCTAAAAATGAATTTAAGGTAATTTTTAAAATAGTTAACATTTACTATATGCCAGGCATTCAACTAGAACTGTTTTCATTCTTTATTTGATGTAATCTTCCCAAAAACCTTACAAGATAGAAATGATTAGTATCTTCGTGTATAAATGAGGAAATGGAGGCACAGCATACAGAAGAAATTAGCTAAAGTCAGTTGAGGTCAGCTATCTTCCAGAAGGTGGAGCATCTGGCTAGATTAGATGTGTGTGTACCACGTTCAGTTTAATGTTACAACTATAGATAAAGAAGTGAATAGGTTTTCTGTATGTTACACATTATTTCTTGTGCTCCAATATCCCACAGTGTACCTGGTGTGCACCCTTCCATTCTCAAATTGGCTTTCATGTACTTAAAGCATCTCCTGAGGAATTTGGGAAACTGGAAATGTGGATTTAATGTGGGAAGGGGAAGTACATAGGTTAGGGTCTTGGGAATAATCATTTTTGCACAGTGTGTGTGTGTGTGTGTGTGTGTGTGTGTGTGTGTGTGTGTGTGTGTGTTTGGCATTTGAACTATGTCTGTGAATTGTCTATTGTTACTTCACTCATTTATACAATAAGTAGACTGGGTCATATCAATATTTCCTTAAAAGACGTACCACAAAGGCAGGAGGATTGCCATGAGTTTGAGGCAAGCCTGGACTAGACAGTGAGCTCAGGACCAGCCTGGACTACACAGTGAGACCCTGTATCAAGAAAAGCAAGAACAGCAAAAAAACCAGAAAATAAATAAATAAACCCACCATCTAGGTTCTAAATCATACACCTAGGAATTCTGCATAAATAAGAGCTCTCTGGCAGATATCAATATGGTGAGATTAGGCGAAGAACAATAATTCTTAGTATTATAGAGCTTTCCTGTGCATATCACATACAGAATCTGCAAGCAGGAAATGTAGAATATGGCTTTTTATAAACTTATTAGATATTTTATTCTTGAGAATTCCCAGAAGTGGGACTTCTCAAAACATTACTTTAACTAATACTGTTCTGGATGACCATCTATATCAGGAGGTGGCAAACTGGCCTGTGGGTCACATCAGTCTTACTGCCTGTTTTTGTACAGTCTACAAATTAAGAACAGTTTTGACTTTTTGTGTAATGGTTGGTGGAAAAAACAAAAGAATAGTATTTTGTGACACCTTAAAATTACTTAAGTTCCACTGGTCACAAATGAATTCTTTTTGGATAACCGTGCTCAACTGTGGATGCATGCAGTGGAGGCCGCGTGGTCTTTCCTAGGCCTTGTGCTGCTGTTCACTACCTTCACGGTGGGGTGATGCCTCTGGGACTGAACGGTTTTTGGAATGTGATGCTAAAACAAGAAAGCAAGAGAAAGATGAACTCAAGATGATGTATCTTAAAGGTACAGTAGAGTGTGGAATATTGTTGACAGATTCGATGGCATAGCTTTGTACTTATTATGCAGTGACATTGTAGTTTTGCTACGGGAATATGACATATATCTGCTTACCAGATGAAGCACTCATCACAGTGTTTCCAACTCCAGGAAAGCAATGCTCAGAAGACATGCAAAATTTAAAACAGAACATTAAGCCACAGAATTTCCTCACAGAAAGAAACTGTGAAGCTGCAAACAAGGTCAGTTTACAAGCAGGTCATTTGTTAATAGTGTGAGGAAAGTCACATACCAGCGGCAAGTTAATAAAAAGCTGTTTGGCTTCAGAGACAAAGAAGTGTGTCCAGAGAAATAAATTTGTCTAAGGCTGTTAGGGCTTTGGTGTTAACGACTTTTTGAAGAGTTTAGGAGTAACATCAACAACCAATTAAAAAGCAAGGTAGATGACTGAAATTGTTTTTCTTGATGCATCCACAGATGTTATTAGCACTTCTGTATTGTTTGTTTATTTAGCACCAATGCCAAATCTGAAGGGAAAGATTTAGACCATTTAGATAGTCTGTTAGTCAGTATCAAGTAACAAGTGAGACTATTTCCAGAATATTAAGAAAATAGTCCTCTATAAACCTGAAATAGAACCTACTGAGCTGTGTTACAATGGATGGTGGTGAAAACAGGGAGCGAGAAAAGGCTGAAGTGGCTGTGTGTACCAAAGCCGGTGAGTGTAAGTTGTTGGGCATCTGTGGTGTTTCACTGTGCTGTTTGTGCACAAAGATTTTAAGGAAAATATTTTATGCTCTCATATGATGCTGAACCAGCAAGATGACAATGAGCTTTGCTTGCCTCCAGTGGAGTTACCTATCATTACTTCTAAGACTTTTTTCAGGAATAAGAGTTAAATGTTCAGAATTTCCCTACTAAACAGAAATCCTATAGCTTACCAGTAGTAGAGTCTTACTGTGATATTTTTTTGGCCCAGGTCTGAGACTGCAGTTTTTCTGGATGGTAAGAGACACTATGACCTCTATTTCAAACCACGATTTTGAGTGGCTTTGAATTTAGCTGCAACCATCCTGTTTAAGAAACTGAAGAAAATAGGAATAGGGGATCCCTACCTCAACATGATTCATGCTACTTACAACAACCCCTCAGCCAATAATATAATACTAAATGGAGAAAGACTGAAAAGGAGACCCTGTCTCAAGACAAACAGACAAATTCAACCTAAAATTTTAAGGAAAAACAATACTTAATGTGAAAAATGATATTCCACAACAGTCATTTTGACAACTCTTTTTGCCATAGCTTTGGCATGTGGTTTTATATCCTCATGCTGTATGAAGTTGAAACAAGAAACAAAATCTCCAATTACTGTACAGATTTTTAATGGATGTATATTCAAAGCTCAAATCATATTTTCAGTATAGTTTTGGGACCTTCCTGTCAAGACAGAGGAAAATAATTTTGTTTTGAGACAGTCTCATTTTGTAGTCCATGCTAGTCCTGAAATCACTATGGAGCCCAGACTGGCCTTGAACTCACTGTAATCCTCCTGCAGCAGCCTCCTGAATCCTGGGATTATAGTCCTCCTGGCTTTATTTATGTGGAGCTGGGGAATTGAACTCAGGGCCTTGTACTTGCTAGGTAAGCACTCCAACCATTGTGCTCTTCCTTCAGCCGCAAAGGGAATTTTTATATTTCAACATCCATAGAACTCTGCAGTTAGGGAACTCCCATGTAACTCAAACTGGAAGTGATGGAACTTCCTTGTAATGCCATGCTGGAATAAAAGGCCATTGCATTAAGAGAAGAAAGTAATAAAATTGGATAAGTGCCTTCTTCATAATATCCTCAGTTCAAATCATAGGTGGGAAGATATTTTCAGTGATAAAATCTCATTGCAAATCAGCATTAACAGATGAACATTCGCAAATGATTTTTATGACAAGGAACATTAACTTTGAATCCCAATTTAGCAAAATATTTTCCCTGTCATTAAAAAAAGAATTCCATTGCTCTCATTAGAGGACTGATATATTACAGAAATAACTGTGCTCAGTTTTTTCCCATTTTATTGTTATGTATAAGTGCATTACATAAAGATTACATTGATCTTGAGTATTTTGTGCATATACATATTATGGCAAAATTACAAATCCTTCCCCTCTCCCTTTTTGGCTCCCCATTTCCCACTCTTCCCTCAAGTTCCCATTATTCCTCACAATAAGTTCTATGAAATCATTGTGACCTGGGTTTCTCATATCAGAGAAACAATTCGATATTTCACCTTCTGCTTCTGACTCACTTCATTAAGCATGTTGGTCTCAATTTGCCTCCATTTACTTATAAAAGCTTGTAAACTATCTGTCTTTATAGATGAGTAGTATTTCATTGTGTATAAATACCACAATTTATGTATCCATTGGTATTTTGATGGGTATTTTGGTATCTTTCACATTTTAGCTATTGTTAGTTGTGCTGCTCTGAAAATGGGTATACACGCATCTCTGTTAGATGTTGTTAACTCTCTTGGGAAAATTCCCAGAAGAGGTATCGCTGGGTCTAAGGGAACATTTATTTCCAGTCCTTTGAGAGTCTTCCATACTGCTTTCCATAGTGGTTGTACCAGTTTACATTCCCACCAGCAGTGCAGGAGGGTTCCTTTTCCCCCACAGCCTCGCCAGCACTGATTGTTGTTTGTGTTCATAATATGTGCCATTCTCTCTGGAGTTAGATGGTATCTTAGTGATGTTTTGATTTGCATTTCTCTAACGGCTAGGGATGTTGAACATCTTTTTGTGTATTTATTGGCCATTTCAACTTCTTCATCTGAGAACTGCCTATTCATTTCTTTTGCCCATCACATCCCTGTATATTCTGGTTATGAGCCTACTATCTGAGGTGTGCATAGTGAATATTTTTTCCTAATATGTCGGTTCTCTTTCCACATTGTTGATAATTTCCTTTGCCATGTAGAAACGTTTTAATTTGACATAATCTCATTTATTAATTCTCGGGGCTATTTCTTTTGCTTTTGGTGTTTTATTAAGAAAGCTCTTGCCTACACCTACATCTTTTAGATATTTGCCTAATTTGTCAACCAGGCGGTTCAGTGTTTCAATATCTAGGTCTTTGATCCACTTTGATTTAATTTTGGTACATGGTGACAGATGTGTGTCTATATTCATTCTTCTTCATTCATTCTTCTTCATGGTGTATAATCTTTATGATTTCTTGCTGGATTCTATTTGCCAGAATCTTATTAAGCATTTTTGCATCTATATTTATTAAGGATATTAATCTATAATTTTCCTTTAAGTAAGATTATGTTCCCAGCACCATTTATTGAAGTGGCTATCCTTTTTCCAGTGCATGCTTTAGGCTCCTTTATCAAAAATTAGGCAACTGAGGGTATTTGAGTTTGTCTCTGTATCCTCAATTCTGTTCCACTGGTCTATCTGTCTGTTTTTGTGCCAGTACTATATAGATTTTACAGCTGTTGCTTTCTAGTATAACTTGATGTCTGGTATTGTAATGCCTCCTGCCTTAGTATTGTTACTCAAGATTGCTTTGGCTATTCTAGGTCTCCTTTGGTTCCATATGAATTTAAGGATTATTGTTCCAAGTTCTTTGAAAAAATTTGTTGGTATTTTGATAGGAATTGCATTTATCTGTATATCAGTTTTGCTAGTATAGTCATTTTGACTATATTCATTCTGCATATCCAAGAACAGGGGATATCTTTTCATTTTCTGATGTAGTCCATAATTTATTTCTACAGTGTACCAGTCTTGCATCCTAGGAATAAAGCCCACTTAATCATGGTGTATAATCTTTCAGATTCCTTGCTGGTTTCTATTTGCCAGAATCTTATTAAGCATTTTTGCATCTATATTTATTAAGGATATTAATCTATAATTTTCCTTTAAGTCTTTGTCTGGTTTTGGGACTAAGATGATGCTAGCCTTCAGAAATGAGTTTGGTGGAATTCCTTCTCTTTCAACTTCATGGAACAGTTTGAGAAGAACTGAAGTTAGTTCTTCCCTGAAGTACTGAAAAGATTCTACTGTGAATCCAATCCATCTGGTCCATGGCTTTCATTGGTAGGTAGAGATTCTATTACTGTTTCAATTTCTGTGTGTGTAATTGGGTTATTCAAGGTTTTTATGTCTTTTTCAATTCAATTTTGGTATTTTGTATGTGTCTAAGAAGTCATCCATTTCTTCCCAATTCACTAGCTTGTTAGAATATTGGAGTTCAAAATAATTTCTCAGAATATTCTAAATTTCTGCAGAGTCTGTTGTAATTTCACCCTTTTCATTTCTAACTGTGTTCATCTGTGCTTTTTTCTTTCTTTCTTCTGGTGAGTTTAGCCAGAGGTTTGTCAATCTTGTTTATTTTTTGAAAGAACCAGCTCTTTGACTCATTAATCTTTTTTCTTATCTCTTTAATTTCATTTTCATTAATTTCAGATCTGATCTTTATCATTTCTTTTCTTCTACTGCTTTTTCGCTTACGTTGTTGTTTCTCTAGGGCCTTAAGATGCATCATTAATGTGTTTATTTGTGACTATTCTGTTTTTGTTTTTGTTTTTGTTTTTGGTGTGTGCATGTGTGGCTATGTATTTCCCTCTAAGTACTGCTTTCATTGGGTCCCATAGATTCTGATATGATGTACTTCCTTCATCATTTAACTCCATGAAGTTTTTGATTTCTTCTGTGATCCAGTGTTTGGTCAGTAGTAAGTCTCCATGTATTTGTGTATGTTCTTGTTTCTTTTGCTGTTAAGTTCTAGTTTTATTCCACTATGGTCTGAAAGTATACAAGGAATTATTTCTATTCCTTTGTATTTATTTAAGCAGGTTTTATGACCTAAAGTAAGGTCTGTTTTAGAAAATGTTCCATGTGCTGCTGAGAAGAACGTGTATTCTGTTGATGTTGGGTGGAAAACTCTGTAAACATCTGTTATGTCCAAGTTTTCTATAGTGTCATTTAACTGTTGTATATCTTTGTGGATTTTTGTCTTGTTGATCTGTCTGTCTGTGATAGTGGACTATTAAAGTCCCCTGCTTTAATTGTGTTGGGGCCTATATGCCTTTTCAGGTCTAATAATTTGTGGTTTACATAATCAGGTGCTCCATATATATGGGTGACTGTGAATTCTTCCTGTTCTATTGTTCCCTTAACCAGTATATAATGACCATCTTTGTCTCTCCTAAACTGTTTTGTTTTGAAATTGATAAGTCTGAAACTAATATAGCTACCCCAGCTTGTTTTCGGGATCATATTGCATGAAATATTGAATTCCATCCTTTTATTTTCAGTCTATGAGTTTCCTTGTGGGTAAAATGTGTCTCTTGTAAGCAGCAAATTGTGAGTCTTTTGTTTTCTAACCATTCAGCCAGTCTATGTCGTTTAGTGGGTGAATTGAGGCCATTCACGTTCAGAGTAATTACTGAGGTATATTTGGTATGTACTGCAATTGTTATGACTTTTCAGCAATATTTACTTTACTTACTCTTTTGTCAGCTCATTCTTCTATATCTGTCACCTCTTTTTCTCTGGGGTCTTTTGTGTAGCCTCTCTTTCACTCTCTAAGTTTCCTTTAAGTATTCTCTGCAATGTTGGCTTAGTGGCTGCAAATTTCTGTAGTCTTTCTATATCATAGAAAGTTGTAATATCTTTCTTTAATTAAAAGGTAATTTCACAGTCTGGGTTAGCATTTATGTTCTTTTAGTGCTCCATGATCTCCTGGCTTTTAGGGTCTGGGTTGAGAAATCTGCAGTTATCCTGATGGGCTTGTCTTTTTAAGTCACCCTCTGTTTTTCTCTTACAGCTTTTAATATTCTCTCTTTGTGTTAGGTTTCTAGTATTTTTTAATGATGTGTTGTGATGAGTTTCTCTTCTGATCAAGGTGTTTTGTGTTCGGTATGCCTGCAGTAGTTCAATGTTCATTTCTTTCCTTAGATTTGGGAAATTTTCTTCCATAATTTCATTGATCATGACCTTACGCCTTTTGTTTTCTCCTTCACTCCCATAATTCTGAAGTCGTTTCTCTTTGAATCATCCACCAGCTGTTGTAACTATTCTCTTTCTTCCTTTTTTGTTTTGCTTTCTTTACTGCCTCCATGTTCCAGTTCAGCCACTTTATCTTCTAGGTCTGATATTCTATTCTTGAAATGTTCAAACTCGTTAATTATTTTTTTCTGTGTGTTTTTCACATCCTGAATATCAGCTTTCAATATCTTTATGTCTCTGCTGAATTCTTCTCTAATTTATTCTATTGCCTTCATTATATTCTGGTTTGTATCTTTTTATTTTCCTTTAATTTCTTGCCAATGTTTGCTTATAGTGTAGCTATGTTCCAGCATGGCTTTTTCATTTCCTGTTTCATTTTCTGTTTCAGTACTAAGAATTTCTGGGCCCTGAAAGTCTCATCTTTTTTTTTTTTTTTTTTTTTTTTTTTTTTTTTTTTTTTTTTTTTTTTTTTTTTTTTTTTTTTTTTTTTTTTTTTTTTTTTTTTTTTTTTTTTTTTTTTTTTTTTTTTTTTTTTTTTTTTTTTTTTTTTTTTTTACCTTTTTCATCTTTGGATTCTGCATTTCAAAATCCCTAGTATCATTTTCTGGGGTGTCAGGTCTTTCTATAGATAACTTATTACCTTGTTTCCTCATGGTTCTGTTACAGTGAGTTGAGGCTTTGGTATTGTTGATGTACTCTATTTTAAGTGTTACCTTGACAGAGTATTTGTTAATGTAACTTAAATATGAAGATCATTAGCAATGTTAGCATCTATAATTTGACTAAAGGTTTATAGTTACAATACTATCTAATATTATTAACAACTAATTAGCAGAATCTAATAACATTGTGTATATTCTCACAACAGTGATGAATGCAATATACCATTCACTACACATCTAAGTGAAACTAGAGTTGACTTATTGAATTGTACTATTGATATTGATAGTGTGACACAAACTTTAAAATAATAATGTTCTCTATTGTTTTAGATCCACCCATTATACTACTTTTATTTTAGTTACCTACTGGTTATGTATTTATACCAGCCCCGTATTAATATATATACTTATTCCCCACTTAGTGTACTAATTACAATCCACACTACTCCAGGTAATTTCTATATACAATTGTGGTGACCTATAAAAGGAATTTGTTCTTGGTGCCACTATCTTATTGGTAGAAATACATACACAAAACTGTATTACTGAGCTGTTTCTAGCCAAGTAGTGTACAGATAATATGCCTCTGTTGGTCTTTCTATATGGATGAGAGTTATTGATAGTTATCAGTTCAAATACTAGAGGAGGTAGCATAGAAAGGGGGCAGATTAGGATTATGAGTTTAATTTTAGATGGGACTTGAAGAGCAGATAAGTGTTTGTATGATAGAGAAAAGCCTGGAGATACTCCTCGCCCAGCCCAGAGTTGACAAAGAGAGAAAAGACCTATGAATAATAATACTGAGACTCAGGGGAGTGGCAGGGTAGGAAAGAAGAAAGGACAGAAGAAAAACTCAAAAGAGAAGTGAAAAAAGGTAAAAAAAAAAAAATTAAAGGTCTAGCTAAAGTCTGGGAACTCATGCAGGGGCTCGAAAAAAAATAACAGGACAATAGTATAGAGAAGCAAAGGGGGGGAGAGGAGGAGAAAGAAGAGGGGGTAAAAAAGAGATAGTACAGGATAGCAGCATACAATCCTATAACCTAAAACTGTGAAGCAAACTGAGGATAATAAAGAAAAAATAAAATAAAATATAAGAGAAAAAGGTTTTTTTAAAAATAAAATAAAAAATACGAGAAAAAGGTTTTTTAAAAAGACTAATAGAAAAGAAAATAACATTTACTCCCCTGTGAGTTTATGTGGAGCTGGTTTCAGATGCTGCTGCCTGGTGGAATCACCCCACCATTCTCTTCCTCAGGAGCGGGTGGACTGGGGGGAACAACTACAACACTCCTCTTGTTCTCTCTCTCTCTTTTGATGCTCCTCTCTGATCAGGGCCATGTGGGGCACAGTTGGGAGCACATTTCTTAGCTCCTCTCCCTGTGTGCTCCTCTCCCACTCCTATAGGGTCCTGGTGGGCCTGGATGCACTCTTCTTACAGCCCTGCCCTCTGCAGGGCTCCCTGGGTTCCCCTGTGGTGGTTTCGGTTCCCTCCCTGTCGGTGCTGGTACCTTTCACCACCTGCTCCAAGGGCTCTTGGTGGTCCACTGTTACTCTGTTATTTGGGTTACGAGGGCTGGGAAATTTACAGTCTGCTCACCTCTGCGGCTTTGTGCAAACCCTGGACCTCTGATCGCCACCCCTCTCCTCTTCAGGCTAGAGGGCAGGAGCCTGCTGCCTCATGTCCTGAGTTGCCTTCTTGAGCTATCATGGCCATGTGGGTGGGAGGGCCCCATATGGGGCTTCTCCAGCCTGTGATCACCTGGCTTTATGTTTACCTCTACTCCTTTGTTTATGTTATCGACTCCACTCGTACTTTTTTGTTTCTTTAGGGATAGCTGTTCTAGGGCTCCTACTCTGCCACCATCTTTACTGGAAGTCTCCTGTGCTCGTTTTTTTATCAGAGTTTTCATCAGTAATTTGTGAGAGTTTGTTTTCTGTTATTGTCATATAGAAACTTATAGAAACTGGGCATGGTGGCGCACGCCTGTAATCCCAGCACTCAGGAGACTGAGACAGGAGGATTACTTTGAGTTCTAGGCCAGCCTGAGCTACATAGTGAGTTCAGGATTAACCTGGACTACAGAGCAATACCCTGTCTCAAAAAACAAAACAAAACAAACAACAACCAAAAAAAAAAAACAACTTACAGAATATTTTTTAAGACAAAAATCTAATATATAATCCAGACTGGCCATGAATTTACTGTGTAGCCAAGGCTGGCCTCAAACTCAGGCTCCCAAGTGCTGGGGCTCCAGGTGTGTGCCACCATGCCCAGCTACCATATCTTTATTTTGCCTGTTGGCCCACAAATCCCAAAATACTGACTGACCATCACATCCTTCAAAAAAAAAAAAAAAGTTTACTGACTCCTTAATTCAATTGGTGAAGTAGAATAATAAACCCAGAACAGAGGCATACATAGGTGGGCCTGGATTTGTGATACAAGATGAAAGGAGAAAGGAAGCCCCATCCAGGTGAAAAATAAGAACTTTACCCTCCCTCACATTGCACAGGAAAATGATCTGCAGTGGATCAAAAGTCTAAGAGTGAAAAATCAAATAATAACACTTTAAGATATTAATATAAGAGAATATCTTCTCTATGTTGGGCATATACAATTTTCTCCAACTAGGATGTAAAAATTATTGGGATAAGAGAAGATCAATAAATTGGACTACATTGTAGTTAAGACCTTGTGTTTATCAGAAGATAATAAAGATGGTGCAGAGACAAGCAGCAGTGCTTTAGAATTTAAGTAACCAATTTTGTTGTAGCCAAAAAGAAGTTCTGGAATGGCCCTTGGAGGTATTCAGTTCAATTTTCTTTTCTTTTTAAGTTGAGTTCAATTTTCACAAGATAGAAATCAAATAGGTCAAAGTTCAAAGAACAATCAACTTCACCTGATAGTCTTGCTGTTCCTCACTTATAAAGGACGTATGTCTCAATTCTGTATGTAGATTGTAGAAGTTAATTTTTCAAGTGAAAAGTAAATGTCTGATATTATTATTATTAAGCAGTACTTTGAAAAAGAAACAGATGGTATTTGAAATTGATACATTCAAACATTTAAAAATATGTTTTATATGTATTATACCAACTACAACATTGATAAATACCAGTTAGATTCTGAATATACCTGACTAAATTAAAAAGAAAACATTGTAATGTAATTATCCATGTGCCTGTCCTTTAGAAAGGCCCTAATTTCACTGAAATCATCATTAGAATAGTAAATAAACTCAGACAAAAGCAGGGCTGTATTTTATGTAAGTAGATGCATTAGCTTTATTGTAGCTAGTGGGCAAGGACAATTTAATGAAACTCCTAGAAGATGACACATTTACTGTGAAATCTTTTCCTATCCTTATTTTTCTGGTGAACATAGAAACCATTAGCAATTCAGATATAGCCAGTTTAGGTCAATAAAAATCTACAAATATAAAAATTTCAAGTTAATATTTAAAGCTTTATAATAAAATCCAACATGCTAATGTGTCTCAATCCTGTGCCTCTATGATTTTCATATATGATGGCTCAAAATCATCATCTTAGAGTAGAGCCACCAAAATTTCCTTTATTTATGCACTAATTTTTCAGGCAAAGAAGAGCTTATTGAAAAAATTCACACAATAAAATTTTAGAATCTATCCCACTCTTTTTTATTCATGTATGTATATATTAAGTATCCAAACGTTAATTAGTTTCATCATTAAATAAAGATTTATATGGGAAGATATTGCAGGAAAAATATTTTTGTTAGATACTGGAAAATGGTAAACTCCTGGGCTGGAGGAATGGCACAGTGGTTAAAGCATTCATCTTGCAAGCACAAGGCCCTCAATTCGATACCCCAGCACCAAATAAAGATGGGCATGGTGGCACATGCCCGTAATCCTAGCACTTGGGAGGCTGAGGAAGGTGGATTGTCCTGAGTCCAAGGCCAGTCTGAACTACACCAGTGAGTTCAGGACCAGCTTAGGCTACAGATCAAGACCCTGTCTCAGAAAAAGAAAGGGAACTCCCATTCATGGCCTTATTTTACCATGTGCCAGGAACTAAGAGCTTTACGTGCATTGCTTATCACACTTTTGTTTGGAGGAACTACAGTGAGAAATGAGGCTTAGTTAGGTTCACTAGCTCAGCAGCGGAGGCTGAGGGCCAAATGGATGCTTTTCACGGGCAGTTGAAATCAACATCTAAGTAGGGAATAATTGGTAACCTATTAGGGAAGACATGGCATTTGTTTTAAGACACCACCGATAGCAAAACCTTGGCTGAAAATATAAGGCCCTGATAGTGTCAAGGAATTTAAAACCAATGGTCAGAAATCAATAAGTAAAAAGTAAAGCTGCTACTTATGGTACTCTTGCGGGATGACGCCTCACTCTGGTGAGGGAGAATAGAACAGGTGCTACGCTTGGTGTTTTTATTAGAAGTACAGATGATGGTAGGATGTCACTGAGGACCTGGCTGCTTCTTTACTGCTGTTCTTTACATTTACATGAAGCGGTACATGATTTTCTTGTCCATTATGAACACATCTGAGATGTCACTGACAGTGCCCCAGTGATGGTAGGTAAGAACAAGGGCCTCTTAAAAATTAGTAGAGAATGATGCCATTACTACCCCCAAACTCTCATATGATGAAGTGTCAACGCACTGGGCATCAAGAACATGTAAGGGCAAGAGTTTTGGAATGGGTAACATCATGCAGATTGTTGTCAAAACTGAATTTCAGAAAAGCCACAATACTGAATTCTTGTCAGTACCAGGTGTTCCTTAAAAGTGTGGGTGCAGACTGGCAATGTCATTTACTTTTCAGAGCTTGGAGGGCAAAGTAAAGGCAGATGCTGAAAACCGTTTATGATTTGCAAGAGGACATCAAGTCATTTTTGGTATTAAACTCCCTTGAATTAGAATGAAGCCCTTTAATTAGCCTCATATAATCAGATGCATCCTTTCAGGACTCAGAGACCCTGAACCTAAGATGCTAGGACAGTGCAACACTGATTTTGACACACATTCTTCTCCAAAGTGGAAGAGTGCCTAGATACCACTCACAGCTGAATAGGTGAGACTTTCCTGGAGGCTAGGAATATGGCCTCCTTCTCAGAGCAGCTGAAGCCAACACTGACTGTTAACTTACCTGGTTATGGAGCCTGAAAAGTCCAGGATCTGCATTCTACACGCTGGAGACCCACTCCAGACAGTCATATAGTTCCAGCCTCACCTGAAGGATGAGAACCAAGAAAGCCGATTGGAGGCGGGTCAGCATTCGAGTTTGAAGGCAAAAGAAAAGTAGTAACCCAGTTAGAACTTGAGTAGGGAGCAAGGGTGGGGAGGAGAAGGAAGTTGGGGAGCACCAATTCCCCAAATTGAGAGTAATTGTTATGTATTGCAAACATGTCCTAATATATATAGTTACGGTGGCAGCAGGAGGAGGAGGACAAGGAGAAGAAGAGCAAGAGGGGAAAGGAGAGAGTTCTAAGTTTTTATTCTATTCTTGTCTTAAATGAATTGAATGAGGCCCAGCCAATGTAAGGAGGACAATCTATTGCACTTGGTCTGCAATTTAAATGCCAGAATCATGCAGAAATAATCTTATCAATACCCAAAAATAATGTTTAACCAAATGTTTGAGCACCCAAAATACATGGGCTCCCTGCACATATGGATATCTGAAATATATACCCCAAATATATGGGCATAGTGAAGCTGGCACATAAAATTAACCACCACAACCAGCTAGAAATACTTTTTGGCACTGAAAAGAATAAAATTTAGGGTCAGGGGCATAGCAGTTAGAGCACTTGCCTAGCAAACACAAGGCCTAGTCTGGACTGCAGAGTGAGACTCTGTCAAAAAAAAAAAATCAAAGAATAAAATTTAAAGCTTAGAAGTATTTTTGAGTAGCAACAGTCATCTAAATGGTTCAATGATCTTTGGAATAAGCAGGGTTAAAGAATGGCCTGGTAGATCAGCTGGAGTGGAGAACTTGGAGGAAGTGATATTCCAACAAAAGTTTGCTTTATGAAGATTTAAAAAGAGATTTGCTTTTCTGTATCCTCATGAAAGGGAAGAAAATTCTAAAGACATACACAAGGATTTTGATCTCTTCTGAGCAACAAACTCCTTCAAAAAATTCTAAAGCAGATTTTGTTCCATTGAGCAAGAAAGATGACTTTAATTTTCCAGTGTACTTTGAAAACTTGCCATTAAATTGCTAAATATTTAAAAACTTTTCAGTATGTTCCCTCTTGTACTTTTATAAACCTTTCATGAGCTGGGGAAAAATCAGTGTGGCCTTCATGAATAAGTAAGTGTGAACTCTGGCTGATGCAAAGTCGGCCATCATCATGATTTTGTTTTGTCATTTGGCAGCAAGAATAAACTTAACGTGTAAACATAACCATTGAATTCGTGAGGTTTTTACTCTACAACCTGAATTTCAAAATACCGAATTTGAATTTGTTTATCCCCTGCCAGTATTAGTGTGGAACCAAGGCCAAACTGTGGAGAGACAATGTTGTTTCTTTTTGGCACAGAGTAGACCTGTTCTATGTTTACAAGAGCGTCTTTGCCACAGCAATGGGAGGAGGAATGTGCTGATAGAGTATTCTCTCAGACATGGCGTTGGATGCAGTTTCACCAACTCAGAACTCCTCTCCGGACAGGACAGAGGATAAGGTCAGAGCAGACAGACCAGTTGAGTTCAGAAGAGTTTACTTACTCTGCGTGCCCTTGCTGGTGTTCAGAATGTGATGACAGTGCGCCAAGCCTCTGTTTATTCTCTTATATAACATGACGTGGTAAATGTATCTCACAGGGTCATTACAGATACCAGATGGCAGAGCCTATTTATGGTCAACACCACTGCTTTAGAGGTGTGCTTGATTAGTACTGGTTCCCTCCCTCTGTCTCCTACTTGTCTGCCACCTGTCTTCTTCCCAAGGTGACATGGACCTGCTGGCTAATCCTCCATTCTGGGGGATACTGTGGCTAATCTGAGGCTGAGACTGAGCTGAATTTGGGGGAAGAAAGTAACCCACGCCAGATTCCAATACTTGATGGAGGTCAAGCAGAGAGGTAAACTGGAGTATCTTTAGAATCGCAGCTCTAGGAGCACTCCAAGATGCCTGGTCTTTGAATAGGATTATTGGTGTTTTGTGTGAGTCCTGGAGGCACCAGGGAACAGAGATCTCAGGAGCAAGGGAGAAACAAACTGATGGCTGCCTAGGCCTGGCTGAGTCTGACCATGACAGATGAGGAGTACTTTGGCAGAGTAGACCCTGTTTCCACCCCAGTTTTGTGCCTTCATAATCAGAGTTGTTCAGAATGCCCAGTAGAAAGTAATCCCTAGAAATTAAGACCCCAACCCAAATGGCTCCTCAACAGTGCAGGTCCTTCCCATGAACATTCCATTGCTGTTGCTGCATGACAGCAGCCACTGTCTGTCCTTTATGGTCACCCTACTTAACGTGGGGATCTTTAGGTAATAAAAACGCAAACATTCACACCGTGGTTGTGTTATTGATGCTGTATTGACAATCTAACCTCTGCTGGAGCTATGCTCTTGTCTCCAGGCCTCTCATGATTTGTGAGGACTGTAACCACCAGGTGATTTAGTAGAAGAGAGGGAGAGAGAGGGACAGAGAGAGAGAGAGATTGAGTCTTGCTATATAATGAGCTAACTTGCAAATACTCTTAAAGGCTGCATTAGTTTGGCCTCTTTCAAAGGCAAAATTTACAGATTTTATCACAAAAAGGTCTATTACGAAAGCTTACAAATCTGAAAATAGAGATAGTCCAAGATGACTGCTCAGCCGTGAAGTAGATCTGCCATCCGGGACTGCAGGACAGCCGGTGAGGTGAGAGTCTGCAGAAGATCTCCAGCAAAGACCGAAGCCTGAAGATCAACAACTGACGAGCAGTGACAGGCAGACAGGCACAAGTTGAGACTGGAGCAAATCTGTGCTGAAGCTCTGCTATGTGCAGCTGGTTGGCGTCCGTGGACAATTACGAAGGCGAGAGCTTTCCCAAAGGAAGAAGCTGTAACAAGCTTCCCTCTTCCTTCCTTTTATACCATTGGAGATCCAGTTGGCCCTCCTGCATCTGGCTGGGTGCTCTTTTCTCATTGGCTGGTCCACAAATCACTCACATGCTAATCCAGGCTGGTTCTCAATTCTCAGTCTAGGCGTGGTTCCCAAACCCTAATTCAGGTGTGGTTCCTGATTTCCTCAAGTTGACATAATCTCTTCAATGATCACAAAGGCCATATGATCCAATTACCTAATTCTAATCTATTCTGATTCATCCCCCGACCCCCATCTGAAGTTCAACTTACATGAATGTGTTGTGTTCAAAGTTGACTGTTGGGATCCCTGCCTCTAGATGTTTAGTGGCAGCAGAGTCTCCTGAGTTTTCTCTGTCATCTCACATTGGTACTGAGTATTATCTCCTAATACAATAAAGAAATATACACAAATTTCTATGATATTTTGAATGCATGTTTTGTCTGACTTCCTCCAAAACCCCATTAAAATTACAGTGAAGAGATAAAATGAAAACAAAGATGTTCTT
The DNA here is from genome assembly GCA_004027205.1 of Ctenodactylus gundi. Taxonomy (NCBI): domain Eukaryota; kingdom Metazoa; phylum Chordata; class Mammalia; order Rodentia; family Ctenodactylidae; genus Ctenodactylus; species Ctenodactylus gundi. Next base: position 108,497 of record PVKB01002200.1, on the reverse strand, counting down.
TCCTAATTAAAACCCTTTCCTACCTCTCCAAAAGGAATTACTGTATTGATATTTAAGAACAAATTGTGGTAGACTACATGCAACGTAAAATTATCTGTCTTGACTGTTTTAACTGTGTAGTTGAGTAGTGTTGAACATTATCCCATTTTGTATAAGCCATCTCCAGACATTTTTTTTTGCAGAATTCAAACACCAAACCATTAAACAACTCCCCATTCACTTCTCTCCCAGAGCCAGACAAGCACATTGTCTCTCTGATTTTTGCTTACTCTAAGTACCTCATATAGATATTTGTCTTTTTTTTTTTTTTTTGACTGGGCACTCTAGTATCTCCCATCTTGTAGTTATTGTCAATGATGTTGTCTTGAACAGAGGTGTACAATATTTCTTTGGGGTCCTGCTTTCACTTCTGGATATACACCCAGAAGTGCAATTTATAGATCATGTATCAATTCTATTTTCATTTTTTTGAAGAATTTTCATACTGTTTCCCATAGCAGTTGGTCCATTTTATAATATATTCCCCAGAAGAGTGTGCAAGAGTTCCAGTCTCTCCACACCCTAACCAGTACTCGTATTTTTTTTTTAGGTAGCACTCATCATAATGGTGTCATAATGGATATAAAGTTGTATCTTTCAGTTTTGATTTACACTTCTCTAATTCATAATACTGAGCATGCTTTCATGTGTTTCTTGGCCATCTGTATATTTCTTTTGAAGAAATGCCTATTCAAGTGCTTTGCCTATTTTTTAGTTTGTTATTTTGTTATCATTGAGTTGTTGGATTTCTTTGTGAATTGTGGATACTAATCCCTTATCAGATACATAATTTGAAATATTTTCTCTCATTCCATAGGTTATTGGTTTAGTTGATTTTGTCTTTTGATAGCCCAAATTTTAAAATATTGACAATCTACTTTATTTTTACTTTTATTAGTCTATCCTTTTTGTGTCAAAATTGGCAGGAATAAGGTGAAACTAAGAAATGAAAATAATGTGGACAAAGGTAAGTGGTCAAGACTTGTAGTAGATGGTCCAGCTTTTGGCAAGTGGTGGCAGCTTGCAGCAGGTGGTCATGGCCTGCATCAGATGATATTTAAATATCAATAAAGTAATTCCTTTTGGAGAGGTAGGAAAGGGTTTTAATTAGAAAAGAACATCGTTGTTTTCATTTTATCTCTTCACTGTAATTTTAATGGGGTTTTAGAGGAAGTCAGACAAAACATGCATTCAAAATATCATATCTATTGCTAACCAGGAAGAGATAGTGACTAATTTTAGTTTTTCAGCCAAGTAGGTCAGTAACTTCCAAATCAGTAAAGCGGAAGAGCACAAATAAAGCAAACCCGAACAATAAAAAAAAAAGTAGGAGGAACAAATCAAAAGCACAAAAAGAAAAAGACGCAATGTCACACGGTAGGAATGAGTCCAAGTGTGAGTGATAACCGAAAATGTATCAGAATGATCGTTTGAGATCCAAAGATTATCGAATTGAATATCAAAATACAATATAGCTATGTCCTTTATAAATGACATATTATGACACAATACTGCTCAGGACTTGAGGATGATACTGTGACCAGCTCCACTTCCGGTCACATTGAGTAGCCATGAGAAACTTCTACTTTTAGAAGAAGGCAGGTCTTTTGACAAAAGACGATCTGTGTCCACTGTCCGTGTTGAAAAAAAAAGGGGGGGGGGGGGGAGGAAGCAAAGCAAAGCTGTCCTTCAATGTTCCAATTTTAACATATTCATTTTCTAAGGAACAGAACATTATTAATTCTCTGGTACTTAAAGAGCTCTGCGGGAAGGGTGCCTTTGAATGTGGCATGCTAATCAGCAACCATGCCAGCTCACTCTTCCTAGGCTGATTCAAATTGTGCTCAAATTGTGCGCGTTCTAACCCAGTCCTTGTGAGGCAGACAGCAGCATAACCAGAAAATCTGCATGAAACCTAAGTATCAGTCACTCCCCAGAGAAGGCCATAAAGCTACAAAAATTGTTTTTAGCACAGGCCTTCGTAGGGTAACTGTAATATTGTAAGTTCATTCACTGATGCTAAAATATTAAACATGCTTTTATATTTTGGCTATTGAAACTTTTATTAATTTAACATAAATGTAGCACTTCATAGTAAAAGTTAAATAGGATATTTGAAAGGCTAATACTTTGCTTTGGGTTTATTAAAATACTAAGAAATTATCTTTCTCATAAGGTGTAAATGGAAGATGAACAGATCACTCTCAGGGCAAGACTGGAAATATCTGCACTCAGAAATAATACTATTATAAGCCAAAAGTTTGAGGAAAAAAGATACAATCTATCAATAAAGTCAAACAAATATGGGAATTTAGGATATGACAAATGTGAGGTTGGTGGGAAAAGGACACAGTTTCCAGTAAGCCATTTTTTACACAACTTTTACCAAAATAAACTCTGCATGAAACTAAATGTGTTAATAAAATGACTCCATAGGAGGTAGGTGAAAACAGATGATCGCACATAATCTTGGAATAGGGACAGTCATTCTTGGTGTAATGAAAAATCGGGGTTCTGTAAAGAAAATTAAACTGTGAAAGTTAGAACCATCTCTGTGACAATTTCCTAGAAAAGTTAAACAAAATATTAGCCAAAATACTTGAAGTCAAAAAGCTGTTTTAGAATTACAAAATGCAGTTTAAAGTCTACGCAGAGCTCTTATACCTCAGGAAAAGAGAAGCAACTCTAGTTGAATATGGAAACGAAAGATACTTTGTATGAAAAAAACACTGCCGAGAAAAACAAATACTCATCATGCACAAATTTAAAAATGAGCAAATAAAACTCAAAACAACGAAGTACTGTTTTTTAACCCATAGTTTACCAATGATTAAAGTTAGTTTAATGCTACTCTTATTTGGGGCAGGTTGAAGAGGTACACGTGCTTTCATAACCTGGAGATGCAAATTTAAATTAGTTATAACTATGTAACAAAACTTGGTTATATAAATAATTTTCGTCAAATTTGTTGGGGTATGATTTACATATAAAATGTATTCCTTAACATGTATGGATTGAGGTGGTTTGGTGTCTGTTTTGGTTTTTGATGGTCTGGAGATTGAGCCCAGAGCCTTCATCCCAAGCTTCAACCCAAGTCCTTTTTTAATTTTTTATTTTGAAACAGAGTCCTGCTAAGTCTCTGATTTGCCCATGCTGGGCTTGAATCTTGATCTTCCTGCCTCAGCCTCCCAGAGTTCTGGGGCTTGATGAGTTTTGACAAACCTGCATGCTACATAATCATCAGAATTTCCATTTTCATAATACCCAGAGGTTTCCTCTTGCCCCCGTAAGAGAAGAACCTCCTCTTCTATCCTCTCCACCGCTGGCAACTATTTGTTAATCACTCCGCAGGCGCGGATGGTTTTGCCTTTTGCAAAACACATCGCCCATTCCTCTGGCTTCTTTATTTCCCACAATTCTTTCGTGCATTGTTGCACTTACCAGGACAGGCGCTCCTTTCCCATGTGTGGATAGTATTTGATGGTATAGATGTGCTGCGACTTATTTATGCATTCATAACTTGGCCAATTTGAATACGGTCCACTTTTTGGCTATTATGAATATGCATATTCCTGTGAAGTTACCAGGGTGAATATGTATTTTCAATGTTCATGAGTAAAGATCCCAAAAAGAGTTTGCAAGTTTGTACAATAGGTTTATGCCTGACTTTATAATGTACTGACATACCGTTTTCTGGAGTGGCTGAAGGTTTTGACATTTCCACTAGAAGTTCATGTGTGCTCCAGGTGCTCCGTGTCCTCTCTAACTCTTGCTATTGTCATTATTTTTGGTCATTATCTTTAATGTAATCATACTAGTGGGTCTGTTGTCATGGTTTTTTGTGGACTTAATATGCATAGTGGCAGATGTGAGATAGTTCCATTTGCTTACTCACCATCTTTATCTCTTCCCTGGTAAATTATCTACCCACTTGTTACGCTTACACTTTTTGTTGGGCTGTTTGTCTTATTATTACATTATAGAAATTCTTTACATATTTGAGATTTAAGTCCTTCATCAAAGGTGCACTGTACAATTTGGTTTGTTGGGCCACTATTACTTATCACTGTAATCAGACTGAGACAAGACAAAAAAAGAGGAAAAAATCAATATGCATCATGAACATAAATGCAAAAACTCTTAGTATTAGCAGACAGAACTCAACTACATATAAAATAAATACACACCAGGATCAAATGGGGTATGTTCCAAGGACACATTGCTGTTAAGTCCACAAAAATCATTTGGCACGGCACTACCATATCAGCAGGTGACGGAAGAAAAATCTCATGTCACACGGGTGGATACAGAAAGAACTGCTGAGATAATTCAGCAACCGTCACTAACCAAAGTCCTCAGAAAAGCAGGAAGGGAGACACCTCCTTCAAGTTGATGAAAGGATGTGTATCACAGGACCTAAAACTAATATGAACCTCAATGTCGACAGAACAGATGCTTCCCTTGTGCATCCCGGGCACAGTAATGGCGTCTGCCCTTCCACCCCAGCATCATGCTGGGTGTTCTCACCAGTGAGATATGGCGTGAAAAGGAAATAATGGCCAAACAGAGTGGAGGAGAAGAGACAACCACTCCTATTGTTGGAAAAAATCCCAAAGAATCTATACTGCAAAAAAGAAAGAAAAAGAAAGAAAGAAAGAGAAAGAGAGAGAGAGAGAGAGAGAGAGAGAGAGAGAAAGGAATATGGGTACCACATTTAAAAATAAAATTTGGAGCTGGAAACATAACTCAGTGGATAAAAAACCCTCACTTAGCAAGCACAAGGCCTTGGGTTTGAGTTACCACCACCACGTAATCCAGGAATGGTGGCTTATGCCTGTAATCCCAGTACTCGGGAGGCTGAGGCAGGAGAATTGCTGTGTTTTGGAGGCCAGCTTGGGCTACATAGTGAGTTCAGGACAAGCCTGGACTACAGTGTAAGACCCTGCCTCCAACAACAACAATAACAATAAAAAAAATGAAAAAATAAAATTCTATTTTATTATTCAAAAGTTAAAAAAAGAAAATGAAATACATGGAAAACCAAACGTATAAGGGAGCTATGTACTAAAAATCGCAGAATAGCTGATGAAAGAAAACAAAGATCTAAATAACAGGAGAGTCAGAACGTGTTCTCCCTAAACTCACATTCACTTGTAGCACTGTCTCAGTTACCTGTTTGTCAGTGTGACTCAATACCCAACATCTGCAGGGTAAGACAGGAAAGATTTATTTTCACTCACAGTTTCAGAAGGTCAGAGTCCATACGTGGGCAGCTGGCAATTGTGAACACACATGGTGGATATACAGCCCAAGAGCTCTTTACAGTGTAGCAGAGGGGGAAACTGAGTCAGGCAGTCGGGGCTGGAGTGACTCTTCTAGGTCCAGCCCCAGGCATCCACCTCGTTCATCCCGGCCCTACCTCCCAATAGCTCACTGCACCAGAGGTAACCCACCACATCCAAGCACATGAGGCTTTGGGGGACACTCAGGTCCAAATCACGACATGTACGCACATGGTAGAATAGCATATGAAAAAGGTGTTCATTACTGCTCACTGCCAGGAAATGCGAATTCAACCGCAAGTTTCAAACACATGCTGGAGGAATAGCACAGCGGTTGGAGCGCTTGCCTAGCAAGCGCAAGAGCCTGAGTTCGATTCCCCAGCATTACATACGTCTGGGCATGGTGGCACACACCTGTACTCTCAGCACTCAGGAGGCTAAAGCAAGAGGATTGCAGTGTGTTGGAGGCCAGCCTAGGCTACATAGTTACTTCGGGACTAGCCTGGACTACATACAGAGTAAGACAAAACAAAACAAAACAAAAACCTTTTCAATGGTAATTCAAACTCCGATTCAAATGACGGGTACACCAGGAAGCTGAGTCACTTGCATACGGCTCTGTCACTCTGGACACTGTGAAAATCTTAGCAACCCGAGCAAGCCACTGCCACCCATATGCAGCCCTTGGCGTCTGTTAGTAACCACACAGGCTTATTTTTCTAGGATAAATGCTGAGGAAATTACTCATACAGTTGATTCTAGTAGACTTTAAATGAGCTTTGGGCAACTGAGTGTCACCAGCATGTTTCCGTGTTCTAGGGTTACTGGTAAAATTATAAAATTATTTTTGTGCAGTCAGTTTAACATTTCTTAGTGAATTTATATTTTTGTAATACAAATTTGAATTATGCATTTGTAATTATATGTTGTGATTCTCTATATGAGCAATATACTTATACAACATTTCTTTGACTTGGAGTACAAGTTCGTTTTCACATACAATGGAAGGCTACGGTGACCTCTTTTGACCTTTGCGTGTAGGCCCCATAACACCACCGTTTCTAGGTGAAAATCCGTTAGGTACATTCTTCTAGCACCTCCTGTGGCATGGGCCCTCTTTCTCTTTTTCAGCTACTTCCTGACACTTTCCTGATGCCATGTCATCAAAAAGTGTTAGATTTTTAACTCAGCAATTCTGCTGTCTGCCTGAGGAAGATGTGTAAGGCCTGTGGCCCATACACAAAGTTAGGTAATGCAAGGAGACAATGGTTTTACATCACTCTGTAACAAGTTCAATTAGTTTCTCTTCTATGTATAAGTGACTGGCCTCACTAAATATTTAAAAATATGTCCACATTTTCCTCTGCTCTGTTCCCCCATCCCCTTGCCCTGGATTCTCATGGAGTTTTTGCCGTCAGTCTCACACCATTTTTAAATCAGCTGCATCCCTGCCTATGCACAGCATCAGCAAGGCTCTGGGCACAGCTCGTGGGAGTCCCTGAGCCCCGGTGGCTTCCTTTCTCGACTTGCTCATATCCAGCTTTCACTGACATCTCTGATAAAGAGAATTAATCACACCTTGGCTCTTCTACTCTTTAAATGAGCTTTGTGTATGAAAGGAATTATTAAAATATTCTATGGGATATTAATTCAACAATAGGAACAATTCTTTGTGAAAAGCAAGAGTGTTGCTAATTACTACTCCACTCTCTGTGAATAAGCAGGAAAGACGCGGCTGATGTCACCTGACCTGGTGACATTAGCTAGCGGCAGTGAGGTCAGAGGGCCGTTCTTCAGGAATGCTACCCTTAGGGGTCTCCTGCAAGTGGGTCTGCAAATAACTAAAGGTACACAGCCACTTGGCTTAGCCTGTACAGTGTCAGCCTGTGAGACACTCAATAGCCGTGTAATTGTGCAGGCTTTTAACCTTTTCAAATGCAGCTACAATTTGTGATAAGAAAAAAATCTCTATATATATTTCTTCTGTGAAATTTGCATCAAGTTGAATAGTTGTATTTGCCCTAAATTAATTTTATAATGAGAGAATAAAATGTTCCATTAGGAACAAGACTGAGTGCCACTTTTCTGAGTCACCCTACTCTTTTCCACAGGCAAGGCCTACCTGATTTTACCTTTGTAGTTTTTCATCTTATTTTAAACCACAGGGCACATTTGCTACGGCGTTCTGAGACCAGTTAGCTGCTTCCTCAACTGCAAAATGAAAGGATAGATTATTTCTATCTATTATTTCTATCCTTTCTGTTTTCTTCCTTTTTTCTTTCTTTCTTTTTTTTTTCTTTGTTTCTTTTTGAGACAGAGTCTCACTCTATGGTCCAGGCTGCACCTGAACTCACTGATATAGCCTAAACTGGCCTTGAACTAATAGCAATCCTCCTGCCTCAGCCTCCTGAGTGCTGGGATTACAGGCTGCTCACCCCCACACCCAGCTAAGTACTCAAACTGTTTTTTAAGCTGAGCTTCAACATATAAAAGTGAAACACTAAGCTAGAGCTGTTATGACTGATACTGGGGTCCAGGGAGGTTTTTCTCCCAGAAGAGAAACCAAATTCTCCATTCTCGAGATCAAGCAGGAACTCAGGAAATGTGGTAAAAACAAAACTAAAGCACATGAGTGAAGAAACAAGGTTAGAAAGCCACAGATACACCATCGATATGACAATTCAATAATGAAACAGATTTTCATTCACCATAATAATCAAAATATAAAATAATTAAGAATAAAGTTAAAGAACAATAAGATACATACACTAAAAATTGGAACACATTGTTAGGCTTAGGGCTAGAGAGAAACTAACCCCCCCACACACACCATCACAGAGATAAATACCATATTGACAAATTGGAAGAGTAAATTCTAAGATGCCAGCACTCTCTGAGTTAAAGAGTAGCATCTACAGAATTCTTATAAAAATTCCAGGAGGTTATCTATAGAAATTGACAAACTTAAAATTTAGACGAAGGAGCTGGGTGGGTAGCTCAGTGAATAGGGCACTTACCTAGGAAGCTCCAGGCCTGTGTTCAACCCCCCATTACCACACAATAGCTGGGTGTGGAGGCGCACACCCATAATCCCAGCACTTGGGAGAATGAGGCAAGAGGATTGCCATGTGTTTGAAGCTAACCTGGTTACATCATGAGTTCAGGACTAGCCTGGGCTACCCGATGAGAATCTGTCCAAAAAAAAAAAAAAAAAAAAAAAAAAAAAAAAAAAAAAAAAAAAAAAAAAAAAAAAAAAAAAAAAAAAAAAAAAAAAAAAAAAAAAAAAAAAAAAAAAAAAAAAAAAAAAAAAAAAAAAAAAAAAAAAAAAAAAAAAAAAAAAAAAAAAAAAAAAAAAAAAAAAAAAAAAAAAAAAAAAAAAAGATGTTGCATTGAATAACACTAGAGAACTTAGGTTACCCAATTGCTTAAAAATATAGTATAGAATTGATATAAAGATACAAATCACACAGAAGAACAGAGAATGCTGAGGCAAATGTAACATTTCTTGTTCATTTTTGACCAGGATTCCAGAGCAAGCCATCATGGAGAAAGGACACTCTCTAAAACAAACAAAAAAAAAAACCTAGAAAACTAAAGCCGAGCTAGTCCCACATTTGTACCTAATTCCAGCTACCACTCGTCTCTAAAGGAACATGGGTGCTCACCTCACACAAAGTGAGATCACAGTGAATCGGAGACCAACATGTAAAACTAAAACTGGAAACATCCAGGTGAAGTTTCTGGTGATCTTGAGTTAGAACTTCTCTGTGTCCATTTATTAGATAGGTTATTCAAAGCACAATCCATTTTTAAAATGGTAGCCAGGCCCTGTGGTACAGGCCTGTAATCCCAGCAATCTAAATGAAGCAGGAAGATCTCAAGTTTGAGACTCACTTGGGCAATTTAGCAACTTAGAAAGGCCTTGTCTAAAAAAAAAAAAAAAAGTGAGCTTGATATGTAGCTTGGTGTGAATGCCTTGGGCTTGACCCCCCAGTACTACCACATGCACACAAAAGCTAAGCTGAATTTCACCAAAATTTAAATTTTTATTCTTTAAAAGATACCATTTTGGAGCTAGAGGAATAGCACAGAGGTTAGAGCCCTTGCCCACCAAGCACAAGTCCCTGGGTTCAATTCCCCAGCATCACATAAAGCTAGGTGTGGTGGTACACACCTGTAATCTCAGCCCTCAGGAGGCTGAGGCAGGAGGATTGTTGTGAGTTTGAGGCCAGCCTGGCCTACATAGTGAGTTCAGGACCAGTCTGGACTACAAAGTGAGAACCCTTCTTTTAAAAAAAAAATAGACATTACTTAAAATATAAGAAGACAAACCACAAGCTCAGAAAAATATCACCAGGTAATATATCTAAAACTGGACATATGACTAAAATTTATAAGGAATACTCATAGCCTAATAAAACAAGCACAATACAAAATGGGCGAAGGGTTTTAACAGATGACTTAACAAATAGGACATACAACTGACTGGAGGGTGCATGGAAAATGCTCAGGACTCTGGTTTCAAGACTGGGGTAAAATATCTTGGAAGCCATCACTTCCATCTTCAAAAGAAAAAGCTGAACAAATGGAAACCAACAACTCTTTTTAACTGGCACACAAAGTCGTGCATGTTTACCGCTTAGCGTGCAACATCTCAGCACACGTATACATTGTATGATCAAGATAAACCCATCCATCTTCTTAAACACTCCTTAATGTCTCTTGCATTAACGCATTTTTGAAAATAAAAAGATTGGCAATGCCACCCACCTATGCTGTTTTGTGTCCTATCGTTTCACCAAATGGAATGCAGTGGACACTTTTCGCCTCAAAAGTGTAGGCCAGCATCGTGCTGTCTTCATGATTGAATTAATAATTCTTCATTCCTATCCCCCACTACCATCTTCCCTTACTGAGATTTTATTCATGTGATCCGAGGTTACAATGGACCATGGGAACAACTTCAGGAAGCTGAGATGTGTCCTTAGGGTACTGAAGGTCTACAGGTGTAGCACATAAGCTGAGGCTGTCAGAGAAGTTGGAGAAATACCTCTGTTAGAAGAGCCCCACAAGCTGCAGAAGGCAGGAGTGCTTGCTGGGGCAGAGCCGAGGGGATGACACTCCTATGTTGATCCCAGGGGCAGTCCAGCAGCTGCTAGAGCAGGAAAGCTAGGGATTTTCTGTACGAAGCCATAGGGGGACTCCTGGCTAAGATAGTGAGGCAGGGGCTGCTCTTGAGAGCTGCAGGGATAAGAGAAGCAGAATGGGGTGAAAAGGGGACATCAGTCATCTCAGAGGCTGGGACTTGCCATAAGGGATCCTGGGACTGAAAGCACGCAAGGTCCCCAGGGGCTTCACAGCCCAGTCCCACTACTTGCCCAACTATGTAACTGTGTCAGGACACATTTTGTGGTTTCCCTGTGGTGTAGGAAGCAACATTTGCACATTGGCTCCACAGTGCACCCTGCAGGGAGACAGCCAGCAAGGGACAGTCCCTGCTGGGTCCCTGCTGCGCATGAGAGAGTGCAGCCTCACATAAGTTTACCACAAATGTTACATCTGCAGTGTGTTAAGTTTCCAAAGAAGGGGTCAACAATCTCATTCTTGTTTTGCAGACATGAGAAGAGAGGAGATTAGCAAGGTTTTGCTCCTCTGATCAGTCAGCATAAGGCTGGGCTGAGCCCCAGACCGCCATCCCTGACCTTGCCACACCTGGAACCACTCTGACTTGGAAAAGGCCAGTTAATATTTGGGCAGGAAGAGTCAGCTGTTGGCATCCTTTTTGGTAGAAGTGTAATGATGTTTCAGTATATTGCCTAATTTCCAAGACATCTTTACTTTTTTAAACTCAAAAGAGCAGAAATATTTCATTCTTTAAATAAATATTATTTTTTTTTGGGGGGGGGGGTACAGGATCTCACTCTGTAGTCCAAGCTGATCTGGAACTCACTATGTAAATCATGCTGGCCTAGAACTCATGACTATCTGCCTGCCTCAGCCTCCCGAGTGCTGGGATTACAGGTGTACGCCTATATGTGGCATTGGGGAATCGAACTTGGATACTTAGCACTTGATTTAGCGCTTGCTGGGCAAGCACTTTAACTCCAGCCCAGGTAATATATTTTGAATGGAACCTCATTACATCTGTGGAAGCAATGGCCCAGACGCACCACCACACAGGCAGACTCACAACATCCACCAGTGTCTCAGATACGCTGGCCGGGGAAGTCAAGGGAACCAGGCATTTTCAATCGTGATTTAGAGATGTACCAACGGAGTTTTCGGAGAGGAAGCCATCAGCAGGCTTGTGCCATGTCTGCTTTTTTCTATTTTCAAAATAGAGCACAGGGATTGATGATGAAGAGAGATTACTTGTTTCCAAGGTGAAAGGGGAAAAAAAAAGGAACCAGTCGCACTACGTCAGAAGCATCGTTCTAGGGGTAATATGATCTAATGAGAATTATGAGTGGTTTATTTAACGTTCCAACCAATGATTCTGAGCACGTTTCTGTTCGTTGCCTTGGTCATCGCATTGACCATTATTCGTACTCTCCAGGCACTTGTGGACGTACCCTTCCCCCCCGCCCCAGCTTACGCTAAGTCCAGCAGGATGAGAGATCAGCAGGCACTGACCTCGAGGCACGTGGTGGGCTCACCCAGGGTGCAGGGGCAGAGAGGAAGAGGGGTATCTTGTGTTCAGGGCTTGGCGCGGCTGCCGGGCCTGCAGCTGCAGGCTCGCGGTTAAACCGGCTGAGCAGCCGTCAGAGAGACCAGCACGCTCCGTGCTGTGGTTAACAGGTGTTGTAGCAAGTGGGAAGCAAGGCCCCGCCGCAGCCAGGTTCTGAGAGGAAAGCGCTTTGTTAAATGCAGAAAGAAGTAGCACAAGCAGGCAGTGCTGTTGCTTCACTGACGGTTACGTTCATTTTCCAGTTGTCAGGGTCCCGGGACTCTCCGCTGACTTCGTTCGGCCTGGACACTCGCCGGGTAATTAGGCATCCTGAGCACCCACAGAGGATAAGCAGGGAGAGAAGACCACCCCCGCGCCTGGGGAGTTTAATCTCAGTGGAAAGGCAGCACTCAGCCCCTGCGAAAGGCAGTAGATGTGTACGGGGTCTACGGGAAACACAGTGGAGGAAAGATGTTCAGGCAGAGGACACGCTTGAGCTCGGCTCTCAAAGATGAGCAGGAGTTTTCCAAAAAGAGCCCAGAGCCCAGCCAAGTAACCAGGGCACAGGACTGCCTGGCGTGGCCGGGAGGCGACCCTGTTAGGTGAGGGAGGCATGAGCTGGGAAGGCAGAGTTGGGCTGCTGCTTGGAAAAGAGGAAGCAATTCAGTGACCGGAAAACGTTAGCCGCCCCACCCCCACCCCCAGCCCGTGGCCTCCCAGATCTGGGGCTGCCCTCCGGGCCCTGCCTTGGCTTCTGCTCGTGGTCTCCTTGTCAGTTATTTCTGTGGCAGGGTTTTGAAGCATAGTACCGTGGTTTGGATCTGGAATGCCCCCCAAAAGTATTGTGTACTTGAGGGTGATGGATTATCTGTGGAACCACGTGCAGAGATGGGGGCCTGGTCTGAGGGGTGGTTGGTGGAAGGCCGGTGTATGGTAGATTATAGATTACAGGTGGCTGATGGATTAAGGGCTTAAACCTGGAGGGGGCAGAACACTAAGGCTAGACTCAGAAGGGACGGATCACCGGCATGGGACCCGGAAGGAGATAACGCTGCTTTCTCCCTAACTTTTGGACTTGGCTTCCTGTTTGCAATGTCATGAGGAGCTGCCTCCACCTCCGCCTCCACCATGTCCTTCCACTGTCGCAGGCCACTCATGAATGGATTGTAACCCTTTGAAACCGTGAGCTAAAGTAAGCGGTTCCTCCCCTAATTTATGCATGTCGGGTATTTTGGCATAGCAATGAAAACGTAAACAAAACACACGCAAAGTGTCTATGCGCCACCCCTCTGCCACTCCCCTTCCCCTCCGTTCCTCCCAAGAGTCCCCTGTGTCTCCTTTTTCCTACCCTGTTCTTTTACTATAATCTAAGAGCCAGCCATCTGGAGAGTACCATCCTCACAACTCTGCCCAGGTGACTCTGAGAAGCGCGTTGGAGAACATGGCGGTTCCACTGTGCTTCTGGTCTGGCCCCCGACTCCTCTGACTCCTACAGAAGCACTCAGTCGTTTACTCTCTACTTAATTTTTGGAGAGAGAGAGAGAGAGAGAGAGAGAGAGAGAGAGAGAGAGAGAGAGAGAGAGAGAAGAGCAGATTCTTCTGATTCTGAAGCCACCAGCTGGGTTCGCTCACCTTGGAGAACATGGGGCTGGCCACCTCTGCTGTCCAGTGCGTGCTGTCATGGCTGTGGTCAGACACTGTTCTGTTCCCCTCAGCCTGGCTTGACTGGGGCTTCAGTGCACAAGGGACAGAGGTTTGAAGTATTTATCATCTAATCTTTTTTTTTTTTTAAGACAGGGTCTCACACTGTAGCACTGTAGTCCAGGCTGGTTCTGAACTTACTATGTAGCCCAGATTTCACTCAAAGTCCCACTCCACGTTGAAGCTTCCTAATTAGAATAACTGACATTTAATGGGATGCTTTGAACAAATTAAACAGAGAACACACAAATAAGGTTTAAAGTTATATGATGATTTCATTGCCAAAATTGGTTGATAACTTACAAGCAGAAATATAATTATGAACTACAAAACCCAAGATGGGTCCTACCGTTCTTGACTGGCTCTAGATAGTAAGTCACACACATCTATTGCAGTAGACACAGATTTCTTAACATGTTCTCGTACCTCAAGTGAGGTTCTGGAAGATAGTAGGATGAAGGGAGTGTTTTAATACTATTGGTGTGGCGAGGAGAAAGTGGGTCTCTTAGTGGCAGAAAAACCTTCCCATGGTAGCTTTAGAAGAGTCACTTGCCTTCCAGGGACTCTGGTGGCAGCACTGGGAAGCAGGAGTAAGAGATAAGACTGGGGCCGAGAACCGAGGATGAAGCCATTTCCAGTGGGGATCTAGGACTGGAACTCAAATATTAAAATGGGATGGCTTCTCTCTCTCTCTCTTTTTTTTGTTTGTTTTTGCTTGATCCCTTCCTTCCCCAAGACAAGCCAGAAACCAAAGGTTTCTGTTCATCCTCTAATTCTATTTGCTGAGCAGAAGAGAACAGAAATTTTCATAAGCAAATCACTGGGGAGCCTTTCTCACCTCCCAGGAAGCTGCACACTGTGACGTGCAGCTTCCGGGACGTGGCACAGGCAGGGGCCTGTGTCTCCTACAGGTTTTGGTGACATGCCTCCCAGTCCGGGCTTGGCTGCCAGTTGCCCAGGGGAGGAGCTACTTCCAAGCAGTCTGGGAAATGGTTTTGGAGGCGGGTGGAGCGGAGTCTTGGGATTTTTTTCCTGAGCTGGGGGCCTCTCCCCTTGTCTGACAGCTGCTGTGCATGAAGCCGGTTGAGCGCTGTCGCGTGCAGATGAATCCCCGCGCTGAGGGTCCACAACCACATTACCCATCTGCGACGTGGGCAGGATACCGCGTGTTAGTACAGATCTCGGCAAGCCCCGCGAGGGTTGCTTGTGTGTGGGTTATGTTTGCTGTTTTCTGAAGCTAAGGTGAAATCTGGCCTTGGATCCCTGAGGTCTAACTAATCCAGTAATGAACTGAGACAGCTTGACAAGCATTGCTCCCACCCAATTCCCAGACTTATCTGTACTGGAAAGATATTTTCTAAGTTGTAAATGGGGTGAATGTAATGAACCCTGCTCAGAGGTGACAAAGCTTCTCGTAAAGTCGTGGACCAAAGGATGGAGCTGGTGATGCCTTCAACTATTCCTCAGCTCCTGAAATCTTATTGTTCAAGAATCTTACTGTTATGAAAACATGATGGGTTTATTAAACACACTGTAGAATACTGTACTGGAAGTGCCACTTTATCCTATGCGATTTTTCTGTTTAATCTGAGCCGTATGTGTGCTGTTGCAGCTTCAAAACATCTGCGTACAGCAATTTTTTTTCTACTCTGCACCTGCAACGGTAAGTACACACATAAACAGAAAAGAAATTAAATCTTCTGCAAAGCTGAGGAAAAAAGAACCCAACCAGCCATGAGGCTCTTGGGAGCAGTGTGACAAGTGCTGAGCTGTAAACAAGCTTGAGGGGGATTTAATTCTTATGACAAGTGCCAGTGGTGGCCTCTCACATGGGCTCAGCATATGCGCACGCTTTGGAGAGGAGCCACACAGGATTTCATGCAAATAGAGAAGAAGAAGAAGGAAAAAGCTCCCAGGGCCTCAGCATCGCCTCATCTATAAATAGGCCAGCAAATCAGGATGAGCGAGTGTTGTAATTATCCTGATTTTCAGAATTTTGCCACTCAGAAGGAATTTTTAGAGTCTTCACTCTGCTTCTCATTAGAGCTGCTGTTCCCACCTCTGCCAAGGACCGGTGGCTGCAATGGGATACCCACCAGGTGGCTGTGCCGCAGCAGAGGGAGCTACCCAGTTTCCTCCGCTGGTCTGGTTTTGTCGCTTGAGATCCGAATCAAGACTTCTGAGGTCAGCCATTTGTCATCTGTCATAGATTCTTCTTTGCTCCTGCCTGTGACTTCTAGACCCTGGTGCTGTGGGGCCTTCTGCACTTGAGCTGATGACATGACTAAGAGACCTAAAGAGCTGGGCTTCGTTTTGCACAGATCACATACACTTAAACCAGGAAAAGATGGGAAACTTAGCCTTGTAGCAGCCCAGAAACCCAAACCCTTGATGTGTTCAGAACAATGCAGGGTGTGGTAGCAAGAGGACAGCAATCCCTAAGACTACTGCAGGGTGGGCTGGGAAAATCCATCCCTGGCCTTCCTAAAATCCTTCTCCAGCATCAAGGGTGGGCAAGCTGTAGTCCACAGGCTGAGTCTAGCCAGCTGGCTGGCTTATAAAGTTTTACTGAAGCGTGACCTCTGTGTGTATTGCCTGTGGCCAGTTTCGTGCCACAAGGGCAGGGTGAAGTAGTTCCAACACGTTGTGGCTCCCAAAGCTTAGTTTATTTCCCATCTGACATTTCACAGCACACGTTAGCTGACTTCTGTCTTTTATTAACAGAACCTCATTTTGATCATGGCAGCCATGTGCCACTTTTTAAAAAATTCTTTTCTTGCAGCTGGGGGCTAGCCACACTATGAAGTTCTGTCTAATGACATACAAGAGAAAGTGAGTTGGGTGAGGCCTCCAAGAAGACAATTGTTTTCCTCATGAAAGTGGCACAGCCATCCCACTTCCTCTTCCCCCTCCTGTGCTCAGGGGCTCTGGACTGTGGTCCCCAGTGGCAGAGCACTCCCTCACCATGGTCACCACTGTAAAGATAAAAGCAACATCTTAAGGAAGTTGATGGAAACATGGATGCCCACGATTTTCTTGATTGATGTTGCTTTCATTCTGAACTGGTTAGCCTGGACAGACCATCAATCGCTGAGTCATCTACCTGCAAGGAGTTCTGTCATTTGTGAACAAACAGAATCCCAACTAAAAGCCAGGCTGTGCTTGATGATGTAAGTCAGAGCAACAGGGTGTCAGAGACTAGGGAAAAACACCTCTCTTGACCTACTCCATGGAAACATTCTGGGACTAAGATTAAGATCCCCAAAGTCTTGCAAGGAAATTTCTATCTACCCATCGGTATCACTGATTTCTATCAGTGTTAGATGGGCACTTGAATCGTTTTTAATATCAAATCAAACCTTTTACAATTAAATTGTCTGTACTACAAGGAGAAAATTCCCTGAAACTCTTTTCTGAAAGACATCTACCATTATGTCTGCAACTCTTTAAATATTCTCTTTTACTCTGGTGGCCAGCCAAAGCACTGTGTGACAGGCATGACTCCCTCTGACCCAGCAGGAAGATGTGATGGTACGTAGACTGTGAGACGAGGAGGAATATTCTTCAGGTCTGTATTTCTTTTCATGTGCCACTAGGGCACGTGCTAGGCAAGCACTTTAGTCACTGAGCTGTGCACCCAGTGCTCCAGTCTTGTGTTTGAAAACTGTAGTCCTTTGCTGTTTTCTATTAGAACCATTTCTGAATGATTTCCCATGGATCTTCACATGGCATTTCTTCTCCCCGTCTCTTTTCCACTGAGCTCCCATGCCATTAGGAGAACAGGAGATCATTAGATCAGGAGTATATCCTAGGGAGAGATCAGACACATGGAAGAGCAGGGTGTGCATAAAATCTCCCATACAATGTGGCCCCTTGCTTCATCACAGGCACCAGATTTCATCCACTGATGGGCTTTGCTCAAAATGTGACCATCACCATGGCAAAAATGCTGTGAGCCACAGAGCAGCTTCAATGGGGACACCGGCAACATTACCCCACAGTCCTCTGCCTCCCTCGGAGGGCCTCAAAAAACAGGAAACATTCTAGAAGAAGAACTTAAGTGTACATTGAAGTATTCAACATTTTATGATAAAATCTAAACCAAATCTAAAGAGAACCTACCATAGGGTTCTAGTAAGTCTACAGTTACTGTGAGGTTTATGTCGGTTATAAAAATCCAAGGATGGTAAAGTTCTGCAGTTGAATTCCTAAGAGTATTTACTATTCTCTGTAGGAATTTTACTTCATTTCTAAGGGACAAATTATTCAAAGTCGTTTAACTGGGGGGGAGGGTGTCCTGAAGGAATAAATAGCACAGAAGTTAGAGCATTTGCTTAGCAAGCACAAGGCCCTGAGTTCAATTCCCTAGTACCACCTAAGCCAGGGAAGATGGCACATGCCTATAATCCCAGCACTCAAGAGGCCAAGACAGGAGGATTGCCTTGAGTTCTACTCTGAATTATATAGTAAGTTCAGGATCAGTCTGGTCTACAAAGTAAGACACTGCTTCAAAAAAAAAAGTAGTTTATTGGGGCCATTTTCATGAGTGTTTTAGTGTCACATCAATCGGGAAAGCATAGAGAAATACCTTTTTAGAAGTACTAAGTTTAGGCACTATTTGGTCTATTAATGCTATTTTGATTTGATTGCTGTATCTTCAAAAGGCCTGAAGTTGTTTTAACTTGACATGGTTTTGTCTATGATTATAAACTTCTAAGTTCTATGTTTGTGAAGTTTGGAAGCCAAGCAAACAGCTCTAATATGTAAGAGTGACGGCCCAGCCTCCTCAACACGCACGCACCTTTGAAGTCCCACAGGGTCTGGTGATCTGCCTGTCTTTAAAGCAAAAACAACACCGCAGGGATTATTTTGAGCCAGGATGACAAATGAAAACAGATAGTTTATTGTTATTATTATTATTATTATTATTTTAATCCGAGGAACTTGAAGAACACCAGAGCTTGCATTCCTGTAGTAGGCAGAATTCAAAGTAGCCCTTGGAGCACATGCCCTCGAGCAGACAAAACATGTGACTACACAGGATAGCCTGTATCAGGTCACAGACTGAGTATTCCTTACCCAAAAAGCTAGGACCAGAAGTATTTCAGAGTTTGAATTTTGAAATATTTGCTTATATGTAAAATCTAAACACAAAATTCAATGTGCATTTCATGCATGCCATATATATATGCTAAAGGTGATTGTGTACAATACTTTTAGCACATCTAGATTTTGACTACAGCCAAACAACAAACAAGCTCAGGGGTGGAATTTTCCACTTGTGGTGTTGTCAGCATTCTAAATGTTTTGAAGTTTGGAGAATTTTAGAATTTGGACTTTTGAACTAGAGATATTTAACCTGTGCAAATCAACTAGCTTTTAATCATGAGGGCCAGAGTTCCTGGAAGGGGGAGAGGGTCTATGGAGGGGGCCTTTGTAGTTAAGACCTGACAGTGGCCTCCTCAAGAAGACAGCAGTCCTTGGCATATGGCCAAGCAGGACCAGAAACTTGAATGAGCTTAGGAGAAGACCCCAAAATTCAGAGGAGACCCCTACTCCAGCCAACACCTTGGTTTTAGTTTAGTGATGCTCTGAGCAGAAGATGCAGCTAAGCTAGCCCACACCTCAAATCCTGACCCATAGAAACTGTGAGGTAATAAATACACTTCTGTTGTTTTAAGTCACTACAGTGTTCTAATTTGTTATGCAGCAAAAGAAAACTAGTACAATCACAAACACGAAGTCTATCTTGGAGAACTCTGAGAGCCACAGTCTGTGTGGGAAGAGAAGGCTCCTCAGAACCTCCCTTCTGGGACTGATGGTTTGTCGGCTGAATGCTGTTCTTGGAAAGCATCCCATGAAAGTTCATAAGGATTGCTTGATTGCCAGCTAAATTCTTCCATTTGTTTTTTCATTTTAAAAAATATTTGCGTGTCTACCATATGCCAAGCTTACTTCAGGCATGGCTGGTTTCACAAGCATATGAGAGAATTCATCTTGACTCTCCTGTGTTGTGGAGGCTACATTCTGTGACCTGTTCCTCTGTGGTTCTGTAGCTTCAGGTTGGGACAATATACAACTTGCTAGAAGACTGGTGTGTAAAAGGAGTGAAATCAGGAAATTCACCCCCTGGATTGTCCTCTGTGGGTGGGCCACCTCGAGTTGGTGGCATTCCTCCTTCTGTTCATATTCCTCTCCTACCTGAGTACTACCTTGGTGTCTCTGTCTCTCCCTTCTCTCTGCAGTCTGCTTTCTCTTGCTCCGGCCTGTGGAAGACAAGCACTGCCCACTACTGCCCACCCTGGTGCCCAACACTCTCCCTGTCAGATTATGGGAACTCTTTGTGAAGAGTTTCTTTGTCAGACTCTCATTTCTTTGGTGTTTCAATGTGTGCTCTTTCCTCCTGAGACTGAGAGCACCAGACTCATAATCTTTTCCCCACAAAACTCAGTATTTGCAACCACTAGATCTGGGGATTGATTTCTGGCCTTAGCCCATCCTCTGCCTAGTTACAGGAACATGGCTGCTCAGGGTCATCTCTATAAACTGAGTGCAGAAATTTGAAATAGTTGTAGGATTTCTATCAGGCCTCATGATCTATAAAATGGTAGAAAACTTCTGTGATATTCACAGGAGATATAATTTCTAATTTATTTTACCTTTTCCCCTTTTTTTTAAAAAAATTAATTCCTTTTGTAGTCCAGGCTGGTCCTGAGCTCACTATGAAGCCCAGACTGGCCTCAAACTCACAGCATTTCTCCTGCCTCAGTCCCCAGAATGCTTGGAACAGGCATGTGTCTGTTTCCGGCTAATTTTTACGTGGTTCTGGAGAATCAAGCCTGAAACCTTGAGCATGCTAGGCAAGCACTTTGACCACTGAGACATGCCTCCAGACATGAGATATGGGAACTTTCTTTACGTGTGACTGACCTATGCTTCCTCATGAAGCTCAAGTTTTTGTTGTTGAAGAGACCATTTTAGCCAAGCCCGTGAACTAGTTACATAATATGAGGCCTATGTAGGTTGAAATGTTGTCTCCTGAGTTTGTGGCTCCAAATTTGTTCCCCTTTCCACCTCTCTCCAGGAGGGTGTCTCGGGGGAGGAGGCACCGGCTCATGTTGTGTGACCTCTAAGGTCTGACCTCTTTTGGACATGTGTGTACTCTTTGGCTCCTCTGCTCTCGGACGCACTATGTCCTGGCTATCTCTTTGCAGTTGGTCTTGCAGACTTTCATAACGTCTGAAGCAGAGGTTGACAAACTTTTTCCTCAAAGGGCCAAATAGTCTATAAATGAGGGATTGTGCTGACTGTTGCAATGGTCTGACCCTTTAGCTAAAATTCAGCCATAGATAATATGTAAAAGAATGAGGGTTTTCTGACAAAATAGGCAACCAGTTGGATTTGACCCCATCCCTCGTCACGGCTTTCCTACTCCTGCCTAGAGGCTTCTTGGCTACCTTGGCAGCCACTTTATCACCAGGGCTCCAAATAGGCCCAGCTGGCTCCTTAGTCCAGGGGTCCTCTCCAGACCTCTACTGAAGCAGTAACCTGCAAGGCCTCCACCTCAGAACCAGGTCACATGGGAGCAAAGCCAGCTCCAGGTTTCCCGATGCACAGCTCCCTCATCAGGTGGGCTCTGGAGTTCAGCCGAGTGCTTCCATGATCTTTGTGTTGTAATGATTTATCCTAAAAAGAGGGAGAGAAAATAACCATTCTGGAGCCCACAGTCTCTAGTTCCCTTCTTACCATGCCTTAGGGTCAGAAGGATTAGTTGTTCTCTCTTGACCTTTATTCTTTTCCTACACCATTCTTCTCTCTCCACAGAGCAATAAACTCCTGTGTGTAGCTGCAGAGAGAGACTCTTTCCTGTGATAGGAGAAACTTCCAGTTGGAACCTCTAAAATTAGTTACTCATTATGTTCATGGGGAAATAAACCCATCTTGAAAATCTATCCTGAGGAACTAGTCAGGTTTTATATCTTTCTGCAAAATTCTATTTTGAATATCGCAAGCCGCATGCTAACTCCCCCTCTTTACATGCCTTTCGGAACCACCTCCTCCACCACCACCACCACCACCAAATGCACACACGTGCCTTTTGTGAACCAGAGGGAAGGCCTTGCATTCAGGAGAACTAATGAGAAAAACACAGTACTGCTTTTTGCAAAGTACCACCTGTCACATGTGGCAGGAGCTGAAACGAGGTAGCTGTGTGCAGTGGGCAGAAAAGCAGCCATTCTCCTAGACAGTCATGCTTTGCCTTTCATTCAAGTCAGAATTGATCACTCACCTTACACTCAGTTGTGGCCTCAAATGGCCCTGGCTGTTGACTGTCAGGGCACTCAGGAGACCAAGATTCCCTTCCCAGTAGTGTCAGAGCCAGCACTGGCAGCCCCGAGGCACTTCTGACAGGGCTCGGGGTGCAAAGGAAAACGTCTAACCTCTGGGGCCACCTTCCCATCTCAGCTTCGCCTCTCACCTGCTGTGAAATTGTGGTCTACTATCTTGTTGTTTCCAAGTTTCATATTCTTTATTTTTAAAATTTACTCCATAATATGTAAATACAATAGCATAGACTAGAGCCTGAAAGGTAGATAATGAAAGGGTATTGATGATATGGCTGTTATTTGGAGATGTTTAAGTGTTTTCAGTTTTATCAGTCAGTGGATCCTCGTAAGTCTGTGCAAGCTGATGTTGAGCTTGGCTGGACAGTGTTCCAATGAGGCTCCGCCACCTCACACGTGCGTAGGGGACTGGGTACAAGGGGTAGGCAATGCTTTTGCTGCTGTGGTGTTTTCCCATTTCAGGTTAAGTTCTCTTTCATGAAGGGCTGTCTCGTGGGATTTGCTAAACTTGTGTTTCTGTTAGTTCATTAATTGGGTTCCACTCTCGGTATCTTTCCTCGCCTTCCGTTTACATTCCTTCTCATTCTATCTTATTTCTTTCCTTCCCCTCTCACTCTCTCAATTCTCCCCTGCCTTTCCCTTTTTTTGCTTGTTTATAAATTCTATTACTAAGATCTATTTTTCTTTCTCTTTTAGTGTGTATATGTAGTATATGCAATGGTGTATGAGAGTTTTTGTTTTGTTTTGAGACAAGGTCTCATCCTGTAGTCCAGGCTGGTCTTGAACTCCCTATGTAGCCCTGTCTGGCCTCAAACTCGGGGCCAGTCCTCATGCCTCAGCCTTCCAAGTCCTGGGATTACGGTGTGCTCATCACCCTCAACTTAAGTGGGGATGGGGAATCGAACACCAGAGTTTTGGCTTGCTAGGCGAGCACTCTAGCTGCTGAGCTACTCCCACAGCCTTAAGCATTAGTTGATTGTTCTTACCTGGTTGTCATATTCTGCTTTCCAAGTGTTGCTTGTTTTAGTCTTCCAACTTTGTGTTTCTGATGGTTTATTGACTGGATGAAATCTCTCCTGTCCCTTTCCTACATGTCTTTCTTTCCTTCCCCCAAAATAACCTTTCAATCTCTTTCCCTTCCCCCTTCTTTCTTAGTAAATACATAAATGCCACCATTAAAACTTACTCTTTTCTTTCTTGTTTTCTTTTTTGAAAATTTTTGCTTTTTTGTTTCACATTTTTTAGAAAGTAGTCCACATTGATTATATGGATTAATGTCTTTCATTTTGGTTCTTTCTTTTCTCCATCTCTTGAGCCTTTCCTACTTATTACTTTATTTTTTTATCTTTCTGGGTTAGAGAGAAAGTAGAGGACTCGTTAAGCATGTTTTAAATGATATGTTGCTGTACGATTGCTTTTTGGGTGTTGGTAGTTGCTTCTTCCTGACAGTGCAGCGCTAGTGGCTGAACCTCAGGCTTTGAGTAGGTTGGGTGGGGGCCTGTGCTGTGCCTCACCCACAGTCAAGGGCACTTACTGAAGAGACTTTCACCACAACGGTTGAGATTTCCACTCCAACGGATCCACAGACCTCCACACAAAAACCCAAGAGCAATGAGGAAATAAGATGTCTCCAAAAATTCACAATCCCCCAAAACTGATCCCACGGATGCCAAAGTAGATGAAAGTTTGAACAAAGTATTTTAATAACTGAGATTGAAAGTGATCAATGAGCTTAACACAAACAGGAGAAAGGATCAGCTGCTAACGTGATCAATGAGTTCAAAGCAAATGCAAATGTGCAGCCTAGTGAGCTGTGGAAGATGATGACGCCTGATGTGGAAGGCTGTTTCAGAAAGGACACAGAGGTTCCAGGAAAGAGCCACACAAACCTTCTGGAACTAAAAATCTCAACAAGTCAAATTAAAAACTCAAACAAAAGTCTTGAGGGCTTTTTTCCTGCTAGAATCATGGAGAGTACCAAGGAAGGGTAGAGGAAGGGGGAAGAGGAGGGAGAGGCCCTGGCTGTGCCAGAAACCCAAAGGAAGAGTGAAGAAATTCACAGAGCAAAGGGGAATGCACTTGAGAAAGAGATTTGTGCAAAAGATGCTTCAAAAGGCCAGGAGAAAGCCCACCTAGGAGAACAAGCCAACTGCTTTTACAAGGCCTGTAGACAGACACCCAGAACTGCAACGTGGGTGGCCTGGATAGTAAGAAGAGCTGATGACATCTATGAGCTGCAGATCCTAAACTGGCATGTGTCCTCAGGATCAGAGGTGTCATCAGTGTGAGCCCACAGGTCAGAGCTGAAAGCCCAAAGCCACAGAAACTGCACAAAACACATGGAGATTCAATAATTCACTCTTTACAACCAATAATTTATTCTTTACGACCAATGAAGAAATTCGAGGAGAAATTTTTAAAACTTCTAGAATGAAATGATAGTGGAAAAAATACAAGACAAGAAAAAAGTAGTTGTAAGTGGGCAGGTTGTACCTAAAAGTACCTACATTAGAAAAATAAAGGGGGAACCCAAGCAGATACTCTAATAATACACTTCAAAGTCCCAGAGAAACAAGAACGAAACAATAACAAAACAAAGATCAGTGCATAGGTCAATGAAACTGCAACTGAAAGATATACAAAGGATCAGTTTATCAGAGTTGATTCTTTGAAAAGATAGAGAACATTGGTAGACCCTTAGCTAAACTTACCATCTAAGGCCCAAATTACAAAATTTAGAAATTAAAAAGGTGAAATCAAAACAGTCACCATTGAAATCCACAGGATTACTAGAAATTATTTTGAAAATTTATATATACTCTAATAATGTGGTGAACCTAGGATGGATAAATTCCTACATTTATATGAACTACCAAAATTGAAACAAAAAGATACTAAAAATATGAACAGAATCAAGATGCTGAGAGAGCCCACACCCATGTAACTTTTATCATAGTATGTTAGTATAATTGTTCCACTTTATTATTAGTGTTGTTAACTTTTTTACTTGCTTAATTCCTAAGTTCAACTTTACCACAGGTATATACATATAGGAAAAAGCAGTGTGTGCACAGCTGGGCACTGCCCATAGCTTCAGGCACACGGCGGGGTAGAGGGCTCCACTGCATTCCTTGTGTACTTACTTCTTAATACCTTAGTTTTTTTTAATCATGCAAATATCTTTTCCCGGGTGTCTCCTGTTATTTTTATCTGTGGTGTTCTTTATCCAACAGAAATATTCAATTTTTCTTTTTTTGAGACGGAATCTTGCTCTACAGTCCAGTCTGGTTATATAGCTCTTTCTGGCCTCAAACTCATGACAATATTCCTGACTCAGCCTCTTGAGTAATGGGATTACAGGTGTGTACCACCACACCCAGCTCTGATGCAGTGCTGGGGGGTAGAACCCAGGGCCTCACCAAGTGTGCTAGTCACTGAGCTGTGCCCCCAGCCCCCAAATATTCCATTTTGATAAAATTACATCCATCACTTTTTCTTTATCTTAGGACACAGCCTTTTTATGTCTTATTTAAGTTCCTCCAAATGCCAAATGAATCAAGACTTTATTTTCCATTTTCTTCTACTGACTGTGTTATTTTAATCTTTTTTGTTTGGGATTCATTGATGTTCCCTTTTATGCATGGTGCAAAGGAGGTACCTAGATTTTTTTTTTATCCCAGCATTGAGCAAGTTGCTCCAAGTCAGGCACCTTTTCCATGTGTTCAGTACCCATATGCCATAAGTCCCTTTCTGTGGGAGGTGTTTCGTTCTGTTCTGTTGATTTCTATGGCACTAGTGCCATGCTCTGCGATATCCCTTATTTGTGATAGAATATATGTCCTCCACCACATCCTTCTTTTTCAAAACTGGTGATGTTATCTGTGAACTGTTATTCTTTTAAGTAAATTTTCAAATGTTTGTCAAATTATTCGATGCTGTTGAAATGTTAGATTGGAATTTCTTTGCACTTATGGATTAACTTAAGGAAAGCTGACATCTTGAAACTATTAAATTCTCCATCCATGAACATGCACAATCTCTATATTTATTCAGTTTTTTTTTTTTTTTTTTTTTTTTTTGAGACAGGATCTTGTCCTGTAGTCTAGGCCAGTCTTGAACTCTATTATTGTGGTTTGGGTATGGTATGTTCCGCAAAAGTCTCATGTGTACTGATGTTATGGACTATCTATGAAGCCATGTGCTGTTAGATTGGGGCCAGCTGTGGAGGGGTAGACTGCAGGCATGGGGATGGGATTATAGATGTGTGGACTGGTTTACAAGTGTAGTGGGGGCTTAAACCTGGAAGGAGAAGAGCAACTGAGGCTGAACACAGAAGGGGTAGATTACTGGGACCTGGAAGGATATATATTGCTTCCTGCTTTCCACTGGGGACTTAACCGGACTGGACTGGACTGGACTGGACTTGGCTTCCTGTTTGCAATGTCATGAGAAGCTGCCTCCACCTTCATTTCTGCCATGTGCTTCCACTGTTGCTGGCTGCCCTGAGTGGACTATGACCTTCTGAAACTTTGAGCTAAAATAAACTTTTCTCCCCCTAATTTGTACATGTTGGGTCAAAGTAATGAAAAGTAACTAAGACACCTATGTAGTCTATGTTGGCCTTAGTCTCACAGGAATTCTCCTGCCTCAGATATGTACCACCACACCCGGCTTGTGTGGGCTGAGGAATTGAACACAGGGCCTTGATCTTACTAGGCAAGCACTATAACTCTGGTCCATTTAGATGTCTTAAAATACTCTTTAAAACTTCCAGATTTTGCTCCATAGTGGTCTCACCTATGCTTTATTATTTCACTGCTAGGTGTTATTTTGCTGTTGTTATAATTATGAGTGGTGTTTTCATTTTTTTCTTTACTAATGTAATGGAACACTATTGAATATTTATAAATCATAGTTATATTTGATAAAGCTTCATAAACCCTTACTAATTCTCATAGGCTATTAATAGCAGGATTTCTTACTCTGTGTGGGAATCCAGTACAATTGAGTAAAATTTTCTCTTTCCACTCTGTGGATCATCTTGCTCATGGTAAGGATTGTGCATTTCTAGACAACATAGTAGAATTTACTTGCATAACAACCTGAAGAGGGAGGATTTTTATTATTTTTAATGAAAGAGTGAATTCTTTTTTCTTGCAATGTCATTAACCACTTGAGTCTATTCTCATTTCATATCTTGTATCAATGTTTGGTACTTTGTCATTCATTTGTCTAGAGTTTCAAATATATTGGCATGTGTGTATAATTTCAGATTTGTAATTTCTGTGGTTCGCTTGTAATGTCTTTTTCTTTTATTTTTGACAGAAGCTTGTCTGTTTTATTGATTTCTTTTCTTTAAAGATATAGGATTTTCCTTTAGCAAAATTTATTTTTGTGTTTACTGTTTTTCAGTATTTATTATTGTCTAATCATTTTTCTTCTTTTTATGTGGCATGTGGGATTGAACTCAGGGCCTTCATTCTGTGCTACTTTCCTAGCTCCTTTTTATTATTTACCTGAGGCAGGGTCTCTGTTATGGTTTGGACCTGGAAGGCCCCTTAAAAG
This sequence comes from Ctenodactylus gundi, assembly GCA_004027205.1. Classification (NCBI taxonomy): domain Eukaryota; kingdom Metazoa; phylum Chordata; class Mammalia; order Rodentia; family Ctenodactylidae; genus Ctenodactylus; species Ctenodactylus gundi. The sequence continues at coordinate 80,898 of PVKB01002200.1, read as the reverse complement.
CTTCAAGTATCTGATGCTGTGGAATGCCTATGGAACCATGTACTATTAAGAGGTGGGCCTGGTCAGGAGGGGTAGATTACAGGAATGTGGAAGATTAGGGGCATGGTGTAGATTATGATTGTGTGTCACATTGTTGGGCATGTGACGTGGAAGGGGCAGGTCACTGGGGCTTAGCCCTGAAGAGGTGAAACAGTAAGGCTTGATCTGGAACAGATGGATCAGTGGGACATGACCTGGAAGGACATACAATAGCTTCCCCCTTCCGTGCTGACTTAGTTTCCTGTCTGCCAGGCCATGAACAGCTTCTTCCAGCTAGGGCTCAGCTGAACCCTACTACCATTTCCAGCTGCCCATGAATGGACTGAGACCTTCTGAAACTGTGAGCTAAATAAATCTTTCCTCCCGTATGTTGTACATGTCAAACATTCTGTCTTAGCAAGAAGAAAGGAACTAAGACAGTCTTGCTAAGTTACTAAGTTGCTCAGGCTAGGCTTAAACTTGCCATTTTCCTGCCTCAGCCTTTCAAAGTGCTGGAATTACAGAACAGCATCACTGGGCCTGGCATCTTCTGTCTTATTTTTTAGGGCTAACTGTGCTGCTCATAGGCAATTTTCTGAGGTAGGTATTTAGTTCACTCTTGTTTCCTAATGAGTATGAATATATTTAAGGCTAAATATTTTGTTCTAGTGATGTGATGTGTCCTACACACTATTAATGTGTTCTTTTTTTACTTTTAAAAATTTATTATCGCAAAAGATATGTCATTATTGCCACTTGATTTTTCCTGGCAATTATTATTTTTTATTAGTATGTGTTTCCAAGGCACAGTAATTACAGTTGTCTTGGAGAATTGGTGTGTATAGATCTTGCATCTTTCTCTTCTCCTCACCACCTTCCATATCTCCTTTCCCAAAACCCCTTTCACGCCCATCAAGTCTACCTCTGTGCCTCCAGTTGCACTTGGATATTTTAAATACTGTTTAATTTTAAGTTTCTTCTTCAGACAGACAGGTTTAGTTTCATTTATTTAGTTTCCAGATACATATATTTAAATTTTTCTCTCCTTACTATTGATTTCCTATTTTAAGCAAATATTCCAATATTATTACATCAGCTGTTTTTTTTTTAATTTATTGTGGTGTCCTCTCTGTCCTAAGTTGTAATTGATTTGTGTCCATGTTCCTGGTGTGCTTGAACAAGAAGTGTCTTAGAGATGACAGATACATATGAGATGATAGATACACATAGGTGAATATATTAGTTTTAATTTTTTAAAAATATAAACTCACATTGATTTTTTTTTGTCAGAACCAAAGCTGGCCATTTTGACTTAAAAATCTCATAATCCAGAATTTCAGTCTCAGTGAAAGAAGATTGACCAAGGCCAAGCAATGGGGAGAGTGAGTGTGTTTTTATAGTTTATCCAACTTGCGTCCACTGGGCTGAGAACTTACTCCTCTGGCGGCGCAAATTTCCTTTAAAATTATTATGAGAAGAGTGGAGAATAGAAGCTGTGAGTGTTGGGGAGATTTTGCTGGGTGCTCCGCAAGCTGGCTGAGGATGATAACAAAGGATTGGGCCTCAGGCCCTGTGGACATCGTATAGCCTAGAGGAAGGTCACTTGAGTGTGTGTGTGTGTGTGTGTGTGTGTGTGTGTACATGCCTTTGGACACCAGTCTGCTTTGCTTTGGGACAACTTAGATGTCGCAGAATCATAGAAAGAGAACACTTTGCTGTAGCCTCCAAACTGCTGCCTTCTTACAAAGCAAGCAAGCTCTTGGTTGACATTTGCAGAAGTATCTAAATTGGAACTATTTTTTTTTAGTGATTCTTAATTAGTGTGAACTTATCTCAAATTTCCCAGAAAGGTGCATGAAGGCTGATGCTAATGGAGAGGTCAAGGCTGAGACTGGCTTTAAATCCCTGAGTCTCTCAGAAATATTTTGGGAAATGGGCTTTGTGAAAAACAAAAACAAAGCCCAGGAAACTAGATAACCAGGGAAGAGAAGGGTCTAAGGACATTGCATTTTGGTTATTAAGTATTAATATGATTTAATTTGTACTCAGGGGCTGGTAACATTTTGCTTTTTATGTGTGTGTCCCTATGTTGTCATATGTGCTTAGAACAAAATAGTGTCACCATCTATGTAACTCTTTCCAAATACCATATAATTGGTAACCTGCTTTATTCACTTAACAACAAATCATTGATATAAAAATAGCAAAAAATGGCTAATAATCCACAGCCAGGAGGAGTTTATACATTCAAGATTTTTAGGTATTCATTCACTACTAGTGTGTGTGATCAAGCCCAATTTCCTTAGCAGGAAAGTATCCAAACATTTAAATATGCTAATGTGCAAAGCCAAATGAGACATCATTTAATTCCTTCATCGTCTTACAGTGAAAGAGAGCAAATGAGAAAGTTGATGGCTTCATGCCAATTATTTTTAGTGTGATTTCTTCTATGGTAAGGTATAGCTGAAGGCAAGCCTCCAATTCTAGCAGGCACATGCAGCAGCAGTAACATGAATATTTTAGGAGCTATACAATTCTTTTCATGCGTTATGGCTGGAAATAAAAATTTCAAGTTGCAACTGCTTTGGAAAATATGTAATAAACTGCTGGGACTGAGTTAGACGACACGTGTGGCTTCAGACTCAGATGTGCTTCCAAAAGGCCCAAGTCCTGGGCAGGCAAGGCCTTTTATAAAGTGGCTCCCTGGCCCCATCTTTCAGGGCCCCTCTATACTCACGTATGCCCTGTAATTCAGTCCACACCTCTTCCCAGGCACACCAGCTCCCTGGAGTGGAGGGTGAAACCGACTTGGCTCAAGCACCGTGGCCAGCACCGAAGGGTGAGGCTGTGGTTCCAACACTGACAAGGACATACTGAGCTGAAGGGCAGGGGTGGACATGGGTTGGGCCACACGTTCAGTCCTGATCTGTTTTCAACCAGGCCCACAAGTACCTTCACCTAATCATCTTTCAGACGGGTTCTCGTGGTCAGAACCAGGACCCAAAGGAAACGGCAAAGCGCCCCAAGACGCCTACCTCACTGGGCTTGTCAGCTCGTGCTCAAGAGCAGGCGTGACTCTTGAGGAATCCCTGTTCAACCTAGTCCTTTAAGGATATTTCCTTCCTTCCTGTAAAACAACATAAAGAAAGTACAGTTTTTCTGTGTTTAAGGCACTTTAAGAATTAATGAACCTCAGTCTCTTTTTCTTACCCAGGGCATGTCACTGCTTAAAACCACAAGCAAAGTGCTGACCCAGCCAGCGGTTCCAGGACTTGGGGCCTCAGCACACTGTTTCCAACCTCATCCTTGCAATAAATTACAACTTTAATGATAGCCCTGGTAACATATGGCGAACGGAAAGCACTTTCTGTAGATCAAGCAACACAGTTCCCATTAATGCTTCACTGTACTTGAGAACTTAAAGAGATTTCACTAACTGTTCATTTGGTGCAGTTTCTGCTGAATTATTTAAAACACCTCCTTCCTGCTTCGAATTTGCATCAGAAAGTACAATGCCAATTAAGACTCCTCCATTGCTTTCAGTGCTCCAGAAATAAACATAAGCTAAATCCTAGCCACCGGTACATTTCTTTTCCTGTGACCTTTCTGTTATTCTAAGCTTAGGAAAAATAAATAAACCATACACAAAATTTGCAGAAGAGAGTTAGCTTAGGAAATTATTTATTAAGATAACAAAAATTAAAGTCTAAAGGATGGATTTTTGGAGGTGCTAGAAGCACATGGCTCATGGTTGTACATTTAGGTACAGAACTCAGCGTTTTCATTTGCCTGGTGTGAATCAAACCAGCTCAGAATTACATACTGTAGAAAATAAAACTTGGATCGGTGACACACAGTTGTAGGTCCAGCTGCTTGGGATGTGGGGCAAGAGGATCTCATGTTCAAGGACAGCTTAGACAAGTTAGTGAAACTCTACCTCAAAATAAAATATAAAATAAAAAATAAATATACACACTTACCATTTATATAAACCTTAAATTCAAACATGTCCTCTCATTGGCTGATTTGAATTATGTTGTATCGTACTAATCAAAAGCAAAAATTATCTGCAAGATAATTTGAAGCTTGAGCTGTGTTTTGCTTTTGCCAAGTTAGCATTTCTCTTGCCTCCTCTCCACTTTTCATTAGATAAGTTTAGCTGTTCACTTTCAGCCTGTCTTATGACTTTGTCCAAGCCGATGCACTGTTTCACATCCCTCATCCATCCTTCTCTGGCTTCCTAGAAACCTTGCTAGAAGTCACTGCTATCTGGAATGCCTGCTTCTTGCCACCTGGCTCCTTTTGCCCTGTTTTAAGCCTTCTACTTTGGAACCCTAGCCCTGAAGTGTTCTCAGTCCCTCCAAGCTGGCTCTTGGGGGTTCTGATCACGCCATTATGACGGTGCTCTGTATCCAGGCAAATGTCCACTTCCACAACATCATTTGTGAATACTAGCTTGACTTACTTTTGTGTTGCTACATGTTCTTCTTTGGGGATATCTGCGTAAATTTGCAGTGTCCTACTTACAGTGCTGGACGCCAGTGAAGGTAGAAATCAGTTTAAATCAGAGTGCCATCTACTGGTGTAAAGGCAACACCACCATTAACCCAATCATATTCTCCTCAGGAAACACACCTTTTATACACACACAGACAGATAGACACACACACACACACACACACACACACACACAAGCATTAGTTCCCATAGTTTGATTAAAGACTAAGGAATATATTAAATCCATATTTTATTACCACATTTAGGAAGATCTATATTTTCAGAAATATCACTATGAAATAATAAAATATTCCCACTTGGATGCCTCAACGAAGTTGCAGTGCCTGTGAATTTCAGACTGTGGCTTCTGGCTTTTTGATACCTATTTATTGAAAATAAAACTATATATGAAATGAAGAACCGAAGCATTTTGCAATGAGTTTTCTGCTTGCATGAGTTCCTATCTATGCAAGTGGCATTATCTTATGAAGAAGCCTTGTTTTGGGTTTTGCTTGTTTGTTTCAGGAAATTACCTCTTCTGCAAAGTGTCCCCACAGGACTGGCCACTCCGTGTCATGAATGACTAAGGAAGTGTGACTTCTTAACCCAAGGTGCAGCAATCATGTAATAGAACAGTATTACACCAATCCCTGCTTATTACCATTTTAGTCTAGTTTAATACTTCCTCAAATTCTTTTTAAAAATCCAGTCCTCCCTATTCTAAAAAAATTGTGGCAGATTTAAGTAAAATATGCAAAAGTCAGTGTAAATGAAGAGGCTGATTTGGATAGTGTGGGACTGGTGTCGGGTGCTGTTGCCTGTACAGAGAACCCTTTGCTTCCACGGATGGTAGACTCGGAACTCATGACTAATTTTTGCACTGTCTTAAACTTTCTGTTTCTCCAGGAAGCTTCATTAAAGTCAGTTTCCACGAGGCAGCCTGCTGCCCTGCTTGCCTGGACGGCTGTCTGTTGTCTGCACAGAGTGCCCTGCACCCTGACACCACGCCGCGGCTGGACATTACCGAGCTGCTCACAGTGAACAGGTTACAAGAGTTGTTCCTTCACACGGTATGGCTGAGTTTTTCCAGCAAAATTATTAACATGAGCATCTCTTTGGAAACAGTGCTTCCTAAAATGCTGGCTTTCAGACTTCCTGTTAAAACAAGAGAGGCTTGTTATTTGATTTGTTTTGTTTTTGTGGTACTGAAAATTGAGCCCAGGGCCTTTGCACTGAGCTATACTCCCGGACAATTTTTCAGTTTTGATTTTGAGACAGGGTCTTGCCAAGTTGTCGAGTTGTCCAGGCTGGGTTTGAACTCACTACCCTGCTTCAGCCTCCCCGAGTGCTGGGGTGACAGGCCTGCATCATCATGCGCTGCAAGAGATTTATTTTTACCACTGTGTCTCCCATACTTCTAAGGCTGCAGCAGTCTCATGTCTCCCTGGGGTTCAGCAGTGCATGTAGGATGTTTTCTGTGTGCCAGGCTCTCTGCTGGGTGCTGGAAGTATGAAGAAACACATGGGGAGGATAACAGTGGCCATGGAGGGAAGATCTTGACGCTCCCACGGGATGCCCTAGAGCATGCCACAGGGGACACTCCCAGCCGACTGCCTAATCATTGGACTCGTAGACTGTGCTGTTGTCCCAGAGCTATTGTCTGTCTGGACGAAAAGGCAGCACTTGGGCTTGGCCTTCCTTAATCTTGAAGTCCAATCCCCAACCTGACCGGCATTATATGTGACCACTATGATTGAGACAAGACTGGTTTAGGCACACTATCACCACCATTTCATCATAACAGATGAAACAGTAGACTTATCCCTGAGGGCTAATAATTTTGCTTCTTACCTATCAAACCAGGTGTATTGGTCTATTTTAAATTGGTGTAGCAAAATACCTGAGACTGGGTACTTTATAGAGGAAAAAAATAGTCTATTTAGCTCATAGTTTTTGAGGCTGAAAATACACAGTTGGGTGGTCCTATGGGTGTGGCTCTGATGAGGGTCCCCTTGGCTATGTCTGGTGTGGCATCATGGCTGGAGTGCTTGAGAGAGGGAGAGATCAGGTTGAGGGCACAACCCAAATGACCTAATTACCTAATGTGAAAAACCCTGCCTCTTAGAGATTCTACCCACTCCCAATATTACCACATCTGGTGCCAAATTTCTAACACATGAACCCTGGGGACAGGAGGGAGACATTCTCAAACCGCAGAAGCAGCCAGATTCTGCAGGTAGGTCTCCCCTCTTTGCTGGGGGTCTTACAGCATCTGGGACCCCCGAGCTGAGCATGGTGAAGCTGACCACCGGCTGGACACTGGAACCACTCTCTGAGTGAATGGAGGGAACTCTAAGAAAGACATGTCCAGTGTCATGGCCACCAGGGGCCATAGGGAAAGCATGGGAGCCCGTGAAAAGCCAGAAGCTTCCCTCTTGTGTCACCAGGGCCAGATCTGTGTCATGGCACAAGAAAAGTGTCCCAGTGAGTTCGTTGCTGCTTAGCTGAGAGCAGGACGAAGTCAAGAAAGACCCTGACCATGTGACCGCACAGGTCCCAAGGTCTGAGTTGGCGGAGTCCAAGAAAGGTGGTGACAGGGGCCCTTTTCAGTACTGACTATAAATTCTGCCTTGGGGCCTGGTGGCCAGCAATACAACAGGACAGCCCAAGGAGGTAACATCCTGTTCTGCTGGAGGTTGCTTTGACTGGTCTCCAGTGTTCTCAGGGATGGTCATCCCTGTGGAGAGCAGCCCTGGCAGGAGTCGGGGCAGGGCTGCGACAGCTGGGGGTGCAGCCTGGGCTAACAGTGCTTGCCCTAAACCTGGTGGGACAACTGCTCTTCCTTCCAGTCCTCAACTGTTCCCTGTCCACATCCTCCATCCTCTCCCGGCTCTTCTTACCATCTACAGTCTGATATTGTATCTCCCCCCTGTCAAAATCTAATTGTGCCTTTTCTGTTATGTCATCACAATGTCGCAATGTATTTTTCATGTCTTTAAAATCAGAAATATATGACAAGTGTTCATTTCTTAATCTAAACTAGGAGAGCAGAGCCAAGAGTTTGTGGAAGTGTTTATGGAGCTTCCTCCTTTAACACAACAGCAGACAGAGGCAGAGAGTTGCTGCCTTGTTCATTCCACAAGAGTCTAAGGAAACTTTCAAGTCCCTGTGCTGGGCACTATGGAGGGAAGAGAGATGTCCAAGAGGTGGGTCCAGTGTCATGGGTCTTTCAAGGAATGTGGCAAGGAGGCCATGCTTGCCAGCCATGGGAGGCACGTGCCCTTAAGGAAGGTAAAAGGGGCCTGAGGGAACCCTGAAGGGAGGTAAGGGGTCAGCGGAGGAATCCAGAGTGATTCTGTAGAGATTGAGACACATGAATGCATGGGAATGCACCCTGGCCTTCCTTAACCTTGAAGTCCAGCATCAAACCTGACCGGCATCATATGGGACCACTGTGGTGGTGTCAAGCATTGGTACTAGGCAGGAGGGTTCTTGTGCCGCCCCCACTGTTCGTGTGCTGAACACCACGTCCCCATTGCTGGTGGTGTTAGGGAGATTGGGCCAGGGTGGAGGTATAGATTGGGTTCCTTGCCTTCTCTCACCCTCCCTGGGTCCCTCTATTGAGTGATGCCTTCTGCTGTGGTGTTATGATGCAGTACAAAGTTCTTGGCCAGGTGTCAGCATGTGACCTTGGACTCTCAGTCACTAAAATTGTGAGAAACACATTTCTGTTCTTATTACTCAGGTTCAGGTCCTTGGTCAAGAACGACAAAAGTAGACATTGACCCTGTGCCTCCTGAGGGACATCTGCCAGAATCAAAACTCCTCTCGGAGCAGCTGCCCCAAGTCCTCCATAGCCCTAGCCACCTTTCTCCTCTTATTTCTCTGGTCCTTCCTACTCTCCCATAAATGACAAGAAGCTTCTGTGCCAAGAGATGAGGTAATGGTCTCACTAGGGCTGGCCTTACCATGAGAACCCCAGCACTTCACTGCTTGAAGAGGTGGGTACTTATGCTACTGTCTGCAGCTTGGCTCCAGTCATGATTTATGTGGGGCTCCAGCTACACCCCTGAAGATGGACAGCCCACCAGCCTCTCCCTCCAGCACTCACACTTCCTCTGCGGAACCAGAAGCTGGGTAACAGCTTTGCTGTGACTTCTGGATGAAATGAGCCTCAGTTACACCTCTTGCCCCATCTTCCAATTTATTGGTTTTCTGTTACCAGGCCCTGAAGGGGTAGGGACTATAGGGATACTCTCATATCAGGCTTCCCTGGAGTGTCTCCCTCTTACGCCTGAGAGTTATTCACTCTTAGGCCTGAGCAAGGGTTAATTCACTACCACTTTAGAGTCAGTGGACTTTTTATTTCTTAAGTTCTTACATCTCAAATTTTAGAACAAATCAACATTTATAAGTGGCACAAAAATATGATTCACTCCTTTGGAAGGTGTGCACTTTGACACTGTGTAGTGCCACACTTGGGAGGCTTAGCAGTGAGTCAGGATGCACCCAGCTTAGTTCTTCTACCTCCCAATGGCCCTCTCCTCTCACCACATGTCCATGGATAGAGCCATAGCCCTAGGCCTGAGCCATCCAGCAAGACCCAGAGCTGCTGGCAACCAGGCCATAGGCCCAACTGACCTTACTCTTTTGCTGCGGAATATTCAAGTACTTTTAGACATCACTAGCTTAGAATATTCTATAGCTCAGACCAAGTGGAAAGGCCAGAGGGATCTTCTGTATCATAGCAGTACTGGAAAGTATCCGAGAGGACCCATAAATCCCAGGCACGATGAGGAAGAACCTGGGGTTCTGGAAGCTGGGAGGTAGAGCCCTAGGCCAGCATGGGTGGACAGGGAGTTTAAGAACCGTGGTCTTGGGGCTGGAGAAATGGCCCAGAGGTTAAAATACTTGCCTAGCAAGAGCTAAGACCAAGCGCTAAGGACCTGAGTTTGATTCCCCAGCACCACATAAGCTGGGCGTGGTGGCACATGCCTCTAATCGTAGCACTCAGGAGGCTGAGGCAGGAGGATTTCTGTGAGTCCAAGGCCAGCCTGGGCTTCATAGTGAGCTCAGGACCAGCACGGGCTACAGAGTGAGACCCTATTTCGAAGAAGGAGGAGGAGGAGGAGGAGGAGGAGGGGGGGGAGGAGGGGGAAGGGGAAGAGGAGGAGGAGGAGGGGGAGGAGGAGGAGGGGAAGGGGAAGAGGAAGAGGAAGGGGAGGAGGAGGAGGAGGAGGCAGAAGAAGAGCCATGGTCTCTATGAAGCCACCCTGAGTCCCTCTGCTGACCTGTGACCTACCTTGCTGAGATCCCTCTCCTTTATGCTCGCCTTTCTTGGGGATGTCCACCTTTGACTACTGGTGCACACATCTCACTAGAACATCTGTGACACTGGGCGCATCACAGTCCCTATGGGTCCTTGCATTCTTCCAAATTTTACAGCATTGTTTAATGTCTCAGATTAGGTCACCACTACAATTCAGATGATAATCAAAAAAACAATGTGGAATGCATGAAGAACATGAACTTAATATTTATCTCCTCCTAAGAGGTCTGACACCAATCAAAACTGAAAATAGACTTAAATAGTTTGTGTTCTAAAGATTGTTCTTTTGAAACATCTGTATGTATGACAAAGCTTGTCTTGTTCAATCTACTAAGGAAATGTTTGAGAATCAGTAGATCGTAAGCCTTGGCTCCTTCTAGTGTTCTTGGTTTGGCCTTCGTTCTACAATGAAAATCTATGCAGCTTACAAACTCTATTAGATGGTAATTCAAAGCCCAGGTCAGTGACCCACTCAGCATTCTAATAGTCCACAGTGACTATTAACCACAGGCATCTCCTCCATTTATGAGTGACTTTGACATCTGCTGTTGCTTACAGGTAATATTTTATTACACTCAGCCTACAAACTAATTGTTGCCTATCATTTTCTCCTCCCCAACCCTAAATCACAATTGTATCTCTAAAATGGGAAACACACTGTACAAAGCATGCAACAGGTATCTAATAGTCTAAACTTAAGAGTCACCATAATGGAACTGGTAGGAATGTTAATATCACTTCCTCCTTTCATAAATTAGAGAACAAAACCAACCAAAGAGTTGCTGCTGTATTCATTCCACACATGTCTACTGAAACTTTCAAGTCACTGTGCTGAGCCCAAGGGAGGAGACCAAGATGACCAAGACATGGGTTCAGGGTCAGTCACTGTAGTGAGGTGTGACAAAGAGGATATGTGCACTAATTGCCAAAGGTGGACATCCCCAAGGAAAGCAACCATCAAGCAGAGTGATGCCAGTGAGGCAGTTAACGGGTTGGCAGAGGCGCTCAGCATGGCATTATGGATATAATGGTTCTTAAACTTGACCTGTGGGAACAGACAGTGAGTGTAGTGCTGTGAAAGGGTGATCAAGGAAGGGAATGTGAATGAGGAACCTAAAAGCAAGGATAGGATCACTTTAGGGTTAGGGTTAAGTTGTGGAATGGGTCGACACCGGGAATGATGCTTGTGCTTGGATGGAGCGCGGTACTTACCCACATTTCCAGTTACTTGAACATGCATTGGGCTCCTTTTAAAACTGAATTGTCATCTGTAAAAGTGGCAAAGGTGTGTGTTTTATCCAGCTCTCCATTTATCACTCACAGAGGAATTCATGACGGACAAGATTGTTAGGGTTGCTTCTCATGCTTATGCAGTTAGGAGGCTTGAACTGGAAAGTGACCCTGTTTTGTGGGGAGACCTTGCATTTTTCCTTGTGTCAGACAGGTGCTTGGTTCATGCTTCTGTCATACCTACCTTCTTATTGCTGGGAGAGAATACCTGACATTTACATCTTTAGGGGGAAAAGATTTATTTTAGCTTGCAGTTTCAGAAGGTCAAAGGTCATTCACAAGTGGGAAGCTGGAGATGGAGGGACAGGGCCAGAGAGGGACAGAGAGAGCCTCATGGCATGGAAAAACAAAGCCAAGTCTAGGAGGAAGGGCAAGCAGCACACACCCCTCCGGGTCAAGCCCCAAGCATGCCCCCTTGCAGCCAGGCCCCGCCTCCCAACAGTACACACTATCTGTAGGTACATGAGGATTTTGCAGGACACTCCATATCCAAGCCACAACTTTCTTAGTGCTGTGTTTTAGAAAGAGGAATTTGGCAGCAAGGTTTAAGCTCCATAAGCTGACTGTTGGTGTGATATTGTTGATACAGACTAAAGGTAACCATTGTGTTACCATTGTTTGTGACTCTTTTCTTCAGTAAGCTAAAATTCCTTAAGACCAAATAGTCTATCTTATTTGGCTTTCTGTCCCCACTGCCTCAGAGAAACTAGCACATGGAAGTAATAAATGCATATCAGTGGCTTTGTGGAATACCTATTGCCCGAGTAAGCACCTGAGATCGTGTCACCCGAGGGCGAATGAGAATCCAAGCCCCTGGCCAAGACACAGCCAGCAGTGCTGGACCTGAGCCATAGACTTGACTGATTTGGGCCTAGATTGGAAAGAATGCAGGAGAAACTGCTTTGTCCGCTTTTCCACCACCCACTGTCTCCCCCCACACCAAACAGACCTTCATCCCCATAGCTACTGAGCCTTGTCGTGTTGGCTCACCCAAACTGCAGGGCCTTTTCCTCCCCCTCACTTTATTCAACTTTCCATCAGCATTTGACAGCCGACTATCTCACCCTTGGAATACTCCCTATGCCTAACTTCCCGCCATAACTGTTCTGACTTTGTTCCTAATTAAGGTCTCTTTTATCTGCATCATTCTCACGTACCTTCAACTTGCCAAACTTTACATCAGTGGACTTCCACCTTAACACCACATTGGAATCACTGAGGAGCTTTTGAAGCCCCCAGATGCTCAAACTGAACCCCCGATACATTTTGTCTCTGAAGGAGGCGTGCAGGCTCAGTTCTTTCTCAATGCTCTCCTGGTGATTCCAGGTTTCTCAGACTCAGTCTCTTTCCTTCTCTGGCTCCACCCCTTGTCCCAAGTGTTGTAAGATTCTTCTCATCAGTCAGCACACAGATCTGTAGCGCTGGCCCCAGCTCCTCTGAACTGTAGACTTTTGCCACATAAACCTGCCCACTTGTGGTTACCACTGAGTTGTGGATCTCTGTTATTTTAGGGATTCAAACACATTTTTTTTTTTTTTTTTTGGCTTCCAGATTTTCCCCTGTGTCTCTCATCCCAGATACTGGTCAGTCTTCATCTCATTGAGCTGGTAAAGACAACTTAGAAGTTGTCTTCCTTTATCAGATATCTTGTTGGTCTTTTTTTTGAAGTGCACCTGGGCCTGGCCGCTTCCCATGACCCCTGCGTTTCACCTGCTCACCTGTTCCACCGCCCGCACCCTGACTGCCTTACCTCTCTTCACACTCTCTGTTTAAGCCCTCTATTTACACAGCAGTTAGAGGGATCTTAAGAAACTTACACTGTACCAATATCATGTTTCTCTCTCTTTTAAAAAAAAAACCCCTCTAATAAAGTCCTATTATTACTTTTGCATAAAATCGGAACCCTGTCCTCTGGTCTCAAGTTCCCCATGACCTGGTCTCTGCTTACTGCTCTGACCCACGTCTCATCCTCTCCTTTGTCTGCTGTGTTCTAGCTACATGACAGATTTTTCTGTTGATTCTGGCATGTGTGTGAGACGCTTTCCCACTGAGGTCTCTACACGGCTCACATTCCCTACTAAGGTGTCTGTGCACTTCAGAAACATCTTCCCCAGCTGCATCCATTGCAGCTAAAACAGCCTCACCATCCTAGCTGTCCTCTGCTTAGCTGTGCTTATGCTAGTCTCAGGAATTTTTTCTTTCTTTTCTTTCTTCCTTTTTTTTTAAACAATCGGAAATGGTAATATTTGTTTATGTGTTTATTTCTTTGTGTCCCTCCAGTAAAAGGCAAGGAACTTGTTTTGTTTGTTTAGTATGTTTACTACCATATGTCTGATCCTTGGTAGGTTCTCAGTAATGACCTTCTGAGTGAATTTTTAATCCAGAGTTGAAATTCAAAATGAGAGTGAAGCAGCCACAGTATTGCTGTGAATAGGTAAGGTACCCCAGTGTGAGGTATGACTAATTTAAAAACTACCAAACGTGTCTTGGGAGAGTATGTGGCTCAGACACCGGGCAATTTACTTTCCCTGGTTGTGGTATCTGAAACTCTTCTATTGACAATTCAGATTTGCCTTTATGTAGAAAGGCTTCACCTTCTCTTAGCTTCTCTACTATCATCCACATACGTATGGCACACTCCTATTGGCTAATGTAAGACTAAGACCACAAGTAGAGGAGACACAATCAGAAGCAAAGCAGATAAGGGACACACTACATTTTCTCAGCATGCAGTAACGCCTTTGGCAGAGCACTTTACGAAGCTGAACAGGCCTAAAAACAAGTCTTGGTGCGCATCCCATGAGAACTGTAACCTTATAATTTTTCTCTTCCCTATGTATCCCCAATTCAGTTCCCCAATTGCCAGTAAAATTTCCTGAGCATGAGAGTTTGGCAAGTTGATAGTCTACTTTGAAAGCAGCTCTCCTTCTTGATATTTTCTTCACACTATATGAACCAGGGGAAAGTAGGTCTATATTATCCAAACACTACCATATGCTATCCTGGAATTATCAAAACCATGCACAGCTTTAAGAACAATTTAGAGGTAAAGAATTTGATGGTCCTTGTATTGTAGCTTGGATTCCCCAAGAAGCACATTAGCAGGTAGAATGTGTATTAGAGGTTTGGTGTTCTTGAGGGATCAACATTTAGAAGGAAAGGAAGCTGGACAGGGCAGGAGGAAAAGCTGAACTCAATGCAGTATCAGCGAGAGCTCATCTCTGGGTTTTCCAAAGCTGGATGGCCTTTTGGAGCGGACTCCCCTCCAAGTCTAGGTATCTGTTTCCCTGCCTCCATGAGCAGTGGATGCTGACTGGCCCCAGTGAGTAAGCGCTCTGGGACCAAAGGCAATTTCTGGAAATGCTGACAGCACTTTAAGCCTTTAGGAAAGTAGGTCCTCCAACCTGTGACAGCATCTGCCAGCCCTGGTGTTTTCATATTAATGTCACCCTATTTGCTTGCTAACATTATTCTGCATGTCTATGATAAGGTAGTTGGATAACTTATGCCCTAAGAGTCACCATTGAATTGGCATCCTTGCTGAGAAATCTTTCTTGTTAGTGCCATGTTTCTGGAAGACTTCCACCTTTCTATCCCTAATATGTGCTATTATCACCTGTAGGTTGAGAGTTGATATTGATGCTGTTGTCATTATTTTTCTCATTTAACATTTTGAGATGAACTGACAGGACACACTAGGTCTTGTGATTGTTTCTCAGCCATCTGTGTAGCTAGCCTTGCTGATGAGAAAGATAAGATCTGACACGATTAATTCTGCAAACTCATCTGAATCCATGTCCCATGAGTTTTCTTTTAAAACAAATAAACAAAATGAAACCCTCAGCTTGGATAATGTCGGAGGAACTAATTATTCAGGCTTCCCATTATAGTTTTGCCTGTGTAAGATCTGCTGATTGGGACCTGAGTAAGCATAATTGAGGATTAATGTATTCTGTGTTCAAAGGTGGGAAATAAAATGCCAGCAGCTCACAGGAAAAAAATAATTCTTGTGTCATTAAGGCAGTGAGGACATGGAACTGTGGCCCCATTGCTCAGGCCTGGCAAGGGGATACAAACAGGAAGGCTCTTTCTACCACATTTTTTTTTACCCTGGCCAGTTTTGTCTTTGAAACAATAGTAAGTTACATGTTACCAAGTTCATATTCCTGCAAAAATGTGGACATAAGGGAGTAATGAAGTTACTTTTAGTAGATACTGTCTATGTGTGAACAAGCCTTTGAAAATCAGGTTCTTACTAGGTGTGTTCTCTTGAATAAAATTCACAGATATGGCTGGGGTTGGAATTGGTATCAGGTACTCTTAGACCTAATTCTCTCTTCTGCACTGTCCACGTGGCTGGAGATGAGAGAGGAGTTGATCTGCTTTCTGAAAGCTTCTGCTTCCTGCTCTGTATAAGTTGTGTGGGTGGTGACGTGGTCCAGGGCTTGGCACCCTGACACATGGGCTCTCCAACCCTGCCTTCCCCCACTTCACAGCTGAATGAGCTTAGATGTCCTAAGTTAGCTACTCTGGGCCTTTCTTTGTGTCTCTACATTAACAACAATGATAGTTCCTGCTCCTTGTTGAAAAGATGAAGTCGGATAACAGATGTGAGGTGCTATGAGCACATAGTAAACTAGTAACTATTAGGCATTGTGACATTTACTCATGCGCTACCAACTTGAGTGCATTAGGAAACATGCAGCTGATTGGTGGGACAGAGTTCTGGTGATGTCTTTGATGACTGAAACATGGGCCAGCAACCTGAGGGATGAAGATACACTTTGGATGTGGGTGGCACCAACCAATATACTCGTAGCATGACCCAAACAAAAAGGGAAGAGAGAAGAAAGATTTCCCTTATTCTGGAAGAGCTTCAGAAGAAAGCTCTGATAGTGAAGAATATCATGTATGGATATCAGCCTGCAACACTAACTTGCACCAGCTGTTCTGCAGTGAGGATCAAGACTTTGAGTCTTGGGGCTGCTACAGCATCCTCAATCTCTCTGTTTGCAGCCTCTATCTTGGGCTGGTGTTGAATCCTCAGTCTCCATGTTCTGCAGCCTCTGTCTTGAACTGGTGTGTCATCTTCATTCTACTTGTTCTATCACCTCCATCTTGGATTGGTATGTGTCTTAGTGCTTTTTTGTTGTTGTTGGTGGTGGTGAGACAGAATACCCAACATTTGCAACTTAAGGGAGGAAACATTTATTTTAGCTCACTGTTGCAGAAGGTCACATTCCATATAGGCGTGGATGGCACTGTGGAAGTACAAGACAGAGGCACAGCTGCGGGGGGGGGGGGGGGGTGTCTTCACAGCATGGTAGATAGGTCAGGGTCAAGTTCAGGAGGAAAAGCAGAATTACCCTCCTAGGTAGTCTGCCCCTTCTGGGTCAAAGCCCATTGTCCTGCTTATTCCAACCAGGTCCCACCTCTTAACAGCATACAAATACATAAGGCTTTTGGGGGATACTCCATATCCAAATTATAATATTCTGTCTTTGGCCCCCAAAACACTCCTTATACAAAATGCATTCAGTCCTTTTCTGAGAGTTGCCAAAGTCTAAACAGTTTTATCTCTGTTAAAGTCTCTACGTCCAAATTCTCCTCTGAGACTAAAGGCAAACTCTTAGCTGTGAGCTTCTGGAAAAGCAAAGAAAAATTGAACACTTCCAACATACAATGGCACAGGGTAATTGTTCCCATACCAAAAGAGAGGAATAGGAGGATAGGAAGCAATTGGACCAAAGCCAAGTTATAAGCCCAGAAGGTTAAGGGACACATCCTGTAGTTCTGTGTTTAGCACCTGTAGTAAATGGTGATTAAAAAAAAAAAACACCTGTGAACCTCAATATAGGAAAATTTGGTAAATTTCAATTCCCATACAGGGCAAAAACTCTTCACAAACAAGGGGATAAAAGGAAAACACCACCTATGCTAAGAAAAGCAGTTTATACTACGTGCCCTTATGTTATTGCATATACAGTGTAATATTTTTTCTATTAAAAACCATGTATATATAGAATTCACTAAGGTACTAATAATTATAATCTCTAGGTTAGGCTTTTATATGTAATTATATATGTTTATAGCACAAACATACTGTTCTATAAAAGCATAAACCAAAAGACTACAATAGAGCACACACTCTGAAGGTGCGTGTGCTCCAAAGGGCTTGGATAGCCCCACCCCTATATCATTGCCTCCTGCTGCATTTTTATAGTTTCCCCTTAGGGCTGGACCTGTTCATAGCCTGTAGCCTTCCTCAGCAGATGATCCATGTTTCTGACATCTCCACAGCAGTTTAGGCTTCTCCTTCACAACTTCATGCATTGCACACTACCTAGCCATCAAGGCTTTCTTCTGAAATTTGGATGGAAACCTCAATGACCCAATTCTTGCAGTTTATACTATGTGCCCTTATGTTATTGCATGCACAGTGTAATCCTTTTTCTATTAAAAACCATGTATATACAGAATTCACTAAGGTACAGATCATTATAATCTCTAGATTAGGCTTTTATATGTAATTATATGTATTTATAGCACATGCATACTGTTCTATAAAAGCATAAACCAAAAAACTACAACAGAGCACACACTCCGAAGGTGAGCTGTCAGACATGTGAAGAACACCCCTATTTCTTTTGTTGAACATCCCGTTGTATGTCTGCCCCTTCCCATGTGGGAAGAAAGGATTTTTAAATAGGATAAAGGAAAGGAAAGGAAAAATGAGCTTTGGAACATGAAAAATCCCAAGAGAAGCTATAGATAAATGGCTAGATTTTACAATGGAATTCATTAAGACTAGCGGATATAAAATCAATATACACAAAGCATTTGAATTCCTCTAGTCCAGCAATAAATAGGAAGTTAATCTTGAGAAATCTGCAGTGCTGGACACCTTAACTGTGCCTTCTACCCCCAAGTTTTCCCTCCACCCTTGTCCACCCAGGTAGGCCTGGGGAATCTGGCCTGAGGAGAGGGCTCCCTGCCTCAGTCCCATGGGGTGGTTCCATCAGGAGGTCCCGTGAAGGAAGTGAAGAGCTCTGCCCCTACCGCCTACACTGTCTCTTTGGGCTTGTCTCTGGCAGGCCTGGTCAGCAGTCACAGCTGCCACTGAATAGCTGTCTGTTTGTCTTCTGGCTCTTTAGGTTTAGGAGCAGTATTTCCCAGGTCATATCCCAGTAATCCTCCCCTTCCAGATCAAGCTCTGCCTCTTAAAAGCACGTGGTTCCAGAAGTATTTGACAACATCCAAAATAGTGAGACTTTTGGGAGATAATCTGGATCAAAACCATAACAAGTATCGAGGCAAGACCTTCCACTAACAAAAATACTGTGACTTGCTGAAGGTTCAGATGATCATTAGCATTTTTAGCAATAAAGTATTTTTAAATTGAGGTATGTGCATTATCTCCCCCCCCATTTTATTGATACATATAAATGCAATACATAAAGTTTACATTGATCTTGAGTATTTTGTGCATATACATTTTGTGACAAAATTACGAATCCTTCCCTTCTCCCTTTTCTACTTTTCCACACCCCCCCCCCACTGAGTTCACTTTATTTAATGTGCTGGTATTGTACACTTAATGAATAATAGCATAGTATAAATGTAATATTGGTATGCAGTGGGAAACCAAAATAATTCATGTGATTCATTTTATTATAGTATTCTTTTTATTATAATGGACTGAATGAAAACTACAGTGTATGCAAGAGATACCTATCTCACATAAGACAAAAAATTTATAAATTCCAGATGAATTGAAAGTATATCATTTAAAACTTTATAATCTTACATTTGTAAAAAAAATTGCTTAAATGAGACTAAAAAACATGAGGCATAAAGAAAGTCGTTGATATAGTTGACATTAAATTTTAATTGATATATTTGACATTAAATTTAAATTTTCTGTTCATTACAATGGGTCTTAGGAAAAGTGAAAAGGAAAAGCTATAGCTTAGGGAAAAACTTGTAGTACCATAGAGTAACTTCAGAAATATAATGTGGAGTTGAAAGTAATTTGCAGAATTATAGTTAATTTATTAAAGCATGTGCAATATCATCAGATCAAATTTAGAGCCTGATATACAGCACATAAAGTACAATGCCACACACAGGAAGGACGAACTCTTGTAGAATAGAACAATGTTGACTCTGAGGAGGAAGGATGCAGGAAGACATGTATTGATGCACAAAATTATCTTCCATGGTTTTTAACCATCACATTGTAGATATGAGGGTGTTCATATTATTCTTCATATTTTTCTGTGTGTGAGAAAAATATTTCAGAAAAATTTTGACCATCATTAGTGCAAGTGGATACAATATAGAAGTAGAAACTAGATATAGGAACTCAGTCAAAATTCAATAAACTAAAGTTACAAGATTTAATTTTAAAAATCTTGATTAGGTATAAATTATAATATTCAGAAGTGGGAAAATATCAGCACTGTTTAAATAGATAAGCATGAAAAGGAAGATAAAATGTTTCCTTATTACCTGGAAATCACAGCTGATTTGTGGTTTTGCTAAAAGAAATTACTAGAAATTTAACTAATATGTTTTTATACTAAGATCTCAGTGTTGGCCAAAGTACAGTAAAGGCAGAGTTCTGAGGGAATGCAGAAAGCCACAGAAGAATAAGAAAAATATAATGCAATGACATTAGAGGAAATGTGGGCAGAATTAAAGTTTCTGGCCCCAGATATCCTTGAACACTTTCAAAACTGGTAAAGAACTTTGCAAAGCTACTGTCCATCCTTTCAGAACTCTGATGGGGCGTGTTTGCAGGCCTTCTGAATGCTGGCCTTGGCCTTGCCGCGAAGCCAGCACAAAGATTTTTAAATGGGAAAGGAATGGTCTTAGTATTTCAATTTGTCTATCAGGTCAAATTCTTTGCTCAGAAAGCTATTGAGCCCTTTTGTGAAAGCATTAATTTGCAAATCAAAAAAATAGCGTTGGACTTAAAATCAACATGAGTTGGTAAAGATTAGAAACTGTCAGTTGGATCTAATTTTCCTCTGTGATGGGTCTGCTAAAGAACAGCGACAGTGTAATTAAGTGCTTGAGGCTCAGAAGCCCCATTAATCTCTAAACTGACTTTTATTTCGTAGGATGTCAGGGTTCAAGAAGGCCTCCAGGATCGTGCAGGCTGCCCTTTCTGTTTTATAGAGAAGGAAGCAGATGCCAGGAAGGCTAAATGACTGGTTCAAGGTCAAAGAGAAGCTCTCTCCTTGCCTCTGGTACTTAGACATTTATTCAGCATCGCAACCTTAAAGATTTTACAGGTTTTCATGTGTTTGGATATAAAATATTATTTGAACACAGTTTGTTCTTGTGGTACAGCTGCTCACAAAGTACCTGAAAATTCTTCACCTAAGTGTTTTGTTTCAAGGGTTTTTGAGTCTTGTTTTTTTTCTTTTTTTCTTTTTTTTCAAGACTTGAAGGCCTTCGCACCTATTTGTGCAGCAAGGGTTGCAGTAGAGAGATGGGGAAGGACGATGTCCAAATTGCATTTCTCGCAGGGGAGCCCTGGGAGCAGAGGAGTGTTGCAGTAGGGACTCCTGGGAAGAGAGTCCCATGAGTTGACAGTGCAAGTGGTGCCTGATCCTGGATGTATGTGGCCAGCTGGCCCACGGCTCACCCCACGGATATGATGTGTCTGATTCCACGATGTGAGCAGAAAAGATACTCCCCCCTTTTTTTAAACCAAGAAGCTCAGTGGAGTAGCAATAACAGAGCTGACACAGGGAATGGCCACAGGAAATGATAGCCGCTGAGGGCATGCTGTGTCAGTGACACTGCCTGGGGGTGCACTGCTTACACTGCCTGCTGAGGGAGCCTGCTGCGAAGGCAAGGCTGTTCAGGAACCTCCCAATGCTGCATGCTTGGCTTTGCTCCAGTACCCCCACCCCGTGGACCCCCCTTGAATGCTGCCTGCCCTGGTCTGAGTGCAAACCGGGCTGACAGTCAGGGTTTTGGTGCCACTTGGGGACTTTCTAATGAACAATCTTTACTTGGGGACTTCTTGCTTCTTGGTAGAGGCTGACTTAGAGCTGTGCTGCAGTTGGAGCCTCTTCCTTCTCCTCTCCTGTCTCCCTGTATAGGTCACAGCCCTGTACTGCGGGCTGAAGACGTCCTGTCCACCTCTCCGGCCACCTCCCTCCGTAGGCCTTTTCCCAAAGAATCCTCATGACCATCCCATTCCGTCTCTGCATATGACCTGAGCTGACGTCAAGTGCAGTGATGGCCCTGATTGACGCCAAAGAGGGAGGAAAACAGGTAACTCTAGCGAAAGTGAAGATCTTAATTCTGCAGTTGAGGACTTAACAGCCATGATTTGTTTCGTTGCCGACGTCACCGGTATCACAATTTCTTCTTTGTGTATATTCATAATGGAGGAGCATTAGGATAAACACATTGCAGTAAATTTTACTTCTAAAGAGAAAAAAAAAATCTATATTTCACAGTTTCTGACACATACTCTTCTAATGTTAATATTTCTGAAATTGGAATTAGTCTTGAGCTAGAAGATTTTTTTATAGTCCAATTGGTTGGATTTTTCTTCTTTGTTGATGAATAAAAAAGGAGTAACTTACCACTAATGTTGTTATAAATTCATAAAATACGTTAGCTCCATTCAAGATACCAGATGCCAGGTACTGAAGTCAATTCTAAAGAGCTCAAGGGCAGGATTAACCTTTGTATCTTATCACTTGACTATTCTCTAGATTTATGAGCTAGGAAAGGAGGCAAGATCCCAAGGAATAGACTTAGAGAGCAGAGAAGTGCATGGTAGGTAACTGTTCATATGAATACATTGACCCGAAAGTAGAGATCAAAGAAACCACTAAAAACTGGAGGAAGCAAGAACAGGTTTGTGTCACATGTGGCCCTAGACACTTTTTTACTGTTCTTTTAAAAAAAGGCTTGCTACTTTTATGACTGGTGCTTTTTCTAGTCCCTTTGTTTTGATTTGTCTTTTTGTTTGTTTTGTTTTGAGACAAAGTCTTGCTTTGTAGCCCAGGCTGGTCCTGACCTCACAGTAATCCTCTTGCCTCAGCCTCCTGAGTGCTCAAATTATGGGTGTGCACCACAACATCCAGTTCATGTGGTGCCAGGGAACCAAACTCAGGGCCTCGTACTTGCTAGGGTTTTTCTGTCTTTCTTCCACCAACATCTTGTGCAATGAATGACCTGTGATAGTAGTCTTAACCTACATGGTTAGCCTTTTCTTGATATGTGATATTTGTGTATCTGTCTGTCACGAGAAAGCTTCACAAAGCAACACCTTGCATGCTTGATTTGATATACTCCAGTATTTTCTATACTACTACTACAGTTTAAAAAGTACTGGACTCCTACGAAGATCATGGGGTGAGGAATCAGACTTGGTACAAATCTCCTCCCCATTAGCTGCCCTTTCTGTGAGCTGGGCTCATCACTTCTTTGAATCTTGTTTCACTCATATGTAAAACAAATGGAGTTGTTTTGTTGAGCAAAGGCAGTTAGGTAAGAAGTGGCCCATGCTAGCTCAGAACATGCCAAGGTAGCAGAAGGATGTTTTCCACAGCATTTCTTCACTCACTGTGTCACATGTCACCTCAAGACTGTTTTTTCCTGCTTGCTGCTTCAGTTAAGAGATTGAATCTCCCCATCCTGCCCTGTCATCTGGAAACGGCCCACATGAGGGCTAGGTCGCAGACATGCCCCTGGCCTTGCACCCATCCTCCTCTTCTGACTTCTGTGCTGTCTGCATCCTTGGGTTCCCTGACTCTTCCTCCTTGGAGACTGCCCACTTCTGCTGCTAGTCCTGCTGGAAGGCATCACACACCTCTTTCCTCCAGGACCTTAGCTAGTCTCCTTTCCTCTGTGCAGTTCAGGCCCCCGGCTGCCCGTGGTCCTGCCCCCTGGGGACTCGCCTTCCTCAGGCATTATGTGATTGATGAGTCTGAATTTGCAAGAATCACTTTTCCCTCCTACCTTTTTCTGTTCTGAACCAGAACATTTTATAACACAATTGTGCATTTAGTAGTCTTAAATTTTTGGTCTGATTAATTCTTTATTAGAAAAAGTGTTCCAAATAGGTTAAGTTTGTTCAAATCAAGCTGCATTTTTTTGACATGAGAAAAAATTCTTCTAAAGAGAGTTACCATGCCTACATGGCTTATATGCATATTGGTTTGCATGTATACTTTTTTTAAACCATAAAGAGCTTCTAAAATTTAGAAGTGGAATTCTTTAAAGTTTCACCATAAATTGAATGAGATCATATTTTCATTACTACCAGTCGAATTGGTGTCTTTATGTACTACATACAAATCCCTCAGTACCTGTTACCTGGCCTCTTAAGTTCTACTCCCTATTTTGGCATTAACCCACTGAGCACTCTGACTCAGTTCTGTGTCTACACTTCTTGTGTTTGTACTTTGTTTCTCTCCTGAGCTCTAATTGTGATTTTCAATGCACAAAAAAATGAGTAATTTAGGAAAATATCTAGATTAGGAGAATATTTCAGTACATGGTATTTTAAAGAAAAGTGGCTTTTTATGAAGTTATCCAGATAAATATGTATTTACAACCATGGTGAGCTAACAATTTTCTGGACAGCGTACCCCAACCCTGGGAATTGTGGTATACTCATTCTGTTGCTCTTTTTCATTTATATTTTAGAATTTGCTAAGTCAACAGTCTCCCATTTCTTGTAGAATTGGTGAGGATGAAAGAGCAAGGAAAAAAGAAGGAGCTCCAATAATCCAGGTGACACAAGAACCACACACTGTGCCCTTTGCCCTCCACACAATCACTAACACTGATCTCAGTGGTCACCCTGATTTCCAGGTCATAGTGGCTAACTTACTCAGGAACACATTTCATTGTCTTAACCTTAACCTCTTTTAAACGATTGGATTCAACATATGGAAACTGGCTCATTCTGACTCCACCAGAAAGCAGTCACTTTCAAACTGCATATAACAGGCAAAAAGTATGAAAGGAAATTATCTGCAATGAAGCCATTAAGTGCAGATTTGCCACGAGGCAAGATGATGATGCCCGAACATTATGAAGAGCAAAAACTGCACAGGCACATTATATTTTAACTACTTCATCTATTTAACAAACTATGTACACTCTTTGGCTAAATAAGACAAATTGAGATTCAAGAGGCAGCACCGTACTGGCAAATCTCTTCCTAAAGGCATCCATTAATATAAATCAACAGTAGCAATTTGGTTTGATCATTTATTTGCAAGAATCATTAAGGTTTATTAGCATAATTATTCCCTGTGGGATTTCATGTCGAGGAAATGAAAAATGGCATTATCAATATTTAAAAGACAAGTATATAATGTTCAGAGTACTTAAACAGTCATCTGCAGGTGGTGTCCAGCTGCAGCAATTTCCATTAGATTTGGGCATTTTTCTGAATGAAAGAAACATTGCTTTGTTCTAATTGCTTTATTTTATAAAGCAATACAATTTGGGAGAATAATTTTTACTGTATAATAACAAGTTATACTGCATGCCTATTAACATGTTTTATTTTGGGTCAGCAATTCTAATCTCTTCAACTCTGCTATGTTGTAACTATTGGGTAATATTAATCAGTATAATCTATCATTTAATATTAGAAAAATCTTTTTATTTAGTACTCTAGATCTTTAATGTAGACATGTAAATAAATTGCCATTTCCCAAAGGTAAATGGGCCAAAAATTTCATCTTCATGCTGAAGAGGCATAAATCTTCTCTTAATCATAAACATCATTATGATAGTAATAATTTAACAACAAAATAAACTTTAAATGTGAAAATTAAAAATGACATAGTGTGGAATACTATTCAATTATGAAAACAAATGAGCTGTCAAGGCACAAAAAGATTTGGGACAAACTTAAATACATTGCTAATGGAATGAAGCCAGTTGGAAAAGGTTACATATCATGTCTGATTGCAACTATATGACAATCTGGAAAAGACAAAACTAAGCCAAGAGTAGAAAGATTACTGGTTTCCAAACCCTGGAGACCAGAAAATGAGGAGGAATGAATGGATAGAGCATAAAAGATTTTTATAATGGTGAAACTATTCTGTATGTTGTCATGGTAGACACATGATATTATGCATATGTCAAAACTCATAGATCTGAAAAAAGGCATGAATGGTAATGTAAACTATTGACCTTAATTAATGATAATGTACCAAAGCAGATCACAAAATGTGGAGAGCTCTAACCTCAGAGGAGGGAAGCCATACACATGGGAGAGTTTGCTGAGGTGGATGAGAATGAACAAGAAATGCTGGAGGCCACTGGGTTGTTAGGATCTCCTCACTGCCTCTTCTAGCACAGAACTCAGAGGGCTTCTGGCTCTCCCTCTACATATGGATTCACGTTCAAAGAACTGTTTCAATTAGGCCATTACAGTAAAGCCCATCAGCAGTAGAATCATAGGAAGCCAAGGCAATAGTACACACAGAGAAATGCCTGACTCCTCAAAAGCTAATGTCATGGGCCATGACATAAGGGAACTTACAGAAAAGGAAGTTAAAAAACAAGTGGACAAAGGTCAGTTAGTTCACGTAAGGAATACTTAAAGAAATCCAAGAAATGATTGGTGAGCTTAAAGAGAATTTACTAAACAAATGATTACCTTAATGGATAAAAAGTTTACTGAGTTTATAGGAGACACAAATAAAAAAGCTGGCTGAGGTAAATAAGACAATGCAAAATATAAAGGACCACTTTGGTATAGAAGCGGAAAATCTGAAAAGAAAGCTAATAAATGCCCCACTATAATGGAATGCTAGTAGTGGGGAAACTGAGTGGGCATGGAGAATATAGAAAATTTTTTGTAGACTGTCGTTTTTTGACAACCCAAAACTTCTTTTAAATATCTATTAACATAAACCAAAAATAATAGTTGTTAGGTCTTTCCCCACCTGCTAAGTTATAGGAATTCTTTTATAAATATCCATAGGTAGGTTGGAAATAGGGACTATTACTAAAATTTCTTCCAGAGCAAAGGTCTTCAATTAGAAAAAGCAGAAGATATTGAAAGAGCACACATGAATACTCAAAAACTTTGCAATGCTGTGTTTTGCTAATAGAAATTCGATTCTAACTTACATTCTATGGATTGTTGTCTTAGTTACTTTCTCATTGCTGGGACACAATACTCAACAACAGCAACTTAAAAGTTTATTTTAGCTCAGAGTTTCAGAAGGCCTCAGTCCATTCATGGGCAGGTGGCAATGGTGGAGGCTTAGGTGCAAAGAAACTTCATGGCATGGCAAACTGGAAGCCAAATGAGTGACAGGAATGATAGAGCTAGCCTACATCCTCTCAGGCCATGCTCAGTTATCCATCTCTTTGTGGTCAGGTACCAGTGACCTGCTCATTCTGGGTCAAGCCCCAGTGACTTGTCCTTCCAACCAGGACCCATCATGAAGTTTCTGGGGGACATTCCAGATCCAAACCACAACATTTCACCACTGATTCCCAAAAGACTTGTATCCACCTCCTTATGCAAAATGCATTTAGTCCTTTTCTAAGAGCTGCCGAAGTCTTAACAGTTCCAGTGTTGCTAAAAAGTCCAAAATGTCCTCTGAGACTCAAAGCAAACTCTTAGCTGTGAGCTCCTGTGAACACGGGGACAAAGTAAACGTTCATTCCCATTTCAGAAGAGAGGAATAGGAGGATAGAAAAAAGCTGTACCAAAGCAAGAATGAAACCCTATCAGGACAATAACCATATCCTGCAGTTCCATTAATTTCTGTAGCTTCACATTCAGCACCTGGGCTGCAATGTGACAAGTTGTGAGCTCCAAAGGACTCAGATGGCCCCAGCCCTGTGGTACTGCCTTTGGCTGAAACCTCCGTAGCTTCTCCTTTGGGCTGACTCTACTCATATCCTGTGGCCTTCCTCTGCAGATGATCTATGTTCTTGGCATCTCCAGATTTCTGGCATTTTCACTGTACTTTCAGCTTCCCTTTTACAACTTCATGAATCGCCCTCACCAGGGAACACTGCCTGGCCCTAAAGACCTTCTTTTGTAATCTGGGTGAAAACCTCAATGACCTCATACTCTTGCATTCTTCATGCTCGTGAAACCAGCACTACACCAAGGTCTGAAGCTGGCTTAAACAGTAGTCCGGTCTTTTCGAACCATGGCGGCAACAGCTTTCAAGTACTTGAGTGGCTGAACTCCAGGTGGCTGAAATGCTTGGGAATTCACTTTCATGGGTTGTCCTGCAGGGGGGTTTCCTGAAGCTCTTTTCAAAACAACCTGACTCTTTTACCTTTGTACCCTAAAGTAATTAATGGGTGGGGTCTTGATGATTCCTGAGATGGCCCCAGATGGACTCATCTTTTCTAGAGTCCTGATTCCAACTACTTAGCTCCTTTTTAATGCTAATCTCTTAAGCAACCACGTGCTCTTGTGACTCAACTTTGCAGTCACTTTCATTCTGACAAGACTGCAAATTTTTTGCATCTTTTTCCTCTACTATTTTGTCCTGCTTTTCAGTTTAGAGTTGACTAAAAGTGACAAGTAGAACCCATGTGACAATCTGAACATCGAGCTGCCTCTAAATTTTTCTGCCAGATAAATTAGTCCCCTACGCAAAATCTCAGATTCATGCAAAGTCAAAGGACAGAGAGAAGAACAAAAGATTTGCAGTTCCCAGACATTATCTGTGCAAGTTTTCTTGTTATTCACACTTTATATTATTTTCCTCATGGACTTTTAAATATTTCTCACACACTCATTATGAGAATTTCAACAAGCACACTGCATGTTTTAACCTGATGATGTATGGCCTTGCCTTTAATTGCTATTTTTTCCATTAGTTCATATTTTCTTATCATGATGTTGTTACCTTAAGGTGGGAGTCTTTTCCTGGACAAATTAGTCCTTTGGTCAGTGCTAGTGTGAACAGTCTTTGACCAGCAGCTTAGATTTTATTTGATCAGGTCCTATTGCGTTTACGTCCTTCCTCACTGTTGTGGTTAGAAACATAATACCCAGTTCACAGTTCAGCCTTTAAAAAAATGCTTTTCTTTCTTTTGCTTGATACTTTCTGACCTAAATAATTCACCTTTATTTATTTTTATTGACTAAATACAACACTTATCTCTTTTCCAGAGAGAAAATAAAATTGACTCTTTCTAACTTTCCCTTCTGGTAATCCTGACACTCATATTATTACATAATAAGTATATAGTTGGTATTTCAATGCATATTTGTTAAACTAGTATACTATGTCAGGGCTTTGTGCTAAGCAAACCTTCACAAAGTTAAACAATTAATAATGCAGTTAAACAACTGAAAAACTGAGATATATGTACTAATTCATTTACATCAAGAATGACATTAAATATAAATGGCATAAATATATGAATTAAAAGACAGAGATTTTAAAAATTGAATAAAAAGTAACCCCAATACAATAACTCTAGGAAAGCCACTAGGAGAATAGTGATATAGATTTAAGGTAATATAAGGAAAGACAATGCTTAAAAGAACTCTGCAGTTACACCAAATAGACCTTAGAACAAGAGTATTATCAAAAAAAATAAGAAGCCATTTCAAAATGCTAACACCAAAATGTTATCAGGACATAACAATAATCCTAAAGGTAATGATGTAGCATGTAACAATGAAAATTTAAAATTCATGCAGCCTAAAATATAAAACTGAGAAGAGCAATAAATAAAATCCTAATTACACTTAATGACTTTAACACTCCTTTCAGTAACTGATAAAACAAATAGAAATACCAAAAGGATACCTGAATAGCGATCTCAACAAGCTTGACTTTATTGACTTTTATAAGGCCCTTACACCAATAATACCTGATTACTTATTCTTTTCAAGTGCAAATAGAACATTTTTGAGGATAGGTCATATTCTGCTCAATAAAACAAACTTCCACAAGTTTATTCATTTATTTATTTTTTGAGATAGGTTTTGCTCTGTAGTGCAAGCAGTCCTGATATCATTATGGAGCCCAGACTGGTCTGGAATTCACAGTAGTCCTTCTTCCTTGGCCTCTGGAGTGTTGGGATTACAGATGTACATCACTATGCCCAGCTAAACTTACATACACACACACATGCATGCACACCCACACACACAGATCTGAAGTCCTCCAAAATATATAATCAGATCATTGTGGAATTCAACTAGAAATAAATAATAAAAGTTAGGTGGACAATCTAAGATTTTTGGAAAGTTTAACAAAACAATTCTAAATAACTTGAGTCAAAGACGTGGTCTGTGTCTTAGTTACTTTCTCATCACTGTGACTCAATACCTAACATGCACGACTTTAGGGATTAAAGATTTATTTCAGTTTACAGTTTCATAAAGTCATAGTCCATTTAGGGGTAGGCGGCTGAAAAGTGGTGGAATCACATGGTGGGCCTGCAGCTAGAGACAGAGACAAAGCCTGTACTTCAGAGGCAGAGATCTTCATGGTGGCATGGCAGAACTGAGAAGTCTGGGAGGAAAAGTGGACCCAATATACACTCCTTCAGGTCAAGCTCCAAACATTGGCCCCCTCTAGCCAGGTCCCACCTCCAACACTGCACAGTGTCAATGGATACATGAGGCTTTTGGGGATACTCCAGATCCAAACCATGACAGTCTAATTGTTTTGAATGGATAAATATAAAATTATAATATGCAAAAGGCAGCCAAATCAGGAGTTAGGAAAAATTTATTCCTTAGTGTATTTTTAAACATGTGATAATAGAATGGCCTTAATATATATTTAAGCTTTCATCTTCAGCTAGAAAAAGAAAATTAAATCAAAAGCAAACAGAAAGAAGTAAATTAATGATGATAAGAATAGAAATCAATGGTCTTGAAAATGGAAAAATGAGAAAAATTAAGCCAGAAGTTTGTTCTTTTAAAATCTAACTAAAATTGATAAAACACTACACTAAACTGATGAAAAACAGGACTCCTCCAAAGTAATTTCTGGGTAAAGCTTTCTATACATGCAACGCAGTAATACGTTGACATCTGTTCATTTAAAAAATATTTAGCAACTTTAGTATACTATGCACTGTTTTAAATACTTGGGATTCATTAGTGTTTTCAACAAAAATTTCTACTGACAGCCCACTAAACAAGTTTTAATTAGGAGAAATTTTACGAGAAGCTACATAAGTCAAAGCCATCTTCAGAAGAAAATAAAAAAGCAAAGCAAGAGGTATACTTCCTGCCTTCAAAACACACTACAAAATCGGAGTAACAAAAAATAGAAACATAAATAGAATAGAGATTCCAGAAATAAGCTCACAAATGTATGG
Source organism: Ctenodactylus gundi (assembly GCA_004027205.1). Classification (NCBI taxonomy): domain Eukaryota; kingdom Metazoa; phylum Chordata; class Mammalia; order Rodentia; family Ctenodactylidae; genus Ctenodactylus; species Ctenodactylus gundi. The sequence continues at coordinate 50,435 of PVKB01002200.1, read as the reverse complement.
TCAACAGATTTTCAGCAAAGATGCTGAAAACATATCTTGGAGGAAAGATAGTCATTTTAATAAAGAGTGCTGGGAAATTTTGGGTATCCATGTGCAGAAGAATGACACTAGACTTCTGTCTCACCAGTTTCAAAAATGAACTCAAAATGGACTGAAGACATAAGACCTGAGATTATGACACTACTAGAAGAAAACATGGGAGGAATGTTTCAGGATATCTGAATGGGCGAAGATTTTGGGGAAAAGATTCCAAAAGCATAAAAAGCCAAAGTAAAAAATAAATGAAATTACATATGCACAACAGATGCACAGTGTTTCCTTTGCCAAAGGAAACACTCAGTGGTGTGTGCAGAAACAACTTACAGAATGGGAGAAAATATTTACAAAATATGCCTCTAACAGGAACTTGATATACAAAATACATAAGTAACTTTAAAAATTCATTAGCCAAAAGGGCTGTAGATTGAAACAGACATTTCTAAAAAAAAAAAAAAGGAGAGAAAAAAGACATACAAATGGCCAAGAAGTACAAGAAAAATGCTCAGCATCATTTTTTTAAATTTTGAAAATATAACTTTCAAAAAGCATAAGTGGGTGAGCGTATTTAGCCATATTCCCATTTATCAGGGAAATGCAAATCAAAACCACAATGATATAGCACATCACCCCAGTATGAATTACTGTTATCAAAAAAGATTAAAGGTAGAAAGTTTTGGTGAGTGTAGGGAGAAAAGGGAACCTTGACACACTGGTGGTGGGAGTGTAAAGTATTTTATCCAGTGTGGAAAATAGCAAGAAAATTCCTCAGGAAATTAAAAATAGAATTACCACATGATCCATCAATCTTAACACTGGTTATCTATAGAAAGTGAGATCAGTATGTTGAAGAAATATCTGCACTTCCATTTTCTTTGCAGCACTATTCACAATAGCCAAGAAATAGAAATAACTTAAAAGAGTGAAGACTTGTCATCTGTAACACCACAGATGAAAATGGAGATCACTGTGTTGAGTAAAACAAGCCAACCAAAGGATGACAGTACTGCATGATCTCCCTCATATCGGGAATCTAAAAATGTTGATCTTTTAGAGATTGAGAGTAGCATAGATGTTTATCAGAGACTGTGAATATGGGGTGGAGAGATGGGGAAAGATTGATCAATGAGTACAAAGTTAACAGATGGAAGTAAAAAGATTCTGTGTGCATATTAAGGTGATTATAGGTAATGATAATATATTCAAAAAGTGAGAAGATTCTGAAAGTTTGACCATAAAGAGTGCTTCAGGGGTATTTAACCTGTTTTAAGCACTATGCAATATATACATGTACCTAAATAATACATGTACCTCCTTAATGTTATGCCCAGATTTCAGGGAGCCCCAGATACCAGAGAACAAGTCACACATGCAAGAACAAGGAGCTTTTATTTGGGTTTAGGAACGGGCTCTCAGACATCACCAATGCTGTGGATCTGTCCAGAGAGCCCAGAACAAAGGCTGAGCAGGGTTTTTATGAGGTAGGGGAAGGGGTGGTTACAGGAAATGTGACATAGGGACATCATCATTTTACATAGAACCAATCTTAAGTATACAGCTCTCATAGTGACAGTGTTGACCACTTAACTTTAGCAGACTGTCTGTGGCATTTGGCAAACTCAATCATCATTTTAAAAAGTCTTTTGAAAGTGACCAATAGCAAACCATGTTGCAATGACCTAGGTGGGGTTTGGAAGGTCATCTAGTGATTGGTGGGTCATAGCTGGGCAACTATTGATAGTTTCCTGACTTTGCCCGAGACCTCAGGAGTGCCAGATTTGGTTTTTAACTCTTTCTGATTGGCTGTAACTAGGTAACCAAGTGGCCCAAGGCTATTCTGTCCTCGGGCATTGTGTGGTCTTTGCTACAACTGTTTTACTATTTTGGGAGGCCGAAACTTAGTAACTTTTAGGATAGCTTTGAAGCGTTCATGGAGTCTGTTCAGCCTGGGCTCTTCACTTAATATGTAAAATTTTAATGTTTTCTTGTATCAGTTAAAATAATCTAAAAATCTGAGAAAACATACATAAGGCAGTTTTTGTGACTCCTTGGGATTAAATACATATAAGTTAAATCATGGATTCAAAATGTTTTGCATTACAGACATCCAACAGTCAATTTTATATTTGTGGTAGATAAGTTCATAAGATCGTCAAAAAGCAGAAATATTAATAACTTCTCCCACATTTCCTGCAAGCTATTCTTCTCACATAGGAAAAGAATTGGAATCTAGAGTGAGGTCTAAAAGACCAATAGGTTTAACTAATTCTTTATTAATCCTTTATATTTCAGCTTGGGAACTTTCTGTTGCTATACCTTCATGCTTACTGATACCTCAGTTGAGTCCATCTGTCTTAATTATTTTCTCATTGCTAGGACAACATATCCGACAACCACAACTTTAGGGATAAAAGATTTAATTTAGATCACCATTTCAGAAGGTCACAGTCCATTCACTGGTGGGTGACTGAAAATGGTTGAATGTGGCTAGAACTGGAGCCAGAGAGAGAACTCCTCATAGCATGGCAGAAGAGAGCCAAGTCTTGGAGGAAGGGCAGAACCAGCACATACCTATGTAGGCCAAGCCCCAAGGACCTCCCCACCCCTTACAACCAGGCCCCACCTCACAACGGCATGCAGAATCCAAACGTACATGAGGTTTTTAGGGAACATTTCAGGTCCAAACCATAGCAACATCTAAGGTATTGCTTGTTCCAATGCATTTTAACATTTCTCTACTTATAGTGCCCATCTGCTCTTGTATGTTATCCACATTGTCCAGCTCCCAGTAGTTTCTTGCATGCTAATGGTGTTTAAAATTTCTACCTCATAATCTTCAAATGTATTATAAACCCATCTGGTTTTGATGCTTACTCTGCCTTTCAGAGACTTGCCATTAGCCTTGTAAGTTTTTGTTGAAAGCTGGATGTAAAGTATCAGATACCAGGAACCTAGGCCTTCTATGTGAGGTTTCACATCATAGGTCAAGGAGTTGGTCTGTGTTTTAGGTTTGTGGAAGCTGTAGATACCAGGGGCTTCTAACTCTTCTAGTGTTTGTTTTGCCTCCCATTGTTGTCTTTGAATTTTCTTAATAACACCTTCTCAGAATATTTTATAGCTCTTCTACCTAGAATCCACTGTTAAATTGAAACCTTATTGCTGTGGCGGTAAAGTGTGGAAAGAGGTACTGTTCTAGTTTTTGATTCATATTCAGTCTTTTAGTAGGCTCCTGATCTTCACGATTGTTTCTCAGCTTTCTTTCCCCCTTAGGCAGGACAGATTTGGGGGTATAATCAGAGAAATGTTCCTGTCCAAGTGAGACGAGGTTCTGGAAAAATCTTGTTCCCTGAAAGCAGACCTTTATTATGGGAAGGCTCTAGATGTATTTCACAAGAATGATTCTTCCTGTCTGAATTAGAGCCACAAATTGACATTTCACTACTAGAACATGGAGGAATTTCTGGAGGTAGAATTTACAGAAAGGTGGACACCTCTTCACCGTGTTTCCCCTTTATTTCTCTACTTCTAGCCACATTCAGGCTCTAGTAACTCCTCAAAGTCACCATTTCTCTTTTTTTTTTTTTCTCTGAATCTCCAGATCCTGCTTTCTCCAGATTTCATAGGGATGGTTTGTGCTGTTAATTCCGTTCTTTGAGGGATCCAAGGAAAGCCTGGATTTTTAAATTCCTCAGTTTTTATTTTGTTTTTATCTGGTTTTAAGGACAGGAGTGGCAAATTCCAAGCTTTCTATACCAAGAAAAAGCTGAAATTCCAATTTGTTACCAATTGTTGCCTTGAAATATGGACAACAAATTAAATCAAATTATGATGCCTTGTAAAACAAATATAGTTTTCACAAGATTTTGGAGTGTATCAACTCTAAATTAGCATATCTATTCTTGTTAGTTCATTTAAAATGCACCTCAGAGTGTGGAAGGGAATAACCAGACCTCCTGCTACTTCCTCTTTTGTGCTCATTGGTATTTGGAACAGCAGAAACAATGTTATTTTAGTGTGCGTGCTACTGAAAATCGAGCTTAGAGCTTTCACAACTTTCCTACTTTTTTGTTTGTTTGAGACAAGTTCTCACCAAGTTACTAAATCTCTCAGGCTGGGCTGGAACTTCCAATCCTCCAGTCTGGAGCTCCAGGAGCGCTGGATTACCGGCCGGCGCCGGAAGGTTACTACAGTACGTGACATGTCCCGTCCCCTCGCCCATTCCCGCTGCCCTCAACACCCACCCAGGGCCTCCCAGTGCCCGCAAGGAGGGCAGGGATCCGGACGGCAGCTGCTGGGGACAGCCAACGCTCAGAACCAGCGGAAAAGAGGCAGGGCGCAGGATGCTCAGCGCGAGGAAGCAACTTCGACCTGGGCGGTAAACAGCGGCTACACGGTAACCACCTCCACAACAAATCTGCCGTCAATCAGAGCGCGACTCTGCACGCCGAAGAAGCGCGACGCCGATTGGTCTCTCCCCGTCCAATGGGAGGCCGCGTATTGCGTGAGTCCTTGGCGTTGCTAGGACGCCGCGCCAACACGCGGGGACTGCGGAGGCTGGCGCCCAGCTGCGGATATGGTGAGCTGGTCTGAGACCGAGTTGCTCGTGTGTTTATAGAGTTTAGGGCGCGCTGCTTCTAAAGAGGGTTTCCAGGGCCTCTTGTGAGACCGTGGCGGGAAACTTGAACTTGCTTCCCGGAGATCTCGGCTCGCGGGGTCTCTTCGCTTTCTGCACCCTCTGCTCTGTTAAATTCACCATTAAGTCTGCTCAGCCCAGCCTCTGCGCTAATGGGGCGGAGGAAAAGCCCGGACAGGGAGCCGTCGCCTGAGCAGCGGCGGTCGTCTGCCCGGGCCGGTGCTGGGATGCCGACCCGCTGCCGAGCGCGGCTGTGGCCGGGGGCGGAAGGGGTCTTCCGTGGGGACGCCGGGAGCTGGGCCCCGGAGCGCCACGACCGGCTTTCACCCTAGGACTGCTCTTCGTGAGCTGTTGAGCCTTGGGATGCCGTACGGTTACTTCTTGTGCTTCATCTATTCACCAGGCAGCATGAGCATCTTATTTGTTACACCAATGTATTGATCACCACGGTGAATATATTTTTGTGTATACTCTGAATTTAGGAAGCCAAACCTTTGATTACTATTGTCTATTTTTGTATCATTTATTGCAGAGATTTACCTCAATGTAATTTTTTTAAATGAGGCTTTGAAATGCTGACGTGTACACATTTCGTTTTCCTATGATAGGCTTCCAAAAGGAGAGTACTGAGTTTCGCTGAAAGGCATGAGAAATTAGTAGATGAAAATTACCGCAGAAAATTGCATGTTGAAGCTTTCAAAAAGATAGAGAGTCAAGTCAGGAACCAAGTGGTGCAGAATGAAAACGATGCCCGTATAGAGCGCAAACGATTCCTCAGGCTGTTACAGAATGAGCAGCTTGAGTTGGATATGGAAGAAGCTATCCAGAAAGTAAGTTTTCACATTCATTGTATACTTTGTTCATTTGCACGTTGAAACGATGAAAGACCACAGCTAGTGCGAGCTTTGGGAAGGCGAGCACAGCATCAGGTAAGGGTTCCTCATTGAGTCGTGCCAGTTTAGTGTACAGAGCTAGCTTTTTGGAGCTGAACCGTCTTTAAATCCTAGTACTGCTTTAGCTTAGCTGTGAAACATTGGGAAAGTTTCTTTTACATTTTGTTCTTTGTCTATAACATGGGGAATAGTAATTGTACTGCCTGCTAAGGATTGTTTTTTTTTATTTTTTTTCCCATTTTTTTGTTTAAATGTATGTGCAATACACAATGGTTACATTAAACTTAAGAATTTAGTGCACATATATATTGAAACAACTTCATATTCCCTTCCCCTGAGCCATTTCTCACCCTTTAGTCCTCCCTGACTTCCAGGCTCTCATTTGCTTACTCTATTTGACTCTATTATTTATTTACAGTCTTGGTTGCTAATATTATAGAAACCATGGGATACTTAAACTTGAGTCTAATTCACTTCACTAAGCATGATGGTCTGAGGTTGTATCCATTTACCTACAAATGATGAATAGCTCTCAGGCTTTATGTCCGAGTAGTACTCCATTGTGTATATATGCCACCTTGTTTAATCCATTGATCTATTGATAGATAATTTGACATATTTCTTGATTTAGCTATTACTAAAACATGGGTATACATGTATCTTTGCTGTTGTATGGTGCTTTTAACTCCTTTGGAAAGATACCCAGAAGAGGTACTGCTGAGACAAATTGGGTATCTATTTTCAACTTTTTGAGGAACCTCCATACTGCTTTGCATAGTGGTTGTACTAGTTTAGAGTCTCACCTGCAATGTAAAAGGGTCCCTTTTTCCCCTGCATCCTCACCAGCATCATTTGCTTTTTGAGTTCTTGATACAAGCCATTCTTACTGGGGTAAGATGATATTTTAGTGTTGTTTTGATTTGCTGTCTCTGTTGGCTAAGGGTGTTGCGCATGTTTCATGTGTTGGCTGGCCATTTGGACTTCTGAGAACTGTCTATTCATTTCAGTTGCACGTTTTAAAATTGGGCTTTTAATTTTGAGAGATCTCGTTTTCTTCAGTTCTTTGTATATTCTAGTTATTAGCCCCCTGCTGCTGGTTCTCTCTTCAGTCAGTTGATTACTTCCTTTTCTGTGCAGAAGCTTTTTAATTTGATATAATCTCATTTGTTGATTCTGGGAGTTGTTTCCTTTGTATCAGTTGTCCTCTTGAGAAAGTTTTTGCCCATGCCTATATCTTTAAGAATTTTGCCTATTTTTTTCTCCAGGAGGTTCAGTGCTTTTATTTTAATATCTAGTTCTTTGATCCACTTTGATTTCATTTTAGTATGTGGCGATAGGTGAGTCTAGGTTCGATCTTCTGCGTATGGATAACCCAGCACCATTGATTGACAAATCTGTCCTTTCTCTAGTGTATGTTTTTGGCCCCTTTGTCAAAGATCAGATAGGTGAGGGTCCTTGGATCCTCAGTTCTTTTCTATTGGTCCACCTGTTTGTTTTTGTGACAATATCATCCTTTTCCTTTAAATCAGTGTTGCTTTGTAAAGTAACTTGATGCCTAGAATTGTAATGCCACCTGCTTTTGTCTTGCTGTTCAGGATTGCTTTGGCTATTCTGGGTCTTTTTGGTTTCATATAAATTTTAGGATTTTTTCAAGTTCTATGAAAAATATTATTGATATTTTGATAAGAATTATTGAATCTCTGCATTAGTTTTTGTAGTATAGCCATTTTGACAATATTAATTCTGCCTAGCTAGAAACAGGAGAGTGTCTTTTCCTTTTTAAAATGTCCTCTTCAATTTCTTTCCTCAGTGTCATGTAGCTTTCATTGTAGAGGTCCTTCACGTTTTTGGTGAGGTTTATTCCTAGGTATTTACGTTTTTATTGAGAATGGAATTATTCTTCCCAGCTCTTTTTCAGTGAATTCACTGTTAGTGTAGATGAAAGCTATGGATTTTTTTTTGTACTTTGTGTTCTGCAACTTGGCTGAATTTGCTGATTAGTTCCAGAGAGTCTCTGATGGAGTTTTTTGGGGTCTCCTAGGTAGCGAATTGTTTCATCTGCCAGTAAGGATAGTTTGACTTCTTCCTTTCCCATATGTATTCCCTTTGTTTCATTTTCTTGCCTGATTGCTCTGGGTAGCATTTTGAGTACTGTACTGAATAGGAGTGGTGAGAGTGGACAGCCTTGTTGTGTTCCTGATTTAAGAGAATTACTTTCAATTTTTTCCCACTTCATATAGGGTTAACAGTAGGTTTTGCATAAAAGGCTTGTAACAGTTTGAGGTAAGGTCATTCTACATCTATTTTCCTCAGGATTTTTTTAAAAAATGGATGTTGGATTTTGTGAAAGGCTTTTTCTGCATTTATTGTGACAATCACATAATTTTTATTCTTGTTTTTATTTATGTGGTATGTTACATTAATTTATTTATATATGTTGAACTTCCTTGCATCCCTGGATTGAAGCCAACTTGATCATGGTATATGAACTTTTTAATGACTTGTTGAATTCTCTTCGCTGGTAATCATTAGGGATTTTTGTGTCTATGTTTATTAAAGAGGTTGGCTTACAGTTTCCTTTCCTAGTTAAGTCTTTATTTGGTTTTGGTGTCAGGTAAGGCTAGCATCCAGAAATGAGTTTGGCAATGTTCCTTCTCTTTCAATTTCATAGAACAGTTTGAGAAGTAGTAGTGATAGCTCATTTCTCAAATACTGGTAGAATTCTGCTGTGCATCCATCCGGTCCTAGACTTTTCTTTGAAGTCGGAGACTTTACTACTTATTCAGTTTCCATGCTTGTTAGGAGCTTGGTGGGATATTCTAGTCAGAGGTCAGAAGACCAGAATGCTGAGAAAATTGCAAATTGGAAAGGCTGGGCTCAGGAAGTTTCAGATGGGAAGGAAGACTTTGTTGGCAGTTGGTTTAGAAAACATGCATGCCTTACTCTGGCAAAAAGTGTGTCAGCATTTTGTTCTTGTCCAGTGACTTTGCCTGAAATAGATTAAGAGCAGTGGACTACTTAATCTGATAGAGGAAATTTTAAGGGAGCCTGATGTTTAGATTATCACATGGATACTGTTTGCAGCTTTTAGACAGTGTTACATTGAGAATCAGGAGAAAACAGCAGAGAAAACAGATGCAAAAAGTTTACTGTTTGCAGTAAAAAAAAGCATGTGTTTTTAAAAAGAAATTAGCTTTAAAGGAAGGGACTGGAGGAATGGCACAGTGGTTAAAGTGCAGGCCTTGCAAGTGCAAGGCCTTGAATTTGATTCCCAGCACCACATAAAGCCAGGCATGCTAGTGCACGCCTGTAATCCTAGCACTTGGGAGGCTGAGGCAAGAGGATTGCCATGAGTCCAAGATCAGCCTGGGCTACAAAGGGAATTCAGTACTAGCCTGGGCTACGGAGTGAGACCCTATCTCAAAAAAATATATAAAAAATAAAAAAAGCCAGGTATTTGGAATCAGGACTACAAAAAAAGAGGCCTTGAGGATGTCTCAGGAGTCATCCAGACTCCGTCCTTTTCCAATTAAATGATGGAAAGGTAATGGATGTTGCTCTAATAAGAGACTCCCAGGGCATCCTTCAGGGCAACCTAGGAAAGTAAATCCCCAAGGAGGTCCAGCCATTTAAAAACTCAGAGGCCTCAGTAGCTGCTCAGGCCAGTGGCAGACCTTGGCATCATCCACATGGAGCTGGTTTCATAAGCATGTAAAAGCAAAAGTTGGGGGATGTTGGAGACTCCCACCTAGTTGTTTTCTTTTAGGGCTATTCTTATATCAGGCTCTTTTGGCCTTCAGAGTGTGTGTGGGGAACTCTACCTACTGTTTGTTACTCTGGTAGGTTTGCCTCGGCATGCTACTTGCTGTTTTTCTCTTACAGCCTTTAGGATGTTCTCTTTGCACTGAATGTCTATAACTTTTATTATGATGTGTCTTGTGGATCTTTTATTTTGGTCATATCTAGGTGTGTGGTATGCTTCCACCACTTGATGTCTGTTCATTTTTCTATATATGGAAAGTTTTTCTTATGACTTCAGTGAATACATTTCTTAACCCTATAGTTGGTATTTCTGTTTTTTTCTTTTATTCCTGTAATTCTGAGATTGAGTTTCTTTGAGTCATCTATAATCTGTTGGTACCCAATTCCTGGTTGATGTAACATAATTTGAACATCATTAAGAGTTTGGTCTCTTATTTCTGCCCTGTCTTTGAGATCAGATGTTCTCTCCTCATTTTGGGTCATTCTGTTCCCCAGACTTTCCAAGGAGGTTTTCATCTCCTGATGCTCTCTCCTTATCTTTTCCTATTTTTGGAATTCTTTAGTGAATTTCATCTTTCATTTCTCATTAGACTTCTGTATTTCTGCTAGCTTTGCATGTGTTGCCTCCTTAAGTTCTTCAGTGAAATCTTTTTTAAATTAAGTATTTCGTGCAGGTTGTTTGACTCTTGCAATCTTTTAACAGATTGATTATTTTTCTTTATTAATGAAGTTTAGGAATTTTGAATCTTCTTCTAGTACTCTTTGGGCCTACCTTGTTGAACTGGCGGCTTTCTGAGATGCATTGGATCCATATTTTCTCATCACTGATGGGTGTTTCTCTGGTTTGTGGTGTTAGCTCTTTAGACAACCTCTGCTTTCTGACAATGGGGAGGTCTTGGTGTAAGTAATATCTGGCTAATATACAGTCCTTTGGCTGTGCATTGTGCTGTCTGGAACACGGAGGGTTCTTTGTTAATGCCCTCCTTCTTCACTCCTTTAGGCTTGCAAATTGTTCCTCACATTGCTCCTTGGAAAGGCTTTTCTGCTGTCATTGAGCTGCCAGTCATAGCACCCTTAGGCCTTCTGTGGGGGTGAGGACGATCCACTTCTCAAGCCTGATGTGACCCACCGGCTACAGTGTGCAGGCATGACAAAGGGTGTAGGTTATGTACATGATAATTGATATTACATTTGGGATTTGTCTTAAAGTACTCTCATGGAGAGAGAAGGAAAATAGAGTGGAATGGAAGATTTCTGAGAAAAAAGATTAGCAATTGGGTAAATTTTAGTATTTTCCCTGACATTGATACTCTGTGGCGTATTTCCATGGTAAAATATTCAGAAAGTATTTGTAGAATAATATATTCTGTATTTTAAAGTAAACAATTAAAATGGCCGACTATTGTTCTTATAACATTTAGTTTTCTATTAGGAAACATATTTAGCCTTGATGGATAAAAGTTGGCTTCTGGAGGACAAATAAAAGTTATATTCTCTATTCAGGCAGAAGAAAACAAGAAGTTAAGGGAACTGCAGCTTGAACAAGAAGAAAAGTTGGCTACGGAATTGGCAAAACTGAAACACGAAAGTCTAAAGGATGAAAAGATGAGGCAACAAGTAAGAGAAAACAGGTATCTTGGTTTGTATTAATCCTTCGTGTTTCGTCTTTATCATTAAAAATTATGCAAATGAAAGTTTCTGTTTATGTCATTGCAGTTGTTACTTTGCTTTTTATTGCAGAAATATTCATTTGAGAAAATAAGTGGCATTCATAGAAGCATACATATTTACAGTGAAAATCATGTATCAATCCCCTCTGCCCATTTTTTTAAGCATCATTTTTTTGGTCCTTACTATAAAAAAATACCCTGATGGAATCTTAGATATCTCAGTGCTGCCCAAGCCTGAATTACTTCTCAGGGTCAGCTATGTCACAGTGTTGATCACCACTTATGGCCAAATAAGTGTCCATCTGTGTTTATGCAGTTTATTATGTAGGAAATTCACTTTGATAATTGTTCTACCTGATCATGATTGAATGGGTGAGCGTCAGGGGTTTTGAGCTTCATTATATATGTTTAGGAAATACATCCAGGTGTATACAACTTTTCAAAGAGGTTTGGAAAATAAACAAAATTACTGCTAGTATATGAATACTGTTTTACTATCAAACTATCCTTTTGGACTCTTAATTTGCCAATCATTGTTAGCTAAGAACTGACAGAGGAAGGAAAGCAGAATAGTGACCCTGGAGTTGATAGTTACATTTCCCCTGGAGCCTAGAAGTGTGGTCAAGTTATGTGGAGTAGAGCTTGGCTGATAAGCCCTTGGCTAGGGGTTTATTAGCTTCCTTCAAGTTTTACACTTATGATTTCTGCACATTATTGTATGCTATATTTTGTAGTTTTTTAAACTAGATTTTATTGATAAAAATAGATGAATAGATGTTTTGTGGTAGGTTAGTGTGGAACATTAAAATAAAGTGTAGAGATATGAGAGAATAGAGAAAAATAAATGAGAACTTAAAAGAGATATGGGCTGTGGTGGAAAGTATTAACAGATATTTTATACAATTGTAATTCTGAAAGTAGAGATGAAAGAGGACAATTCAAAAGCATTACTTTTAGAGATATTGGCCAAGAATTTTGTAGAAATACTAAAAGATAAAACCACAGGTTAAAACATGATGAATTGTTAAGAACTCCTATCTAAACTCATCCTTTTCAAACTTCCAAATTCTTATAATGTTAAACATAAAGACCAATTAAATAGACAAAAAAGTAAGAATATGAGTTTTGAACAATCTGAGACAAAATTACAGTCCATGCCGAATTCTATCCCTTGTGTGAATTTTCTTCAAACTCAGGGCAAAAATGACTACATTAAGTAGTCTTCCAAAATAAGTGTGCTGCCTTCCAGTGCTATTATAATTCTCAAGATTTAAAGACTTGTGTACATAATACATTAGCATTTGGGATGATGTATATTAAAGACTTCGTTAGATTAATCAGTCATCACAGATTGACAAGTCTGAATTCAAAAAACTGTTTACTTTGGTACTTAAACGTATATCCACGTAGTTTAAAATCATCTGTGATAAGATTAGACTCTTTACATTTCCTTTTTTTTTTTTTTTTTTGAGACGGGGTCTCGCTCTGTAGTCCAGGCTGGTCCTGAACTCACTATGGAGCCCAGGCTGGACTTGGACTCAGGGCAGTCTTCTTGCCTCAGCTTTAACAGTGCTGGGATTACAGGCATGTGTCACCACGCCCAGCTTATGTGGTGCTGGGGAATCGAACTCAGGTACTTGGCACTTGACTTAGAGCTAAGCGCTTTAACCATTGAGCCATTCCTCCAGCCCAGCTCCTTACATTTCAAATAATTTTTAAAAGGCAGGGATTTTTCACATTTTTAATTTGAAAATACTTCTTCAAATTCAGATTATTATGAGATTCTTAATTTTGAACACATTTTTACAATCTAGTAAAATACTTGATTTTACTAGACAGTTTATTTATTGATTTTACCTGGAGTTGAGAAACTGCTTATTTTTAGGAATCCTATTTTAATGATGGTACTGAATAATAGTTATAATTAATTGCATAACCAGCTATTAATTAGAACTAATGCACAATTATTTATTGCAAAACTTATTATATGTACATATATTACTATGTAATTATTGCATAGTTAACATATAGCTTTGTGATTATATACTTATATATGATTTATACTTAAAGCCAGGCCTGGTAGCATAGACCTGTCATTCCAAAACTCTGGGAGCCTGAGGCAGGAGGATTGTAAGTTTGAGCCCAGCCTGGGCAACCTAGTGACTAAGTGAATCTCACCTAGATATGGACATGTAAGTGTGAAGAATTGCTGAGTTGTTTATTTTTATTTTTATTTTTATTTTATTTTATTTTCTTGAGGCAGGATCTCACTCTCTATAGCCCAAGTTGGTCCTGTATTTACCATGGAGCCCAGGGTGGCTTTGGACTCATGGCAATCCTCCCACCTCAGCCTCCCAATTGCTGGGATTACAAGCATGTGCCACCATGCCCAGCGTATGTGGTGCTGGGAAACTAAACTTGGGAACTTAGTTCTTGATGTAGCACTTGCTAGGCAAGTGCTTTAACCACTGAGCCATTTCTCCAGCCCTAAGAGTTTTGTTCTTACAAAGACCAAAACTGGAGATGACTTCTCTAAGACATGAGGATTTACTATATAATCTAGTTAAGGTTAAGGTAGTGTGGCACCGGTATAGAGTGAACAGGTAGATGGATGTAATAGATTAGAGTAATTCTTAACCAGAAGATGTAAGTCCTAATGCTCTACGGCATCCATTAATGTAATGAATTAACTTATTTCTTTTATGGATCAAAGTGATGCTAGTTATACACTGAGAAAATTAAATATAGTGACTCAGTTTTCTGTGAAATTTATGGCCTTAAATTTAAATTTGTTCTTGTTTTCCTTCAAGTATTGAGCTCAGAGAATTGGAGAAGAAATTACAAGCAGCTTACATGAATAAGGAGCGGGCAGCCCAGATTGCTGAAAAAGATGCCATCAGATATGAGCAAATGGTAATGTTTCTGGTCCTTAGGATTTTATGTTGTGAGCCTCTTTTAGAAATTTTTAAAAAGAGCAGGCTTTTTAAAATCATTTTTAAAAATTCTGTAAAAAATTTGCACTGTTAGATTTCCCAAATAATTTTACACTTTTCAGATCCTGAGGGTATAGAAAATCTGTAGTGAATTCATAAGGAACCTTGTTAGCTAAGATAATAGTAGAGTCTTTCAGAGTCCCAGGTAACTCCAGCATTTTTTATAGTCTTCACCTGATTATTCTTTGATAAACGAGGATAGTACACATTGTCAGCGTGAGTATGTTTTAGAATGCTGTTAAGTTTTGATTTTGTAAATGTTTTATAACTTGTTAATTTTACATAGAAAACTTCCTTGTTTTATAAAAGCAATATCTTTTTCCGATTTTTCTCTCAATTTATTCCTTTTCTAATTCCTGACATGTTACCAAGTTGAGAGCAAGGATTGCACTTAAGCAAGGAGACTCAGACATATTTTCTAGTTATAGACGGTGTAAACAGGGTTTACTGAGTTCATGCTAACAAGAGGAAGCCCATCAACACGAGTATTAATCACATGGGAACACCAGCCAAGTTAGAACGAATGTTATCTATACATATATGTGTATTATGTATGTGAATGTAAATGTATATTCATACACATATACAGTTATCCTCTATAGAGAATATAAAAATTACCACTGCAGTGTAATGGGAGTTTTCATTAATAGTGGCAGAGGATATAAGAGCTACATATGTCCTGTGTTTATATTTGTGGTACTGCAGTAATAAAGTAGAGCACAAACAGTGTACTTTTTGTCTAGTGATTTGTACTTTTCATTATCCTGATAGTAAAATTTAAGGCCATTGTAGACATTTTAATCTGACTCCTAAAACAATATAGAAACTGTTTTATTAAAAATTAAATTTGGTCTGCAGAATTAAAGTCAGTATTCTAAGATGTGACTAGGTACCAGGATGTCTAGGTACTAGTTTTAGCTCTGTCTTTCTGAGATTTAGTTTTCTTGTCTTTAAAGTGAGAACATTGTATTTCTATTAGTGTGTAATAATTTTTAATCAAAAGTTTTTGTCATTTCATTTTTTAAAAAGAACCTAATAAAGCTGAAGGAATAGCATGGTGGTTAAAGCACTTGCTCAGTAAGTGCGAGACTGAGTGTGGTGACACATACCTATAATCCCAGCACTCAGAGACTGAGGCAAGATTGTTGTGAGTTCAAAGCCAGCCTGAGCTCAAAAGTGAGTTCAAGACCAGTCAGGAATACAGAATGAACCCTGTCTCAAAAAAAAAAAAAAAAAAAAAGGAATCAAGCAAATAAAAAAACCCCTAATGTAACATATACAAGGAAAAGAAATTTTTTTGTTAAGTTATACAATCAGGGTATGTTTTACAGGCATCATTTACATCAGGATTGACATTTATCTACTCATATTTCAACCTGTTTCTTCTTTATGTTTGATGCTGCGAGACCATTCCTACATTGGTGATATGATCATAGAGGCAAAGGGTAATTTTTAAAAATTGTTCCAGTATATTTAATTTAAAACTTATTTTGTTAAATTATTTGAAAATGCTCAAAAGAATGTTATGGCATGAATGGTACTAAGTGAGTTACAGACTGTAGGAAATAGGTACAGTAACTTAAGTTGCTGTTCCAAGTTAAAGTTGTGACAAAGGGCCTATGGTAAATGAGAAAGGGGAAACTCAGAAGCTCATGGTAGAAAGGAAAGTTTTGTCAAGAATAAGCTTAAGAGCTGTTCTCCTTCCTATGATAGCAAGTGTGCATGAAGGTGGTGACAACATCTTTACCCAAAGAGCAGTGATGAACAGTGGAGCTAAAAGCTATGAAAATTGATTAGATCAGTGTATGACTAGGAGAAAAAGATGAATACTGCTGAAACAAGTTGTTAATACTTAGGGTTTTACTACCATTTTCAAATGTGGGCTTATTGATTATTACCAGGAATCATCCTGACTGAACTTCTTGAAGGAATAGACCTTTGTCTGACCCTTTTTTGATATCACGAGGATTTACTTTTCACCTAATGAGAGATGGAAATACATATTTTATGGAATAGGCTTTATCGTATTCAGTTGTGTCTATTTATAATATTTTGTGATATTGTTTTCACATTTGGAGGTGGAAAAAAGGAAGTTTCTCTTACATTTGATCTTAGCTAAAAGGCCAAGAATCAACAACATTTTATTTTAATGTCAGAAACGTGATGCTTCAATAGCCAAAACCATGATGGAAGAACATGAGAGAGCAGTAAAAGAGGAGAGTGCTGCAGAAGACAAGCGAAATAAAGAAAAGGCACAGTACTATCTTGACCTAGAGAAGCAAGTAGAAGAACAAGAGAAAAAAAAGCAGGAAGCATATGAGCAGTTGCTGAAAGAAAAGCTCATGATTGATGAAATTGTGAGGAAGATCTATGAAGAAGATCAGTTGTAAGTTTATCCCAACTTTTGAAAATGCCTGTTTACTTTAGATTTGTCACAGGCTTATTGTAAGAAGATGAAATATAAAGAACAACGGCTCGTATATAGGAAGTGCTCAGGAAATGCTGATTATGGTGTCTTAGTGACTTTCTCTTTGCTGGAACAGAACACCTGGAAGCCACAGTTATTGGAAGGAAAGATTTATTTTAGCTCACAGTTTCAGAAGATCATAATTTGTTCATGGGTGGGCAGCTGGCAAATGGTGAAATCACATGGCAGGATTGGGACTGCGTCCAGGTCGTAGAACCAGAGCCAGAGCCAGAGGTCCTCACAGCATGGCAGAACACGAGACCAGTCTGGGAGGAAGGATGCACCCAGCATTCACCCCTCCAGATCAAGCCCCAGGCACCTGCCCCTTTTGGGCAGGTCCCACCTTGCAGTAGTACACAGTGTCCATAAGTACCTGAGGCTTTTAGGGTACACTCCAGATCCAAACTACAACATGCAGTCACATAAATTCAGAGTAACTCTTCATCTTTGTCACATGGTTATTAATAAATTATCTGATAATAAATGCTTATTAAGTGGCTGATTTAAACTCTTCCTTAAATGTGCTTGTGTCATACATCAGAGGATATGTTTGCTGATGGATTTCCTGGGGAATCCAGCTTAAGTGTAGAGTACTGCATAGTTTATTTGGACAGGATGTAACTTTTCAGAAATGATAAGCATATAGTTCTACTATTAGTTTAATAGAGAGGCATGGTAGTATTTTATCCAGTAAAAATTCATGGCCAGCTTTGTATTTATTTGCACAGAGTGTCATTCAAAATATTTGTTGCATTAACAAATGAACAAACTGTATATAAGGAAGATGTTTTTCTCCACATTATTTCAGAAGGAAATTCCTTTTAAAAATTTATTTCTGTTAACTGTAAAATTATATTTACTATTACTTTTTAGGGAACGACAACAGAAGTTAGAAAAAATGAATGCCACTCGAAAATACATTGAAGAATTTCAGAAAGAGCAGGCTGTCTGGAGAAAAAAGAAGCGTGAAGAGATGGAAGAAGAAAACAGGAAAATCATCGAATTTGCCAGTATGCAGCAGCAGAGAGAAGAAGAGAGGGTAGCCAAAGTGAAAGGAAATGAGGAAAAAAGGCTGCTGCTTCAAAATACGGTATTACATTAAAATAACCACTTTTAACACTGGTCAGATTCTAAAATAACAGGTACAAAATTTAAGTCCTATAAATATTTGTATTTTTAAAATTTAATAGCTGGCTCAAAAATTGGAAGAAATGCTACGACAACGTGAAGATTTGGAACAAGTGCGACAAGAGTTATACCAGGAAGAACAAGCTGAAATTTACAGGAGGAAACTGAAAGTAAGTTTCTGAAATTGAAAGGATGATTAATGTAGAGAAGTATATTATATTGGGATAAAGCAGTAGAAAGATAAATTTTATTATTTATTTAATCTGAGACAGGGTGTCACTCTGTAGCCCAGGCTGGTCCTGAATTCATTATGGAGCCCAGGCTGGCCCTTGACTCATGGCAATCCTCCTGTTTTAGCCTCCCAAGTGCTGGGATTACTGGCATGTGCCTTATGTGGTACTGGGGAATTGAACTTGGATACTTAGTGCTTGACATAGTGCTTGCTGAGAAAGCACTTTTAACTGCTGAGCCATTCCTCCAGCCCCTAGAAAGATAAATTTAAAACTGACTAACTGGATAGTTACATTACATGCAAGTTGTATGAGTGATGCAGTTGAAGGAGCATTTCTAAGGTGGATAGACAAGCTCCACAGAGAGAAGAGCTGTTATGATCAACATAGTTAGGATAGGACACAGGGAATCTAAAAGCAAAAAGATGGAGAAAGATACTTTGCAACCACTATTCAAACAAGGCAGAATGGCTTTGTTAATGAAACAAAGTCAACGTTAGACAAGGGTGTTTTTTTTTTCCATAGTAAATTTATCAAGTGGACATACACATCCTAAAGAATGTAAATTTCAATAGTAAGTTTTCAACATGAACTGATCTGTATATCAGTCCCTGCACCAATGCCAGCAAAGGTTTGGTTTTTCAGAGGAAAATGGAAGGTCTTTATGAACTTGGAAGTGGCAGAGATTTTTGGAGATGATAAAAGCATAGCCATGAAAGAAAAAGTTTATAAATTGGGCTTCTCCAAAATTAGTAACTTCCTAAGATTGTTAAGAGAAAGAAAATGCAAGTTACAACCTGGGAAGGGCTAATTTCTACATAGATGCTGTGCAGAGAATTTTTAGGCACAGAATACATAAAGGACACTTGAAACTCAGTAACAGAATATAAAGTCTGGATTTTTAAGTGGGCAAAAGATCTGAACAGACTCTTTACATAAAACAAGATATGAATAGCCATACATGTGACGAATTGCAATCAATGCTATTATTAAGTGTATTTTTTCAGCTATTTCAAAACATCATTCAATCAACTTAATAATTTAGAAAAAGAGCACAAATGTAAGTATAAGGCAAGAATGTAGAGTACTAAAGAATACAAGTGTAAGTTTCTTAATATCGGGGAAACAAGCATTTTAGTCTTGAAAAGACAAAAGAAAGAAGTAAAATTAGAAAAATAACAAGTAGTCTATAAGGGGAAATGTAGACAAGATTGAAGAAAATAGGTTGGTATGTGCTAATCAGACAAGAATATCTCTCAGTGGCCCAATTGTAGTTAAAAATCTAGTAATTTCAGAAGATACAGAAAAATCAGATAAAATAAACTCAATTAAAGAAATCTCCTAGCCCCCTTTGCTCTACCTCACCTGGGAACCTTTTGTGAAAGCCTAAACTGACACTGAGTGGCAGCTTTCTAGAGTGTGTGGGCTGTGGGGGGCAGGGGCTCCTATTTTCTGCCTCATCGGTATGCGAGCAGGATACTTAGCTTCCTTCTGTCCTTCGTGGCAAGGTCCCAGCAGGTGTCTGAGCCTTCCTCGTCAGCTCCTGGCAGGATGAGCATGGTGCCTCCAGTGGGAACCAGTTTCCTCTCAGCTTTTCTTTTTGCCCTTTCACTCTGCTCATCCCTTGCTGCTGCTTCCTGAGATTTTCTCCCTAGTAAAATATCTCCACGAGTCCTGGTTTCTGGCTGTGTTCCCAGAGGAAACCCCAGACTAAGATGCCACCTTCCTGTTTGCTGGGTCACAGCGATTTACAGTAGGTTGCTTCAGTTTCAGTGACGGTGATTCTGAAATAACAGAATGGGTTCAGAGCATAGGAAATGATGGAAAATATACAATTCACACTAATTATCATCATCCTGACCCACACCTGTTAAAGAGTATGTATGGGCACTTGTGTAATGGGACAATGTTTTGTTTTGCCAGACATTTCCTCGTGTTTTAGCCAAAGGTCTGCCCTGTTGAACTAAGCCAAAATTTTGTGTGGGAGATGGATTACCAGACATGTCAGCAATATGATTGTATTAAAGCTAGAGTGGGCTGGAGAAATAGCTCAGTGGTTAACACGCTTGCCTTGCAAGCTCAAGTCCCTGAGTTTGACTACCCAGCAAGACATAAAACACCCACACCTGTAATCCCAGCACTTGGGAAGCTGAGGCAGAAGGATTACCAAGTCCAAGTGAGTGCAGGACCAGCCTGGGCTACAGAGTGAGACCCTGTCTCAAAAAACTAAATAAATAAAGTCAAAGCAGTGTGTATTAAATTTCTGTGTGCAAGTATTGTGATAAAATCAAGTAATTCCAAACCAGCTGTGCCTTCAGAAGGCCTTCTGACTTCTATGTCATACATGGCAAATAAACCCAGATCGTGTGCCTAACATCCCAAAGAAAAACAAAATATATGCTCTATGATTTATTTTCAGTGAGGAGATATAGAGATGACTTTGTAGAGGACATGGGATTTTTAAGGATACAAAGAAAAAGGGATGGTGAAGATAAGGTTGAATACCCAATGTGGCATATAATGAATGAAGCTGGTAGAGCTGGTGCTTTTACCCACTTCTGCTATTGCTTTTAAAACATGTCATACCTTGGCCCTGTACTGCAGTCCTGTAATCCCAGTAGTCTGAAAGGCAGAGGTAGGAGCCCAGCCTGGGCAACTTTGCAAGAGTCTATCTCAAAATTTAAAAACTGAACTAGAGGTATATCTCAGTACAAAGGCCTTGCGCTCAGTCCCTTGTACCAAAATAAATGAATAAACAAATACATAAATAAACTATAAATGTGTCATGAAGACTGTAATGACAAAACCGTATTTTTTCTTTTAGGGATTCTTCATCTGACCTACATTGTCTCCAACACTTGTTTTCCCTTCTTCAAAGTGTGAAGGGCAAACGAGCAGAATGATATTGTCACACATAGGAAGAGCAAAAAGATGAGCTATAGATGTAGCTAGGGTAGCAGTGGGAATGTTACTACCATGGACTTTGAACAGAGAGATAGTACCACATTTCATGGCCCTCCAGGGAGTCGTTAAGCCACCAAATTGCTAAATCCCCAATAGTCCATATAGTGTGAGAGTAAGAACATTAACCAGTACAGACAAGCATAATTTCAGTGCCTTGATTGAAGCCTGTGTTGGAATTGGACAAGGTTGGTTAGATTAATCAAGGGAAGGGCTTAGGGATCACCAGCCTTCCTGATTTGTCAGGAAGTGGCAGTGCTGCTCAGTACCTGAGTACTGCTCAGGAGGCAGTGTGAGTGATGGGGAGCAGCTGAAAATACAGACACAGCTTCCATTGCTCACTTGCTACTCAACCTCCTGCCATGTAGCCTAGTTCTTAACAGTCCATGAGCCAGTCTTGGAGACCCCTGTGTGGTTATTGTGAGGTTTTTTTTTTTGTTGTTGTTGTTGTTGTTATGTTTGAAAACTTTCTTAAATGTTCAAAAAATAAAAGTTTGCAGGAGAGAACTTTTAACTGCTCCAAGTAAATTTGAGTTTCCCTGAAAATCTTTTGTCATTACTAGATCATTTAAATTTTAGAGCATTTTGGAGAATGAAAGGAGTATTTGACGACTAGAGTTGGGTAAATGCGAGTTTGATTTTATAAAGGGAGGAAGTAGGGAACTGAAAAATACTTAGTTGCGACAAGATTGTAGTTGATTCAGATATCACAGATGAGAGGTGTGCAAAAGTTTCCTGTTAGCTCTTTTCAACATAGATACGTGTTAGTTATGAGTGTAGAAACAAGATGGTAAATATATACAAGTTAAAATTTAAGAGTAAGTACCAGAAAGCAATCCAAAAGGAGGGTGTTTGGTATCCAGATAATCTTCAAAGAGTAGGGCAAAGTGTTGCCATGAAAAAATGAAATTCTTTAGTTGTGTTATTTCACATTGTAATACTAAATTTAACCACACTGTCTCATTCTTACTTTAAAAACGGAGTGGTTCTAAATTAACTCTTTGGTATATTATCGTTTAGGAAGAGGCAGAAGAGAAATTGAGAAAGCAAAAAGAGATGAAGCAAGATTTTGACGAACAGATGGCCTTGAAGGAGCTAGTACTACAGGCTGCAAAAGAGGAAGAAGAAGCCTTTAGAAAAGCTATGCTAGCTAAACTTGCTGAAGATGACCGAATAGAGCTAATGAATGCTCAGAAACAGAGAATGAAGCAACTGGAACACAGAAGGGCAGTGGAAAAACTTATTGAAGAGCGTCGCAACCAGTTCCTTGCAGATAAAGTAAGAAAAACATTTTTTGAGTCATTATTGAGTAGTAACCAGCTCGTCCATTCATCCACTGCACACTCACTGAGGTTCTTATATATGGCAGTGTTAGATATCTGCGTACCAATCAAACTATATATATAGGTTTTCTGACTAATAATTTATGAAGGCATCTGTAATCTATTTGTTGATGCTTCATATGTTCTGGCTGGTGTTCAGAACATAAAGGTAAATACACCTAAGTCCAAATATAGAGTAAGAAATGTAATATGTATAGATGTGTGAATTGCATGTGATTGTAAGGATCCAAGATGGATGGGTTGGTGTTGCCATGAGCTGTGACAGCTCATAAGTGCTGTAGATGCTATAAAATAGAAGGACTTTTTTCAACAGGAGCTACTAAAGGGGAAAACTGCATGTTCAGATCTATATTTTGGAAGGCAATTCAAGTAGCAACATTGAGAATGTATGTAAAGGGACTAAAACTGGAGGTAGGGAACCAGGAAGGATGTTGTTAAATCACAGTAAGGAGGTAAAACCCACACAACTGGAGAAGGGACCCTTCTAAAAGTGGCATATCACACATGGCAAGGTTCCTGGTGCAGAACTCCATATACAGGTCCTGTAAGAGGGCAGCACAGCAATGGAATGAAGCAGAGAGAAATGAAGAATGGGAAGACCAAGGGACCTCTACTCCTTAACGGAGAGAGAGTCCCCATGAATGTTTATTGTCTCAGCTTATGTAAGCACACCACTGAGTGAACTTAGTTATAGCACGTAATCTTGCAGGTGTTGTCTTTCATAGAAACAGTTCAAGGCAAGGATTAAATATAACATTTATACCTACTAAGAAAGTTACAGTTCTCACCTGGAAGCTGCAAGGAGCAGGATCACAACATGATGATTGTTTCACTTAAAAGAGTCTACAAAGTAGAACGTGGGATATAATAACCCATGCTCAAGGTCTGATAGTTATTAAAGAACAATGAATAAGTCATTCCTGCTCAAAGCTGCTGTACATGCTTTTAGCACAGCTGTGGCACTGGTACCCAATATCTCCTCCTTTTTTGTAATGAAAACAGAAAGTTTAAAAAAAAAAAACATTAAGTAACAAAATAGAGTAAATGTGTTGCTGGAAATATAGGGGTAAGGAAGGAAAGTGAGCTCTGACACAGCCCCTACTGTCATTTGTCCAATGCTGTAGTCCAAGGGAGTGGTGGAAAGCACAGATGTGGTACAATAGCAAGCAGCACTATCTACCAGGTCTGCAAGTCAGCTGGGTCCCAAAATGAGCTGGGCGAGGGAAGCTGGAACCTGGGAGCTGTGGGGGCTGGAGACCTCCCTTAGCTATTTTCTACTTCCATTGACTTCCAAGTTCACTCAGATAGCCTCTCTGTGACTGTGCATGTCTTAGGTTGTTCCTCCCTTGAGCAATCTTACCCATCTCCAGCTAGCCAGCCATCCTCCAGGGCCATGCAAGTGACTTGAGGAGTGCCAGTGGAGGTGGGCAGCAGTCAAGAGGCCACTCTTTCTCTTAAGGAGCCTGTTTCCCCATGACCTTCATAATCCAGTTCCCACCTTTGGATCCCTATACCTGTGGTGGGACCCAGGCTCCACTCACGTGTTTTGGGAGAACTAGGTTTTTTATACCAGGAAAGACTCAACTTAGAGCGCTATATCTGGAATTAAGTAGCATAGATAGATTTAAATGATCCCTTTAAAAAATACAGTGAGAAACGAAGGGGCAGTGATGGAGTTTTAGAGAACACTGTAATTTAGGATATAGAAGTTGAAAATGACATCATTTAATGGTCAAACGTTTAGAGAATTTATATAGTATGGTCTTAGATAACCAAAAAAGGATTAACTGTCTTTTGCCATAGGATGTTGGGGTCAGTTTTGAACCTTCTTTTGTTCTTACCCAACTCCTACCATAATTTTGTTGCCATATTTCCAGATGCCTAAAGAACATAGTTTGGATAAACCTTTTCTAATTCTTGTAGCCCAAATCTTGGTCAAAGGTAGCGTGTTTGGTACCCAGACCTGTCATCCTGCAGCATTCCTTTTTCCTACTGATCTTTAGTCAGCCACTAAAACCCACTGGTTCTGCTTCAGAAACTCTTACCTCAAAGCCTCTCTTGCTCCTTAAATTTGTGTACATGCCATACACTGAAATTTTCTTTTAACTGGTCTCTTTAACTGGAAGGCCATTTGCCACAAATTGTAACTGTTTTTAAGAATTTCATTTGTCCTCCTACTTAAATCTTAATGGAATCTTCCAGGGTAAAATCCCATTTTCTTGATCTGGACATAGAACCATCCATGATCTGCCTTTAGCATTTGAGAAAAATAATATCTAGACAGCATCTTATAGTTTGCCTGAAATGTGGTAGGTACGTTATAAATGTTGAATTTGTGAGGGTGATCAGCCATCTGAAGTTGGAAAATGTGAGCTCTGGAATTTCACATAAGGCTTTGAACTCCTGACCAAAGTAGAACCAGTGACTGTCCCATCTCAGTTTATAGAGCCAATCAGAAAGCTCTTGACTGTAAAGCGTCCCTGGCTTTGCTGGGGAGGGGAAGGGACCCCTGGGATGAACGGAGCCACAAGGAATAGGCCAGACTGCAGTTTCAATGCAGCAGACAACTTCTTTCTTAGCCTTATTTAGACTCCAGGGAACAACGAAAAAGGCACAAATTCTGGAAAGGTCATACAAAGTTCACACAGGTAGAGAATTTAAGGAGATTGTACAAGGTTTAGTGATTATGTTTATAATAAATTCTATACCTTAACCAGCAATTAACCAGGCTCAATTAAGAAAACTCTGTGACAGCACAGTGATTTAAGAACAGCTATTTAGCATGTATAAAATTGTTTATAAGAGAGCAGGAAAGTAAGGCAAGAGACTTTATCAGGTTTCAGGGAACAATGAGGGGAGAACTCTTTCCTCTTCATTCTTGGAGCTTTTCTTGACAAGATTCAGTGTGCCCTGTTACCTGATTAGGCCTTTGGGCTGTGTTCTAACACTTGACTATTTCATTGAGACAACTACAAATGGGAAAACTGTCTTTTTTTTTTTTTTAAATCATAGATATTCTCAAAATGAAGTCAAAGACTTGATTAGGTTTCAGTGTCAGGAAGATTGGGCAGCATTTTTGTTCTGTCCCCAGGAGAAGGAATGATCTTCTGGTGATAGGGCTTAAGCTAATTATGCAGTCCTGCAAGATTGTAATTTTTCTTCATAGATTTCATAGATATTCCTAAGTAGATGTCTGTAATTTTATCTGTAAAAACATTATATAGTTAGGACAAAAATCAGAAACTCCCTAGATTGTTCCTGCCATTAGAGCTGTGTATTTGGAATTTGCCCTAAATTGGGTAATTGGTTTCATCCCTTCCTACCCCATTTATACTAATTTACTATAATTTTTCAGGATAAATTAGTGTGATCTACCATATTTAAAGAACGGATTTACTGGGGTTGGGGACATAGCTCAGGGGTCAGAGTACTTGCCTCACAGCACAATGCCCTGGCTTCAATTCCCCCAGCACAGCTAAACCAGATGTGGCAGTGCATGCCTATAATCCCAGTATTTGGGAGGCTGAGTCAGGAAGATTGCCCTGTGTTTGTGGCCAGCCTGGACTACATAATGAGTTCAGGACCAGCCTGGACAAGAGGGGAAATACTGTATTATGCCAAATTTGAGACTACATCATTGAACAAAAATCTATTAAGTATGCTTTCTTCACAACATTACAGATTGTCCTGTGTCTCCCTTTTATAAGGAATGGATCAGGTAGGGTTCTGTGTAGCTGGAAGTACAGTCTCAAATTAACAATGGCTTAGTAGGTAGTTTGCGGTGCTCTTACATAATAAATCAAAATCAAGACTGGACAGTGCAGTCTATAATAGAGGCTGCAAGAACTTAGTCTCCCCCCGACCTCACTCTGACACCCGTGGGGACGGCCCTCCTTTTCGTGATCCAAATCTGGTCTTCAGCCTTCATGTCTGCTTCAAGCAGCAGAAATGCAAAGAAAGGACAAAAGGTGTGGTAAGAAATGCTGCTGGACCTTGCCACATGGCACCTCAGCTTCCTCTGGCCTTGTGCTGGTCCTGGCTGTCAGGGAGCCTTAGGATTGTAGGCTTGAGGGTTTTTTTTTTTTTTTTTTTTCAGGTATAAGAATTTCATGGCAGATGCTGTTTCATCTAGGGGTGAACCTTGACTTACTAGTAAGAACCGTAGCTGAATAAACTTTCCTCAATTGGATATCAGTGTTGTTTCTTCTTCTGTAACAGAGATGCATCCATGACTGTAGTTCCATTAGTTAGTGGCATGTCCAAGCATGCTTTATTTTCATCCAGTGACTTTGACATTAGTAGCTTAAGGCAGATACCCTAATTATGGTTTATGTGTTTTTGACAAGGAGTGGACTAGAGAAATAATGACCCCAGTACATTATCTCAAAAAGAAATTGAGCATTACTACTATTTAAACTAAAGGAATTCTTGGCAGAGAGTCACCCCCATATTCTTTCTGCCTTCAGTGTCATCCTGTGGCCAGGGTCTGTGTGAGTGTCATCCTGCGAGTCCCTTTTTATGGTAAGATAAAGTCATCACATTTATGTTAGATGGCACAGAATTTTGATGTGTTAATCTAAGAATATTGAGGATTTTTTCCTGAGAAATCCTGATTCTCCTGCTGGAACTCTTACTGTTAGCACCAGTGTTTCCTGTGGGCTTTCAAAGAAAGGTTGGGGGTTTGTATGTGTATGAAGATACTTGTCTTTTTCATATCCCTGATCTGTTTTATTCACTAACTTGCTTTTGTCTTACAGCGTACACTTCTTTTACTGCCTGGCATGTGATAACCATTCAATGAATATTTGTTAAGTTTCTTAGGAAATCATTCATTTGAGTATTTTTCTTTTTGGTGTTGAAAAGACTTTTGTGTAGGTACTTGTCTCTCAGAACTATTCCTCTTATAACTTAATAGCAATAACAGTGATAACAGTGTGTTTACATATGAAGTAGTGTATATAAAATTTTAGATACAAGTCTAGTATTATATCATAATCAATTTTATAATGTAGTTCACTGCAAGAGTAGTTTTATTTGAAAACTTCCTGAAAGATTAAGATATTTTGATTTACATTTCCAGCAACGTGAACTGGAAGAATGGCAGTTGCAGCAAAAAAGGCAAGGATGTATTAATGTGATCATTGAAGAAGAAAGGCAAAAGCTTCTCAAAGAACATGCTGCAAAACTACTGGGCTATCTTCCTAAAGTAAGTGAAGTTCATCTCAAAGTGTAACCTTTTGACCTCTAATGTTGAAAAACCTGTGGCATGAGGGCTTCAGGGGTGGAGGGTTTGCTCTGGCGTGTGGGACCTTGCCAGCGTTAAGCTTTCCTGCACCTATTTGAACATCTCTAAAATCAGAGTCAGTCTTGTCACATTGAGGTATGAACTCTATTAAGTTTATATTTTAGAGGTTCTTTTATCCTCTTTCAACATAGGAGATGTAACAATGAACAACTATAATACTTTGTATACCAAAGATAATAGCATATGTAAAATATTTGTAATTGGCAACACCAGGGAATAGGCATGCACTTTAGCTGAATCTGAGACAGACCTGCTCTTTATTTGGAAGGTAACTATGAATTAAGTAATCACTTTAGAAAAGTAATTCCTAGCCTGGCCTGGTAGTGCAGTGCTATAATCCCAGCATTCTGGGAGGCTGAAGCAGGAGGATTTCAAGTTCAAACCCACAGTGGGCAATATAGCAAGATCTTGTCTCAAAATCAAAAATAAAATAAAAAAGATTAGAGATTTTTGCTGATAGGGGTGATGGCCTTGGATTTTATCCCCAGTACCACTACCACCACCAAAAAAAAAGTTCAATGAATTTTCATGTATATCTTAGACACATTGTGAGTATTCATAGTAAGAATGAGTTTCTTAGGCCACATAGACATCTAGACTCATAAATAAACTTACTATCATTTGAATTTAGTGATCATGCTGTTTGCTTTTTTAATGTGGTGCTAGTCCTAGCACAGAAAATGTGCTAAGACTTTTACTAGGGAAAGAAAGAGAGAGAATGTGAACCAATACAGATTCTCATCACAGGTCCACACCTGGAACTGATAAATCAGGGAATTACCAGTTTGAAAATACTTAGTTTATATATCATGTCATAATTTTTTTGAAAAATACTGATTTTTAAGTTTCATAAATCTATTGAATAGATTTCATTATGTTGGGATAATATTACTAATGTCATTTTTATAGATTAGTCTTAAATGCATTTAGAGAAATATTAATGACATTCCAAAATAAACTGTTTTTCTTTTAGGGAGTATTTCAAACTGAGGATGATGTTGATTTGCTTGGGGAAGAGTTTAGGAAAGCATATCAGAGAAGGAGCGAGATTTGTGAAGAGAAGTGAAGCTGCCAGATTTGGGAAAACCCAGATTGTTTTGTAAGTGGCCACTAAGTGTCTTTGTAGCCCTTGTTTTACAGGGCATCCTTTTTCATCCTTAGTGATAGGCATCCAATTTTTCTAACTTGGATTTTTTTAAAGCATCATCTTATCTCGTGACTTATAAACAATTATTAGATAAAATTAAACATATTCATGTCTGGTAATTAGAAGATCTGAATTCTATAACACTGTCTCCTATTACAACACTCTGTATGTAGAGACAAACCCTGGAGGTTGACTTCTGCGCCTAGCTATTCCTTTTTCCGACAGCCCCATCCTGAGGACAATCTGTTCACATTGACGAGTCCAGAGCTGTAGCTGAAGTGAACTGTTCTCTGTGGTTATGTTTAGGGACTTTCTTCGTTTGGCCAGAGAAATGGATACATAGAATTTGCCCTTAACGCACATTTTGTTGTGTACTGTAAGGGAGGGGAAAAGTAAATAAAGAATTTAAAATGCTTTATTACCTCATGAGCTTGATTGTCGCATTAAGAACTTAAGCATTTATCTCATATACAAACTGTCACGTACGAACTTTCTTTTTTGACACATAAAATATATTTGTATCATGTTAAAGTGATGGTTAGAAGTATATGTGCATTGTTGAATGATTAAATTAGTAGATTAATACATGTATTTCATCATTATTTTGTTGTGATAACACAGTATACCTACAGTTTGTACCTTTCAAAAATGTGGAGTGTTGTCACTGAGTATAGTTATCATGCTGTGCGATGCATTTCTTGAACTTATTCCCTCCACTGTGGTTTTGTGTCCTGTCCAGCATCTCCCAAAGTCCTGTTTTTCTGACCACTATCTACACTCTTCTTCTCTGAGCTCAACTTTTAAAATATTCTACATCGATCATGCAGTATTTGTCTCTGTGTGCCTGGCTTATTTCATAACATGATGTCCTTAGGATCATTTATTATTGCTGTACGTGACAGGATTTTTCACCACCAAGCTAAGTCCCAAGCCCCTTGATTTTTAATAGTTGAATAGTTTCCTTCCGTTTTGTTTTGTTTTTTTTAATGTGTATGTGCTACTGAAGATCAAGCCAGAGCCTTTGCCCTGAGGTACATTTCCCCAGCCCACTTTTTAGTTTTGATTCTGAGACAATGACTCACTAAGTTGCTAAGTTGCCCAAGCTGGGTTCAAATCTGTGATCCCCCTGCCTCAGCCTCCCAGAGTGCTGGAATCCCTGACCTACCCAATGTGCCCGACTTTCACTGCATTTTGTTTATCCATTCATTACTGATAGGCTCTTAGGTGGATTCTGTCTTAGCTGTTGATAAGTGCTTCAGATAAAACATGGGCGTGCTGGTGTCTCTTCAAAATCCAGGTTTCATTTCCTTTGGATGTATAGGTAGCAATTGGATTATGGTTGTAATTTATGAATAACTTCCATTCTGTTTTCCATAACACCTGTAATAATTTACATTCCCACTATTCCCATGTTTTGGCCAAATTTTATCTTTTGTCTTTTTGGTAATGGCCGTTCTAGTTGAAATAAAGTGGTTTGTATTTCTGTGGTGGCTAGTGATGTTGAGCAGAAGCCAGGGCCAGTAGTCTCTTAATACTTGTTACTCATTTGTTTTCATTTTGTTCTCTTTGTTCTCTTTTAGGTCTTTTGCCCGTTTTGTTAATGTGGCCTTTGCTTTCTCATTATTGCTTGAGTTCCTTATGCATTTTGGGTATTAACTTATCAGATGGATACTTTGCAAACAATTTTAACCTGTTCTGTGGGTCGTCGCTCCCTCTCTTGATTGTGTACTTTGCTGTGCAGATGCTTTTTACTTTGATATGTTCTTATATGTCTATTTTTGCTTTTGTTGCCAGTACTTCTGATGTTATACCCAAAATATATTTGCTCAGACCAAGGTTATGGAGGTTTTATCTTACGTTTTCTTCTGATAGTTTAATAGTTTCAGGGTTTAGATTTAAGTCTTTAATCCATTTTAATACATTTATGTATTTATTGAGGTATAAGGATCTAAAATTCTTTTTCATGTGAATATCTGTTTTTCTCTTCACCAGTTTTTCAGAAAATTACTTTTTTCTCATTATGTGTTCTTGGTACCTTAGTCAAAAATTGGTTGGTCATAAATGAATGGGTTTATTTCTGGGATCTATTGTGTTCCTGTCAGGTTTTAGGCCAGTACCACGTTGTTTTGATTAATACATGTTTGTGTAACAGGTTTGGAGTGTGGAAATACGATGCCTCTGGCTTATTTTTTTTAAACTCAGGATTATGCTAGCTCTTCATGGTCTTGTGCAGGCTGTATGAATTTATGAATTTTAGGGTTGATTTTTCCTCTTCCTTTGATTAATGTTATGGGCGTTTTGTTGGGATTGCATTAAATGTATGAATTTCTTTAGGTAGTATGGACATTTTAACAATATTTGTTCTTCAACTCCATGAACATGCATGTGACTGTTAAGTGCATTGTCAACTTGATTGGCTTGGGAGCAATTCTGGGAATCAGTAAGCACATTTCTGTGCCTGTTGTCATTTTATAGTTTCCAATTTATTTCTCTTTTACCTCTTTGGATAAGATTGGTCTTTTTAAAGTAATTTTCATAAATGGGATTGCTTCCTTATTTCTTTTTTAGATATTTTGTTATTAGTATATTTAAATACTATTGATTTTTGTATGTTGATTTTGTATCCCATAACTTTACTGAATTAATTTACTTGAAGAGATTTATTTATTTATATTTTGAGACCAGGTCTTGCCGCATTGCTAATTTGCCCAGAGTTGTGATCCTCTTCCCTCAGCCTCCCAGACTGCTAGGATTTCAGGTGTGTACTCTCACATCTGGCTGCTTATTATTTTTTTAAACCACATGTTTCCTTGTTTTTTTTTTTTTATGGTTCAACTATAATTTATCCAAAATGCTGGGTCCATATGTGTTTCAATTGTTTTAATTTTAGAATATTGAATGTGTATTATGAGATATCTTGGGGATAGGAAATGAAATCTAAACATGGAATTCATATATTTTTGTATGTACTTTACACAGCCTCAAGGTAATTTTATATAGAATTTTCAGTGCATTTATATTTTGATTGCAACATGTCATATGAAGTCTTGTGTGGAATTTTCTGTTACAGTATCACATTGGCAACACATTTTGTACTTAGGATTTCAGGCTTTTTTGCTTAAGGTTATTCAACCTATATTGTTTTCCTGGTCTCCATTAATTTCTTTTTTTTCCCATTTCTTTCTGATATTTATTATTTCTTTATTATTCTCACATTTATTGGTTATTTAACTCTCTTGCCATTATGTAATGATCTTTTTCTCCTTTTAGTTTTTTACTTCATGCGTTCTTTCCTGTTTAGTACAGTTGACAAAATTACACATATTTAAGGTGTCTAATAATATATTTTGTGATACATATACATATTATTACCATAATCAAACTAATTACCATGCCTTACGTGCTTATCCTAACCCTATTTAACACACTTTACATATTTGCAAGAATTCTTGATTTCCTTTGCTTAGAAACATTTTTATAACAACATGTCAAAAACCACTCTTTAACATGCCATTCTAGATGATTTATTGTTACCTCTATACATGAATGCATTTTGGAAAATAAAAAATCGGTAATGCATATGTACTCTTTGGAACCTGCTTGTTTCACTTATGGTAGACCCCTGGTTACTTTAGTAACTTCAGATCATCATGATATGATCTCTTAATGGTTTCATACCTTTATTCCTCATTCCTCTCCCTCAGACTCCTGCCCCTCCCCTTTACTCCCTTTCACTCATCTAATAATAGTCTCCCTTTCATATCATCTTTTTTAGACTCTTCATATAGGGAAGAGGTGGCACTTTTATTTCTGAGTCTAGCTTATTTTGCTTAACATGATAATCTCAAGCTCCATTCATTTCCTTGAAAATTATGTAGTTTCATTCTTTACAGCTCAGTAATATTCCATTGTGTATATATACATTTTCTTTAATGATCTGTTGATGGGTACCTACACTGGTTCCACATATTGGCAATTGTGAGTTGTGCATGGCTAATATAAGGTAGGAAAATTGTTTTCCCTTCAGTTGCTAAAAGTGTTGAACATTTTTTCAAAAGGTCATTAATAGTCATTTGTACTTCTTTTGAGAAGTGTCTGTTCAATTTATTTACACATTTCAGTGGGCTACTTGATTTTTTGGTGTTAGTGTTTTTTGGTTCTTTATGTATTCTACGTATTAATCTTTTATTCGAAGAGTAGCTGGCAAATCTTTTTCATATTTTGTATGCTGTGTCTTCACTGTTAGTTGTTGCCGTATCTTTGCAGAAACTTTAATTTGATGTAGTCTCATTTGTTGCTTCTTGCTATTCCCTGGGCTGAAAGGGTCATATTCAGGAAGTCTTTGCCTGTGCCTGTGGCTTCATGTGTTCACTGTTTTATGCTAGCAGTTTCAAAGTTTCAGGACTTACATGTATCCTTTTAATCCATTTTTAATTGTTTTTTGTACAGGATGAGAAAAAGGGAGCTACCTACAATTATCCACATATGGATTTAATTTTTTTAGCACTGTTTGTTAAACAGGCTCTTCATCCTCCAGTGTATGAAAAACCTGCACTACACATAAATACCTCTTCGTAAAAATCAAATGGCTGTAGTTTGATATTTTTTTTCCTGTCCTCTATTCTATTCCAATGGTCTATTTGTCAATTTTTGTGTCAGTACAGTGCTATTTTTGTTATTGTAGCTTTGTAGTATAATTTAAAGCCAGGTTTATTTAATTTAATTTTTTAAAAGGATTGCTTTGACTGTTCTGGGTCTTTTTTGATTCTACTGAATTTTAGGATTGTTTATCCTAGTTTTGTGAAGAATGCCATTGGAATTTAAATGAGGGTTGCATTTGATATGTGGATTACAGCTGGTAATATGGGTACTCTTAACAATATTCTACTGACTTGTGAAAATGGGAGAGGTCTTTCCATCTTCTGATATCTTCTTCAGTTTCTTACTTCAGTGTTCTGTAATTTTTATTGTAAAGGCCTCTTGTTTGGATATAACTGTAACTACCCTTTTTGTCCTTTGGGCCCAATTTGCATGGAATATCTTTTTGCTATCCTTTCATGTTAACTCTGTGTGTGTGTCCTTACTGCTAAAGTGAGTCTCTTATTGGCAGCCTGGGGGCTCCCCCAGAGCCCCCTCTGTGCTCGCGCCCCCCCCCCCCCCCACCACGCTGCATGGAGCCTCCGCAAGTCACATGTATCCAGATTTTATAACAAACACAAATAATCCAAAACACAAAACACAAGTAATCAAATATTTCTCAAGAGAACACATACAATACTAAGTAATCATAAAAAATTATAAGCGATTACTTTTGGTCATACAATGAAGACATTATCCCAAAGAGAAGCTATACAGAGAATATTTTATAGATGTAAATATTTTTTTGAAAAATAAAAATGGTTTTGGTATATCAAGATCAGCAAAACAAATACAAATGAGAACATAAGTGACACATGACACCGGGTATCAGCTCTAACACATTGACAGAAAGGCAACACACGAATTGATTTAACAAAAATAAGTTTCCAAATTAAGAAGTTACTAAAAGATATAAATAAGCTCTTGAGAGATTTGTCAGGATTAAATGGAATCACATAACTAACTCTGACAAAAAGGAGTTGGGAGATGCTGGTAAGATGAGTCCTCCTGCATATCTGCTTGTGCTATGGTTTGGATATAGTTTGTGTGTGTTCCCAAAGTGTACTCTCTGTATCCCCAGCTAAAAATCACACAAATGTGCAAATGTGGATCGAGTGGTTTTTTTTTTTTTTGTTTTTTTGCCATGTAAGACTTGTATTTTTAAAGATAAAGAATCATTTCCTTGATGGTGTTTTTTTCTGTTGCCCTTATATTTATCCAGTCTTTCTGTATCCACGAGAGATAGAGAACTCCTGCCAAAAGCTAAAGAGAGTTCAGTGCTTGCAAGATGGTCGCCAACAGGTAGAATATAACAGTTGTGAGGCAAGTTGTGATATTCTATTACAAGTTATCATGATTTGTATACAGCAGGGCAACTATAGTTGTGTGTGTGTGTGTGTGTGTGTGTGTGTGTGTGTGTGTGTGTGTGTGTGTGTGTGAGATTGTGTTTACACATCCAGTTCCAGTAATTGAAAAAGGGTACCTGTGTGAATCTCACATGCTTTACCACTGGTGACCGACACTTCTAACACTAGAGACTTCACCTAAGCTGTGTTACCTGCAGTGTACCACAATGGAAATTAAGATGATAGTAGCTGCTTACTCTCATGATCTTAATGAACAGTCATATGTCTCTCAAATTATCCAACATTATCAATTATTCCAACTTTGCTAAAATCAGGATTGCCTGATGTTTCTGAGAAAGTTATTTAGGATTTTTAAAAAACACTAAGACTAAAATATAACAAAAGCAAAAGATTAGAAACAAAATAAAAAAAAAAAAACTTTTTCCACCTCCTTGTGAGTGAGGTTTGATCTTCACACCTCAGTTTAGTTATGGTGAAGCAAATTGGAAGACTACACTCCAGTCCTAGGTGAGTCTCTGGTAGTACCATGAATTGTGAAATATTCTGGAAAGGTTTAGTTAGTTCAAAAACACATCTCAGAAGCAGGTGAAACATTGAATGGTCTCTCTGATATGCGAGTCCCAGATCACAACTATTATGGAACTTAAAGCAAAAAACAAAGTGAAATAGGGGGGTAGGATTGGGGAGAAGGAAGGGAGGGGAAGGTGGCGGGAGGGACAGAAAGTGCAGCGCAGTTGCTCAGCTGCCATCTTGACCGGAAGTCTTACTCATCTTATTTACTGACCTTGCATCCTGGAACTTCTGGCTCCTCAGCAAGGTTAACGGAATCAGGAAAGCAAACACTGTAAGTAAGTGGAGGACTTTGAGGCAGCCATGGCAACACAATTAGAGACACAGAGGAGTCTGAGAGCTTGAGAACGGCCTCAAGAAGTGGCCACAATGAGAGAACACGTGTGCGCTGACAAAGCGCAAGCAGTGGGAGGCGGGGTAATGGCTACACGTTTCTTACATCATATTTTTTAAAATTTTAAATATAATTACATATTTAAATTTAAAATTTAAGCAATTTGATAATACTTAAATATTTAAACATTACATTTTAATATAATTTTTAAATTAAATATACATAATTATTTTAAATTTTAAAAATTTAAACATTCACCATTTATTTGATCAGGTCTCATAAACATAAGCTCGCTCCTCTTCTTCCCTCCAAATGGAGCGATTTTTGTAATATGAACATTTCCTAATTCACTTTTCCACTTTAGAGGTTTTACCTTGTATATATCTAATTTGACAGCTCAGAGGAGGTGGTTTAGGTCTGTGATGAAACTGTAATAAGTCAGCCCAAGAAGTTTGGAGGTTCCTTAAAAAAAAACAGATCACAGCTCTTATGGAACTTAAAACAAAAGACAAAGTGAAACACCGGGGTAGGGCGGGGAGGGCAGGAGAGGTGGGTAGGGACAGGGACAAAAGGAGAATGGGAAAATCTTTGTCACCTTGACAAGATACGTATGTGCGCAAAATCCTCAACTTCATTGTAAACCTTAAGTTTGGCACTAATACATATCAATAAAATGCAGAAAAAAACATGCCTTTGGGGCTGGAGGAATGGCTCAGCAGTTAAAGCGCTTGAGCAAGCGCTAAGCCAAGCGCTAAGTACCCGAGTTCGATTTCCGAGCACCACATAAGCTGGGCGTGGTGGCGCATGCCTGTAATCCCAGCACTCGGGAGGCTGAGACAGGAGGATTGCCGTGAGTACAAGGCCAGCCTGGGCTCTGAAGTGAATTCAGGACCAGCCTGGACCACAGCGCAAGACCCTGTCTCAAAAAAAAAAAAAAGGCTTTTGTGAGTCTTTGGTTATGTTAATTACAAGATTTTGGTAGTGGTGAGGAGTAATTATGATCCTGTATTAGATATAATGATTGATTGTCCGTCTTCTATGTTGTGATTTTTCTTAGGATTAGTTCTGCCTCTTTGGAGACTGGCAGTGATCTCTAGGTCCTGACTAGCACCAGGGGAATTAGCTGTGGACGATTTCCATGCCCTTCTCATGGGCTACACCTCTGCTGGCAAGCGGCCCAGTACTTTAACTGTGTGACAGGCGACCAGAGTCCTTCGCACAAGAGGGACTTATTGGCAGGTGTTCTGTGGCTCGTGTCGCTGCTGGTTTTGGTCTCATGAAGAGAATCACGGTCTGAGAAGATGTAAGTGGGAGAGATTTAGGCCTGAGTATGAAGCTCAAGGAAAACAGAGAATAGGAACAGAACAAAATACATAAGATCACAGCGAGATTCATCACTTACAGATCTCAGAGAGGAGAGGGCAGCACGCCAGCAGGGCCAACCAGAGAGTGCAATTTTCCAAGATGTGCTCACCCAACCAATAGAGACAGAGAGAGGTGAGGAAGGGGGCGTGCCCAAGAACTTGAGGGCTAAGCTCCAAAGTGGTCAGGCTGGAGAGTGATTGATGCCTCCATCATACCTGTAGGATATACATGAAGTGTGGGTGGTCGGGGCAAGTCAAGTTGACTGCACCTAGCTGTTCCATAGGGATGTTGCATTGAACCCACTGAGGACCTGGGAAACTGAGCCTGAGTGGGGATTGATAAATCTAAATTTTCACTCAAATTAGATGTGAAGACATCATATAATTGTAAGATGCAATGGTATTTATTCTTACCGTCTCTCTGTACAACATCTCTGAGGATGGTTTTGATTTCTAATTGGGTGAAATCTCTGGCATTGTTTTCTAGATCCGGTTACTGCTGGATCTTAAAAGTGGTTGTCAGGATGATATACAGTTCCACTAGAAAGTTTTGCAGTTGTCATGGCTCCTTTGCAGACCACTATCCCTCTCTCTAGATCGAACCAATAGAACTCATCTGGGTGTCCACTCGTTTGTGCAATACGGTTTTATACACTATATATCAGGAACTCTTAACCATTTAATATCTACAGAAAAGCAACTAGTATGTGAAGAACAATAACAACCTCAAAATATTTTCAGAGAAACTGCATAAACAGCAGAAAACTCCAACCAGGTTTTGACATTTTTTTCTTCTTTAATTATACCTTTCATTATTTCTGTCTCTTCCCAAATAAGAAACTCTGAGAGACACACTCTGTCACGAGCGGTAAGGCAGTGATACCTACAGATCCCCCTATTGGAGCCTCAAAGAATCCCTTAGTTAGCACACCTGGACGTTACTCATCTTCATACGGAAGTGAGATCTTTGCGTTAACTCCGCGGAGAGCCCCACAGAACCAGAATTAATGGAAAGAAGCTCTTGGGCTGTGCACCTGTTTAATTTCTATAATTTATTTGAGATTTATTTCCAACCAAACAACGACAAAGATTTTTATGCTGTATGACAGTCTTCAGCTGCAAACTACACCCACTTCTGTCTGTCTATAGTTCTGCTGGGTGTTAAACACAGTTTATTGCGCCCTCTCGTGGTCATTGGGTGAAACAAGGACTTTGTATTTTTGCATTTTTTTAAAAAGAGAGATAGGAATGCTTAATCTTGAAGTACCTTGGTAAGTTGAGTAATTTACATCCTAAATAGATAAACATACTCTTAACAAATTAAGGACTTTTCTAGATCGCCCATTAATCATAAATCATAAGTCCTTGAAAAAGTATAGCATTAACATGATGAGATGCTGTGATTACACAAAGGATTGATAGGAGACTCAATGGCTATGCAATATTGGTAATAACATAAGACTTTGGCCAAACCAAACAAGAATTTAACCAAGATGGTCTTAGGGCATGAAAATTAACCTCATTTGATTTAATTATTGCAGCGTGATACATTATTCCTAAAGGGGAAATTCTCTGGCATTTTATAAAATTTGAAAATCAAATAGTAATAAAAGGAAAAAAGATAGTAAGAAGAATCCATTTACCAATTTTACAGCTGGTAACTAATGTAAAGTAGAAATGGTGAATGGTAAGAGGCAAATATATAATTTTAGGTAATGTATTACAATGATTCATTATATTAATTTATAAGTCGAATAAGGGTTTTGTTATATTAAAAACTATCAAAAAAGTATCAGTGAAAAGACCCGACCTGCCACGGCCAGCTGAGAACGCTGCAAAGCCCACAGTCCAGGGTGGCAGCCACAACCTCCCAGACAGTTGGCACTCATCTTTCATGAGTGGGCCACAGAGAATTCCAGAAATGGGCTCACTGCCTGGCCAAGTCCCTTCCCTCTGTAGACATTCAATCTGTACTTTGTATAGGGGTAGGGCTGCGGGGACACCTGTTTAGAGTTTGCACGGAAGCGTCTATGCATGTTACAATGTCAGTGCAGCCACAGTCCTTCCAGGCTGACGAACAAGCTCTTGATTACTGGGCCACGGGGTTATTTTCCTGTCACTTTTTGGTACAGTCTTTGTTTGCCTGGACACCCTAGAGACAACTGCAGAAGGCAGGCCAACACAGACTCCTCCGCAGATTCACCTCTCCCTCTCACCCCACTGTATTGACATGTATAAATTTAAAACATGAAGTTTACATTGATCTTGATTATTTTGCACTCATACGTGTTATGGCAAAGTTACAAATCCTCCCCTTCTGTCTTTTCGACCCTCCGTCATCCTCCGCCCACTCCAGGTCCCATTATTCCCCACATTAAGTTCTATGAAATAACTGGGGTCTGGGTTGTCGTCTTCTGTCATGGATTCTTCTGTCACATCTTTCACTGTCCCTGCAGGGGCGCGGCTGGCGCTCCTGCTGGTGACAGTGGATTCCCGCAGTGCAATGGCGGCAGCGGCCCGGGAAGCCACTCCGGAGCTCCGGGCGCAGGTCGTGGGACGCAGACGGAGACAGTGGACGCCCGGAGTTGGAGCTTGTCCCTCCCGCCACGCCACCGCGGAGCGCGAGCCAGGTGCAGAAGGCAGGATGGAGCACGGAAGGCGCTTATTTCCGCTCTTTTAAGCAACTATACTCAGGCCGCGCGTGTGCCCTCTGGTGGCGAATTGGTGAAATAGCAGCTTCTGTTTGCAATTGTCCTAAAGAAAGTTACTTTCATAGAAACCTCAGACAAGTCCACACGTTTAAAACTAGAAATTCCTGCAGACAGTCCGCAAGGGCCCTGAATGTACAACAGAATCCGTGGTGTTTATTTCTTTACATAATTTGTGTTACAGGTGGAATATTCCTTATCGCATACGCTTGAAAACGAACGCATTTTGAATCATTGTGCGCATTAGTGATTTTACCTTGTCATGTTTCATTTTAGTCTTTGTGCTGTAATATGTGTAAACACTGAACATTCCTTATTTTACTGAGAATTCCTCAATACTATGATTTTGTTGGTTGAAACAAATCCTATAGTTTCTTCAAGAAAGGTTTGTGAATATATGGTTTCAGAAGTTATTGTATCTTTAGAAGTATTTTTTCTGTTGCCGTAACACTTGGAAGACTGTAGCTGGATACAAAATCTTCAATATATACTCTACTAAGGTATCATTTGAAATTGCCACTGCATGATTGGTTCACTGTATTTTTTTATTTTTTTTTTTATTTTTTGGTTTGCTGCTCGTTTATTCTTTTGTCCTTGTTGTTGATC
The DNA here is from genome assembly GCA_004027205.1 of Ctenodactylus gundi. Classification (NCBI taxonomy): domain Eukaryota; kingdom Metazoa; phylum Chordata; class Mammalia; order Rodentia; family Ctenodactylidae; genus Ctenodactylus; species Ctenodactylus gundi. Next base: position 10,280 of record PVKB01002200.1, on the reverse strand, counting down.
TTTTCTCCTAAACACCACAAAGAGATTTTTATCTTCAAAATAGAATACGTCTATGGTCTATGTGTTGAAGGCGTTCTAGAGGTGAATTGTCCTAGATATTCTGGAGATATAAATGTATTTCTGCATATATTCACTGCAACATATCTTTAAGTATAGCATATTATTTGCTCGGTTCTTTGTTTTAATTTTATCATGGACTACAATTATGAATACCATCTTTGCCTAACCTGCATTCCTATCACTCTTTTCCGACCTTTTAAATTCTTTCCTCAGCTTTATTCTCCAGGCTCTTTTTCTGCCTTTCTTTGACGCCAGCCCTCAGAGTTTTGTTCAGTCGGTTTGTTCTGTGACCTTCAATTTCAACTTATGAGATAACTTTGTTTTGTGTTTTATTATTTCTCTTATAAGCTTAAATAACTAAATTTTCATTTCTATATGTTTTTTCCATTTTAAAGATATTAAAGATTATCTTCCATAATGACAAATACATGATTGAATGTACTTTAATCAATTGTAATATTGTTTTAGCATTGTATTGTTATTCTCAGATTTTATTTTTGTGAGACGAATTTTAACTCGTTGACCTGTATTGGCTAGGATTTTTTCTATTTTTTATTATGTATATTTGAGCTACATAATGTGTACATTGAACTTGAGTATTTTGTGTACACATATATTCCGTCACAATTACGATTCCTTCCCCTTTCCCTTATTGATGCTCCTACACCCTTCCGCCCAATTCCCACTTTTTTGAATAACAACATTACAACACTGAATCTCCTTTTCCATTTTCCTGGAGTTTTGCAGGTATTCTGTGTTCCTTATGCAAGATCTCCCTCTTCTGTGTGTACAGGAAATTACAGAAGCAGAGTGGATCTGTTTAAAAGTTGTCTGAGAAGTGCTCATGTGCCTTCTAGTATTTGATCTTCTACTGTCTCGTGGGGTGCTAACATTTTCCCTTTGAGTTCTTGTGTCTTGCTACACAATCCCAAAGGATGCTTCTTCCTTTTAACTCCCTCCAAAACAACATGAAGTCCTTCAAAGACTAACACTTCGGGTTGTGCGTCCTTTTAAGTCGCTCTCCTCTACTCCCACCCCCAATCTACTACAATATATATTGTTATTACTTACACAATAAAGTGGGTATATGATCTTTGGCAGTTATTTTGTATAAATGTTAGGCTCCTCGTTATCTTTTATCATTATTTTCTTTTATATTGTTCAAAGTTAGTGTTGGTATTCGTCAGGCATCTGGTATGACATTTGCTCAATTCATTGGTCTTTAGCCTTTTCCCACAATGTATGTATGTTGATTTCTTTGGTCTATCTTTCTTTTCTTTCTATACTAAGGACTGATAACTAGACTTTTCATAGACTTACATTCCTAATCCTTTTCAATTTTTAAATTTACTTTTAGACAGGGTCCCACTAAATTGCTCAGGCTTGTCTTGAACTTGCAATCAAATTACCTCAGCCTCCTAATGTTGTATTTTTTTTGTTTTAATACTGTTTAAAAAATTAACAGATGAGCTTGCTTAAGTCTGAAAGTGGTCTACAGCTGGATGTAGAAAGATTAATTTCATGAGGAACGTAAAGTACAGTAGCGACACATAAAAACATGATCATCCAAATTAAAAGTTTACTGGATGGGCTTGTCCAAAGAATGGACATAGTACAGAAGAAAATTAATGGAAGGAATATAGATTGTAAAACATTGTCTAGAAAACTATATAAAGAATAAAAAAGAATGAAAAAATAGAGAAGACTTATTTTAAGAGAAGTGAAGGGTGGAAATTGATTTTTCACTAGAATTCCACTAAGGGCTGGAAGAGTAGATCAAATGTGGAGGCAATATGAATTATAATGGTGAAGACACTCCAGAACCAGTACAATATCTAAATCTATAGACTCAAGAAGTCTGGATGATCTGAAAACACTAGTAATAAAAATAAATAAATCCACACTGGCAACGTAGTATTCATAAAACTAAAGAAACAGCAAAAAATGAAAACAAAAAATTAAAGACTGTCTATGCTAAAAGATGTGGCAGTTATATTGACAGCTGGTGTCCCTACAACAACAAATATATTCAGAAAACAGAAAATCATGTCTGTGTGTCAAAAGAATGTAGTGACTAACCTAGAGTTTCACATAATATAATGTTGATCTTTGGAAATTTTGTCATAATAAATTTTGTTATACTTTTAGTCTCTGGTTATCACTGGGTTTCATCTCCCATTTCTTTAGCCTGAGAATGTACAGGTTTCTTCACGGTAAAAGTAGTTTTATGTAGTGTTTTACTTTTCTGAAATTATCTTTCACTGAGTCAATGCTCTAGTATTCTTTTTTGTGGGCGTGTGTGTGTGTTTTGATTTGATTTTTACTGTTTAGAGTTGAGGACCAAACCCAGGGCTTTGCAGTTGCGATGCAGGCGCTCTACCACTGAGCTAAATCCCCAACCCCCATGCTCTTGTATTCCTATTGCCACTTTTTGGCTTCTCATATGCAGAATTTTTATTTGAGATGTTGGACTGAGAGCCTCAGCATTGCTGCCCTTGGCCAAGTTCCTTTCCGCGAGGAAGTGTTTACTACTTGAAATTTAAGTCAGGTTTTGTTTTGGTTGTTTACTGCTTGAAATTTAAGTCACGTGTTGTTTTGCTTGTTTACTGAGTCGTGCTGTTTTGCTTATTTACTAAATTTAAGTCAGGTGTTGTTTTGCTTGTTTACTGTTTGAAATTTGGATCAGGTGTTGAAACACGGGACTGTTAACAAGGGGGAAGGCAAGGAGGGTATAAGAGGAAGGCTGTAGATAATAATGCGTCTTTGCAGCGTCTCTTGCAAGGGTCCAGTATTCTTCAATCCGCACTCGCCTCCCGTTGACTGACTGAGCGGGCTAAGTCATTGAGAGGACCAGGTGGAAGCAACCCTCTAGCGACTGAGGTAATAGATTTCAACCGAACATGTTCAGGAGGGTTGAAATTGTTGCTATTCAGTTCCTTAGATGTTGTAGGCAGGGCACCCAAAATACTCTCCATAATCTGACGATATCTAAATAATGAAATGATTTAGAATCCTCAGATCAGTAATCACAAGGAAATATTCCAATGAGGAAGATGTTCAACTCAAAGGAGTTTACAACATGTCAGCATGAATATTTCAATTGATGATTAGTTTTGTTACTTTTAATGTAACTGTAGCAGCACATATATGTTAAGTGTAGAAGCGTAATAGAATAATGACCCTTTGTCCAGCCTAAGCACACTGTGTATTCCGCCTACTCATTAGTTACTAGTTACTTAGTAGCTGTTATCATTTGTTTCCAGCTATAATAGGGCTGGTGGTCAAGTAACTCTTAGGGTACTTAAAATGACTGTAGAGTAACAATGCTGACAATTGTATATGCCTGGGAAGTCATTTAAAAAATCAAGAGAAAAATGGGTACAGTACAGACATTTTGGGATGAATCACATTAATGTAAAATTTCTTATGGTTTATTTTCTGTGTTATCAGTAGTTATAATTCTTACTATATCTAGTTTATGAATTAAACTTTTACAATTATGCAGATGTTGGAAAAACAGTATATGTAAAGTTTAACTATCATGGTGGCAGGCATTCTCAAGGGTTCTTTGAACCTATTCCTTGGATAAGAAAGGGAGTACTTTTTCAAAATCAAGAACAACGACAAAAAAGCTAAACAGAATTAAATGCCTTTTAACCCCTTAAAATTGGAAGATTTTTTAGTGAAAAGCCATAGAAAAAATTAACTGAAAGTAACTGACATGAACAAATTTGTGGACAGCAAATAAGAAGTTCCAAAAGAAAAAGGGATAAATAATATGAAAAATATACATGAATAAACAGTATAAACACGAATGTACGCTTACTCTCACTGTATCCTAAGAAGTGCGTATTCAAGCGTCCAGAAGAAGCACCTTTTTGTCTCCTGAGAACCACAAAAGAGGGATTTCAGGGGTCAGCCCAACAGGGGCGCTTTGCTCTCAGCCCGAAAAGAAGTGTGCGCGGGGCATTGTGGGGATTGTAGTCCATGCTGCGGGCCGCGCTGACCATTCTGCTTCCGGTCACCCGGACAGAGTTTTCAGTCACTCAGGCCTTAACTGAAATGACTAGGGCTAACTGCGCTGTGCTTGCGATTGGCCGAGCCGAACAAGTTGGAGGCCCCGGATGCGGAGTGGGAGGAAACTGGCCATGGTGGAGCGGTGAGACCCGCAGAGCTGCGCATCCTTCTGGGGAAGCGCGTGTCTCCTAGGCAGAGGCGGGTTGTGTCTTCTCCACACGTCCTCCAGAGAGAAGGAGGCAACGCCCCCGTCACTAGTGAGTTGATTTTGCTTTGCTGTGTCGTTTTTAGCTCCTGGACTTCCGTGTAATAACTCAGAGTTGGCAGCTGTTTGCTTCCATATTTGCCCAGCTGGTACTTGTCCACACTTAGCAATTTCTGTGTTTATGTGTTAGAGACACTACAAAGAAATAGATGTTCATTATTTCCATTTCACCGGCGATGAATGTCTCTCGGGAAACACCCAGGTAAACCAACTACAGGCTTCAGGCCCTTAGGAAAGTTAGTAGGCCTGAGTTTCAGTTTGTCCGCCAGGTGAGCCTTGTAAATTCACCTGATTCGCAAAACGTAATTGGTACTTTGAACACGTGCTACACCTGCATCGTGCTCTCAGTAACCACCCCTTCCCTACCCCACAGTAACCCAGGTCGCAATGGCTCGGGGCTCTTGTCAGCAAGGATCCACTGGTTGCTGAAGTCTGAGAGCCCAAGCTTATGCCGGAAATAAAGGCTGCCTGCTGTTGCCTGTGTGCTAGGTCTCCTGGAGGTCTCTGGGAAATATGCGATCGTGGCATAATACACAGATATTGAGACAAGAAATTTATTTTATTTTCATTCATGTTTTTTTGTTGTGAGGTAGAGCCTCTCTCTGCATTCCACACTGGTCCTGAACTCACGATGTAGTCTAAGCTGGCCTTGAACTCAGAACAAACCTCTTACCTCTGCCACCAAAGGGCTGGGATTACAGGTGTACTGAGGAGAGAAGAAAATTTCATTTTTAAAAATTTTTAAGCAGCATATATTGCATTCATGGATAATTGCTGCATTATTCATTTATTATGATGGCCACAGGAGGGTGACTTTTTACCTATCATTTTGATGACATTTGTAATTTTTTTGGAGGAAGAGATTTCTTTTTTGCTTCATTTATCCCTTGATTTATATTAGTAGCAACACATGGATCTTTATTTTATTCAGAGGGTTATGGACTTGTGATAATTATTGACTTTCATACTTAAAGTATTCAGGTTTGTGCAATGGGAGTTTATTTAAGCTAGTTGAGTGTAGAATAGTACTGTTGAATCCAACTGTGGATGCTAGTTATACAAATTGATACTAAGATATCATTGTTTGGGGCCCTCTTGATGGACAAATCTATGTATAAAAATGTCAGCACACGCATACATGCACATGTGCACAAATACAAAACACACACCTGTCTATTAATAGTTATTGATTTAAACACAGTCTTGCTCTTTCATTCAGGCTGGTCATGAACTCTCTCTGTAGCCCAGGCTTGCTTCTGACACATGACAATTCTCTTGCCTTGGCCTCCTCAGTAATGTGATTACACGCATGGATCACCATGACCAGCTCATACCATGCTGGAAAATGGAACTCAGGGCTGTGTGCTTACTAGGCAGCCCTTTAAGCATTGAGTTATGCCCCTTGACCTCTGTCGGTTAATTAAAAGCAATTCACGTGATCCTACTCCAATGTCATGTTCCAGACAAAGGCATTGAAGAAACTGTAAAGGACTCACGGTTTAACATTGAGCTCTCCACAGGGCCCGCATGGGTTCATCACCTAGAGGAGGAGGTGCATTGGCTGTGCAGCCCTGAGCAGAGTTCTGCTTCCATATTAATTGGGGAAACGAAAGGACACAGAGAGGAGGAGGAGAAATGCTTCTGGGTAGCGAATCATTCGTGGAGGCAAATGGCAAACTCGAAACTTACACAATGGCTTTGATTAAAGTTACACACAATATAGGTGGATAACCAAAACAAAGTCACAAAACAGAGTATTTTCTTATTGATTAACTTTCTGTCAGGCAGGTAAGGATAGGAGATGCCTGGTTCTGCAGAAAGTGTACTTGCATCAGGCATGATGGTTTGGCTGCCACTTTCTTGAGAAACTTGTTAGAGCAATGGGGTGGCTTTCAGTCCAGGAGAAATGACTCCTGCATTTCCACCAGCTATGAGGCCACTTCTCTGGTACCAGTTTCTGTCTTAGCTGCTTTTTTTGTTGCTGGGGCAGAATCCCCAATATCCATATCTTAAGGGAGGTAAGGTTTATTTTAGCTCTCAGTTTCAGAAAGTCTCAGTCTACTCGGGCCAGCTGGCCATTGTTGAGACACACAGCACATGCACAGGAGGAGGAAAGTCTGTTCAGGGTGTGGGAGACAAGAAGCCAAGTGAGCAAGGAAGGGCAGGCCTAGCACCTATCATTCTGGGTCATGCCCAGTGAGCTGCCCTTTCTGAGTCAAGCCCCAGGGTTCTGCTCCTTCTAACCAGGCCCCACCACTTACAACACATGGTTCCATCGGTATCCACAGTGTCCAAATATGTGAGGCTTTGAGGGGAATTTCCAGATTCAAACCATAACATCTGGGCTCTAGGACTAAAGACCTTTTTGGTATCTTTGGAGATAATTTTGCAACTTTTATTAGATATTTTAATCTAGTGTAGTTGATTCTTATTCCCCATAGTTCAGTTTCCATGGACATTGAATTGACAGAGATAGGATGATGTTAGCTTCTAATCACAGCATTTTCATCAACTAGTCAGTCTATAACTTTGAATTCCATGAGTCTCTAAAGACAGCAAATATATATATATATATATATATATATATATATATATATATATATATTTAAACTTTGAACTCATGGATAACAGCTCTCTAATTCATGCCTAGATAAAGCTAATACACACATTCTCTCCATAGGCATATCATGTAGGAAGCCTAGATTGCTCTTGAGCACTACACTTGGGAGCCATCTTAAGTAATGAGATGGCCGATACCAAGCTCAACAGTGTGAAAAACATGGCATTAAATAGACGGTAAAAAGGTACTGGTTCACGTGTAACAGTTGCAAAGCCTAGGGCAACACACATTTTTTATACCTCTGTATATGTCTAGGAGTAATGGTGAAATTGCTGTATTAATTTAGGAGTGGCAAATAAATTTTAACAAGTAGACACATTTGAAAATAGGAATCACTGAGTGATGAAGAACAATTGTATTCCATTCAAATAAACTTCCTAAAATTGAAACCAACATTCAAATCTTAGAATCCTCTTGCATTTTTAGCACTCTCTGACCTGTTTTTTTTTTTAGCTCCATCTCATTTTTATTCTATCACTTAATTTCCTGCCTTTAATACTTTTCCGTCTTTTCTTTCCTGTGCACCTTGTAATTCAGTGAGTTCTGGTCTGATATCTTTTTGTATTTTTCCATTTCTGTTATGCATACCAGAATTTGTCTTTTTGTTTATATCTGTGAACATATGTGCACACATACACACATCTGGGGATACATATATGGGTATATGTGTAAATATACATTTTTTTCTTGTATTGGTTGTTTCTGAGTAAAAGTTGCTCCTGTGATTTTCACGGTAGATTAGCCTTGGTAGATTAGAGTGGTTTGACTGATTATTATTTTATACATTCCTTCATTTGTAGTTTTTCAAATTTTTAATCCCAGAAATATGTGTTGTTAATTATATTTGTCAATATTATTTTAATGGCCATACTCGATTATCCTCATCTAGATGATTTCAGCTCTTTTAAATTTTCTAAGGTTTGGATTCTATACAAGGTTGTAATCCTCAAAGAGACTAAACCTGTTTCTTTTTCCCCCTTCAGTTTCCTTTGTCTCTGTTCATCAGGATATTTTCTATTTTAGTTTACTTTACTCTCACTGACTTTTCTGTCCTCTTCAACCTGGTGTGGAGACTATTGACTGAAGAGTTAATGTAAATTGTCTCATTTTATTTTATACTTACCAGATTTTCATTTGATTTTTATTTGCATCTCTATTAATCAACTAGTAATGCATTGATCTAAATTGTAAAAGCTAATCTAGTCTATATTTAATATTCATTTGATTTTTATGTAAATCTTCTGTTTTTCTGATGAGATTTCCTTCTATTCCATTTGTTTCAGGCATTTATGTAATTGCCCAGTGAGGTCTTTTTATGCTGACTGTTCTAAAATCCCTGGGCCGGGTGAAGCTGGGTGGTGGGTTCCTGGAGAGTCGTATGCCAATGGGAGTGTGGGGACCTAGGCTCCTCCACTCTGCTGTGGCAAACAGTGGTGGGAGGGAAGCCACTTATGTCCTTGTGTTTGCCTGGAGTAAGGAAGCTGTTGTTTGAAATTACTTTTGTGCTTCTAGGCTAATCCTTTTCGGTCTTTTTGAAGAGGAAGCAAACATTGTGGATTTTCTTCTGTCTGCTCCCACTGGCATTTCCAGGTTGATGACACCTAGCCTCAGCCTTGGAACACATGAGGCTATAACCCAGGCCAGGTGGCGTAAGCGTGTAATCCCATCACAGGGAGGCTGGGCAGGAGGGTTGCAAGTTTGGGTCCAACCTCGATAACTAAGCAACAAAGCAACACTCTGTGTAAAAACGAAAAAAAAAAAAAAAGAAAGAAAAAAGGACTAGAGTTTTAGCTCAGTGTGAAGGCCCGGCTAGGTTCCCAGTGCTACACAAACAAAAACAACCCAGGACGCTGAATGTCAAGTCATTTCTCTGGTGTCAAGAGCCCCACGCGGTGTGCTCACTTTTTACACCTCTCATAGTTGTTTGATGTTTGTCTTAATATAACGTACAGAATTTTTACTTACACTTAATTGAAGAAAGAGTAAAGTGTTTATCCATTTTGTCTAGAAGTTAGATTTCTATGATTTTATTTTTACTTGTCTTTTTCTTTGTTTTGTGTTTTGTTACAACGGTTTGAACCCAGGCTGTTTGCACTGTGCTACATCCCCAGCCTTTTTTAAAAAAAAAAAATCTTGAGATGTGTTCTCATTAAGTTGGTAAATCATCTACACTAGGCTTGAACGTGGCAATTGCCCTACCTCAGCTTCCCAGAATGCTAGGATTACAGGCCTATGCAGCCAGACCTGGATTATTTTTATTTTAAAATGTATATTATTGTATTTAATAACTCAGCAATACACAAGAGTTTAACAAAGATGAAAACACATGAACCCTCCCTTTCAGTATTACCTTTGATTGCATACCTAGCTGTATCTCTCCCCATGCATATTTATAAAAACAAATACTGGTCATGGTGGTAAGGGAAAGAGACAGGAATGGGTGACGAGAGAGAAAGCAGGCACGGTTTAATAAGAAATGGACAGTAACATAGAGTAAAAACATTTACTGTTACGTGAACTTAGTAAGGAAAAGTAACGTTAAGGAAATAAAGAAATTTCTGTACTTTAGGGAGAATGATATTGGATAGGATGTTTTTGTAATATTTCTCGTTAGAGTGAAAGAAAAAAGATAAGTAGTTGTGAGGATTTTGCTGTGTGTAGTTTCACCTGATTAGACATTCAAGCTTATATTTTCCTCCTTCCCTTTTGTGTCCTATGAGTCCTTTCATCTGCCATTAATTTTTATTCTGGCATGAGTTACTCATTTGAGTTTTTTTTATAGTACTTGTACATCAGTGTTTATTTTTTCAATAAGGAACATTGTCTTTTGTTAATTAAAGTGCTGTAAGATAATTTTATTTTTATGACTTATTAAAACAATTTTGGTTGACTATATTAAATCAAGACATTTACATTTTTAAGAAAATGGCAGGATTTTTTTCCCTGAAGCTATACTTGGTCCTGTATTTTTCTTCCCCATTTTAACATTTAAACTCTGTTGCTACCATGAGTTCAACTTTTAGTATGGATCCGTTATAGAATTCAAGCTATTCTTTTATAAAGACCAAAAAAAATGGCCAGTAATAGTGCAGACAGTTATGTTAATCCAGTTCAGTGATGTCAAGAAGGAGAGTAGGAAAGATTAAAGATTAGAAAAATGTAATGCTCTTCACTCTTTTTGTTTTTATTGTTTTTATTTGCAGAATTGACTTTTATGTTTCCCCATTATTTTTATTACTATACATATGTAATACATAATATTTACAATGAATTTGGGTATTTTGTGCACATATATATGATATCAACTCTACAATCCCT